>CM038682.1:426114019-426605221 GCA_021605205.1 Aegilops longissima
CCATCTTCCCGCAAATACACTTCAATTTCACCCCGTTGAGTCTCCTTCGCATGTGATGTTATCAACAAACCGGTACATACTTGACCGCCGGGCTACTTTTTTCGCTTCTTCTTGCTCTTCGGAAGTTCTCCGCTCAAGGAAATGGACGATCTCGTTTGTGCTCATGTTGGAGCCTCGTGGCTCGACAACAAGGACTAAAGGCTCATCTGTCATGCGGGACCATCAGCTTCTACGGCAAGGACCCGCTGGTCCGCCGGAGCTCGATGATCCCCGCAAGCTTGCCGAGCTAAGCTTGTCGGGAGCGCTTGCTTCAACGATACAAATCTGCAGGGTTTGTCGGAGCAGATCGCCTCGCTGATATTTGCGTTGGTTCTAGGGACCTTCTTGGGCGGCCGGAGAGCTCGCCGGAAAGTAGTCGCGGAAACCAATTTTCTTCTTGCTCGCCTGCTGATGGTGTCACAGCTATTGAGTCAGCTTGAGCACAAAATCCTGGTTCCATTGTGCAACTTAAGTGCGGCACATTTGGAAAGGCCATCAGCTATATCATTCTGCGGTTTGGAAAGTGTTCCATTTGCAGTGCCTTCAAAGTGCTCTTCCAGCTTCCTCACTTCATCGACGATGCTTCCATCAACGGACTCGTAATCTTTATTTACTTGGCGGACGACATGTTGTGAGTCTCCCCGACAATGAGCTTCTTAATCCCAAGGTCTATCACAACTCGAGACCGGCAAGCAAGCCTTCATATCTGCAGATATTTGTTGCTTGTTCCTTAGGAAAGTGCATTTGACTATGTATTTGAGGTGTTCCCCGGTGGTGCGATAAGCAAGACGCCTGCACCGGGCGCTTTGCAGCGAGAAGGCACCGCCAAAGTACATCAGCCATTCTTTATTTGCCTCCTTGACGGGATGCTTGTCTCGAATCTCTTCATCCTGCGCTGGCGCCCACTCGCTATGAATTCTGCCAATGCCCCGCTCGATAGTTGAAGTGCTTCGAACTTGAGACCAAAGCTTGACAGCCCAAAGGCCCACTCAACAATCCTGCTGTTGCTTCCGGATTTTGCAAAATCCTCTTTAGCGGAAAGCGAGTGACAACTGTTATCTCATGTGCTTGGAAGTAATGGCGCAGCTTTCTCGAGGCCATGAGCAGGCCAAAAGCAGCTTCGCACACCGTAGTATCTCGATCTAGCCCCTCGCAAGGGAACCGACAGTACACCGGGCGCCGCACCATCTTCTTCCGTATCTTGTCGCAACCTCCGCGCTGATCCGCCGTTGTCGGACCGGAGCTTGACGGGCGGCCTCCCGCTTGTCGCTGGACGCACTGCCTCGTTGTCGGCTCATCATCCGCCTCCCTCTCCGCTATTAACGCAGCACTAACCACTTGATTGGTCGCCGCTATATACAGCAGCAACTTCTCTTGCGTTTAGGTGCGACAAGTATTGGAGTGGAGGATGTATCTCTTCAAGTCTCGCAGCGCAGCCTCCGCTTCGAGTCCATTTCATTGACCCGCTTTTTCAAAATCTTGAAAACGGCAGGCGCGCTCGCAGACTTAGAAATGAACCTGTTGAGAGCAGCCACGCAACCGCAAGCCTCCCGACATCCTTAACGCGCTTTGGTGCTTCGATCGCTCAATGGCCTTGATCTTGTCGGGTTGGCTTCAATTCCCGCCGAGATACAAAGAACCCGAGAAGCTTGCTGGAAGGGACTCCAAACACGCACTTCTCGGGTTGAGCTTGAGGTTGATCTTGCGCAGGTTTGCAAACGCCTCATCCAAATCCTGAATCGAGTCGCTCTGTTTTGCTCTTGACCACTATGTCATCCATGTAGGCTTTACATTTCGTATCCGTGGTCCAAAAGCATCATGGACTGCCCTTGCAAAGGTTGAACCAGCATTCTTCAAACCGAAGGCATCCGTGATAAAGCAAGACGTGCTACATGGTGTGATGAATGCGGTTTTCTTCATCCTCTTCGCCGTGAAGATCCGATGATATCCTCGAATATGCATCAAGAAATGAAAGCATATCGATCCACCGTGGAGTCAACAATCTGGTCGATACGCTGCAAGGGAAATGGGTCCTTGGGACAAGCTTTATTAACATCCGTGAAGTCAATACAAAGTCTCCATTTCCCATTAGCCTTATGCACCACTACCGGATTGGCCAACCACGGGGTGGAGGACTCCTCCGACAAGCCCCGCCGCTTCCAATTTCTTGATTTCTTCGCTATGAAGTCTTGGCGCCCACCGCCGCTTCCTAACTCTTTGCTTGACGGGCGCGCGTGAGGGCAGCATAGCCAGGTGGTGCTCAATTACTTTCCGGAACACCGGGATATCAGATGGTTGCCATGCAAACACATCGACATTCGCCCGCAGGAAAGCAACGAGCTCGCCTTCCTATTTAGGATCAAGCGTGGCGCTGATGGTGAAGGTACCACCAGCACCGTCCTCCTTGGCGGGCACTTTCTTGGTCTCGACGGAGCTGCCATCGTCTTGTTGCACTTGCCGGTGGAGCTCGATGGTGCGTCCTCGACGGTAGTGCAGCACTCCGAAGAGGTGCGCTTGCCGGAGTGGGCAATAGTGCTCTTGCCGGACCTAGTGGTCTTCTTCGCCCGGAGCTTCAGCGTAAGTGGTTTGTTATCCGTCATGCGCTAATGATCCCGTAGAATCTTGTCGGCGCAGATAAGTGCATCTTTCTTGTCGCCATGGACAGAAATGATACTTATCGGGCTGGGCATCTTGAGTAGGTTGTATGCATAGTGAGAGGCGGCCATGAACTTGGCGAGTGTCGGACGGCCGAGTATGCCATTGTAGGGCAATGGGAAATCGGCGACGTCGAACGTGACCCTCTCGATTGAAGTTGAGCTCACCGCCGAATGTTACCGCAACGTGATCTTCCCTTGGGCTTGCTCCTTCCCGGTTGATTCCTTGAAGGTGCGGTTTTTCGACTCATTGCCGGGATTTGAAGTCTCGAGTACCGCAGAAGATATCAAATTCAGGCCGCCCGTCGTCAACCAAAGATCTTTGTGACCTTGAGGTTGCGGATGGTTGGTGAGACCAACATCGGCAAACACCCGACCGCAGATGACGCGATCGTGGTGGTCCTCAATGTCAAAGATGATGGGCGGCTGGACCACTTTAGAGGTTTGCGTGACTCTAGGGACGGTTCTGCTGCATTGACCTCGCAGATCCATTGCTTGAGTTGGCGGTGTGAGGTATGCAGAGACGCACCACCGCCGACGCAAAGGACCTCTGTTGCCTTTTGAAACTCCTGCTCATCGCCTTCATCATCTTCATAATCCTCGCCATCTTCATCTTCATCTTCTTCCTTGTCGCGCCACGGGAGGTCATCTCCTTGCCGCTGCTTGGCCTTGCACAAGCGCCCTCCCCGACCGGGTCTCTTTTACTTGTTGCACCGCACCTTCTTGGGCTTTCTCCTTGTCTCTCCGCCAGATTCAGCTTTTCAGAGCTCCACAAGTCGCTCGACTTTCTTGCAGCTTTGGAGATCGTGGCCCTTAGTGCGTGGATTTTGCAAGATCGCTTGTTGGAGCTGCTAGGCTTTGTCGGCGTCGCCACTTGGCATGGACGGCGCCAACGGCAACCTCCTTGCCGGAGCCACCGCCTTGGCTTGGTTGGCGGCATCATCCTTGCCGGACTGCTCGACAACCAGCACTTCTTGGTTTTTCTTCCTCCGTTGTTCCGCCACGGCTATTCCTTGCCGGGCGGTCGCCTCATCGTCGACTCGCCCCACACTCTCTCCCGGGAGCCTTCTTCCTTCTTCAGTAGCGTGCACACTTGTCGGCGTGGTGTAGAGCTCACGACGTTTTCACTTTGCACATCGCCATCTCTCCTCATCCTCGCGATTTCAAGACATTTCGATGGAATGCACTAATCACCGCAGCAGGTGGACGCCCGATGTTATAGTGCACTCGATCAATCTTCGGATAAATTTGCGCAGAGACTCCTCCTTCGGGCAAGCAGGTGGAGATCACTCTCTTGGCTATGAGGCTTGTGGTCGCCGTGAAGGCGCCAACAAACCGATGGCACAAATCTGCCTAAGAAGAAATAGAGCTATCCGGCAAGTGCATGAGCCAAGATCCGACGCTTGGCTTGAGCACCAAGGGAAGTAGTTGGCGAGGATCTTGTCGCTCGCCCCGCAGCTTGCACCGCGATGGTGTAGATCTTTGAGGAACTCCGATGGGTGTGTCCCGCCGCATTTCTCCGCACATCTGGTTTGAAAATTTTCTTGTCGGGCCATCGACTTGCCGCAGCTCACGAAAGTGAACGCAGGGCAACCCATCACAGACGGTAAGTCGCCCGTTCTTCGGGCGCATGCATATCGACATGGCCCGGCGCGCTGGTCGATTGACGGCGCTTTCTTCGGGCGCCGACACGGGTTCGAAGCGTCCTCTTCTTGCCGCTCTCGAAGAACTTGACGCTGGTCGCGACGAGCCCGCGGATCCGACGATGCTGTGGAGTCATTGTCGAGGTGGATCTCGCGAGTCGGCGATCTTAACCTTCGGGAAGGGAGGTACGGTGGGTGCACTCCGCAAGTCTGCCGCCATCGGCTCGCGCCTTGTCGCCTCGCCGCGGGACGCGCCGCTGGCGGCCGATGAGACTCAATTGTGGCCCTCCACCATCGACCTTATCGGCCGCTGGAGGGTAATCTAGTAGTAATCGAGCTCGCCAAGGCTTCCGCTGGTGTGGTTGGCGGCAATGGCGACGCGGCGAAGAACGGATGTGCTCGGACTCTAACCAAGTTAGGAGGAGCAGCATCCGCCCCAGCGACCGCATTCCCACTGCACGGCATGCCGAGGTGCATGCGGTCTCGAGGGCCTCGGGATCCTCCACTTGGCCTTGGTCCAAAGATCATATGGTGCCGCGGTATCATGACGCCGTTCGTCCGCGCCTCCGTGACGGACGCGTGCAGATTCGACGCCGACGCCCGCGCTGCGTTGTCTTTGGACCTGGCGGCATCGTGGGCTTTTTCGACAACGCCGTCCCTCCGCTAAGATGTTTCCCCACCACCGACGGCCCGGTGGTGGTGGGTTCGACGCGACGGCCACTGCTGCCAAGGCTTCTTCTTCGGCGCCATGTCGATTTAAGACGCCGATGGAGTTGCTAGTGCGACCGCGGACCGGATTCACACAGCCTCGACGCCCCTACCGGGCGCGCCAAAGATGTCGGGTGAGCTGATCGTGCCCCACGAGCACCCACGGACCTGGGTCCCTTGTGGTTCGGAGGGGGCGGAGATTGCACAAAGAGCGGGTCGAGGCGATGCACACGAGGGGTTTACCCAGCTTCGGAGCTCTCCCGAGAGATAATACTCCTCTTGCTGCTTTGTGGATTATCTTGTGTTCTTGCTAGGGAGCAATGCTGGCTACAAGACCTAACTTGAGTGTGATGAACTAAGTGGAGCTAGACTAGAAACCCAGCCTAATCGAACCCCCTCACGCTGCCCTCGGGCCTCCTTTTATATGCACAAGGGGTCACCACATGTGGCAAGTAGACAAGGTCACAATGGTAAAACGTAGGTTGGTACACCGCTTTGTACAAAGGTACAAGAACCTATACCTAACTCGACGGCAAGGGACAAGAGTCATCAATGCCCGTCTCGATCGCTCAATAAAGGTAACAGGACCGTTAAGTGCGCTCCGTCCGCCAGATGGTGGCTTGTCGCTGCGTCTGTCGCTACTCCCCGCTGGCTGCACGCCCGCCGACACGCGTGATTTGGGAGAGCCCGTGGTGACACGCTGGCGGGTGAGCTGAGCGGAGAAGTAGAGAGGTCACCCGCCCGACAAGCGCTTTGTCACAAGGGAACCTTGTCGCTTTGGGGGTTCAGCGCCCCAAGCCTTCCCGAAGCTCCTCTTGCCGGGCCTCGCTTCCTTTGGCATACAGGTGGCCTTCCCGCAAGCTTCTCTTGCCGGGTCTTGACTACTTTGTTCTTGAATGGCTCCAAGGAGCTGCTGAGGATCTTGGCGGCCAACAGGCCGGCCCGGCCGTGAGGCGCCGCCATCGCCTGCAGACGAAGTTCGGGGTACTAGGGTACCCCTATTCTAGTACAATCGACAATAGTTAGTACCATCCGTAGTGAACTGATGTCTTCTTCATTGGGCGATAAAGATCTTGTTGTTTTTTGTCGCTAATTTCTTTATCCTAACAATCTTTTGAGTTTCGACTTGACCTGATATTCATGGACAACTCATTTCCCATATGCAAAAAGGGTGAACAGTGGGTCAAAACCGACAAGCAGGACCTACATGTGCAAGACCAAATTGTTAAAAACCTAAATATTAGAATGGTTCCTGCAATTGCACAATAATGTGCTATTAGACAACGGACTATGCACGTGCTAACCTCGATTGTAAACCTCAGTGCTTCCCATTGTTTCCCTGCAACACATATAAGGTAGTTAGTCATCAGGTTAAGTAAGGGTTCACATGCTATCAGTAAAATATGTTGATGAAAAATAAGCACATTGTAGATTCATCACATTAATTCAAGCCACATGGAAAACCCATTTATCCAAACCAAGCATGACTAAGAACTAGGAAATTTAGCACTTGTATATGTTTCTCATGTATTATGTGCAGCCAAATTCGACTTATTCCTCACATGCACAAGAATACAAAATTCTACCCACGACAAGTGGACATCGCATTGCAGAATTGAACCAAGCAGTTAACTAAACACCACAACAAATGAACCAAACATTAACTGAGCACCACATTGCACAATATAACATACTCCTAATAGAAGATCAGACAGATAACCAAACCAAGCATGCTTAACAACTTGGAAATGTAGCAATTGTATTTGTTTCTCATGTATTTAGTATAGCCAAATTCAATTTTTTCCTCACGTGGTATACAATAACAGAATGCACCCACAACAATTGAACTTCACATTGCAGAATTGAACCAAACAAAACAGTTAACTAAACACATAAACAAATGAACCAAACGTTAACTAAGCACCACATTGCATAATATAACACACTCCTAATAGAAGATCAGACAGTTAACCAAACCAAGCATGCTTAACTACTTGGAAATATAGCAATTATATTTGTTTCAGATGTATTTAGTACACCCAAATTCGATTTATTTCTCACATGTTATACAACAACGGAATGCACCCACAACAATTGAACATCGCAATGCAAAATTGAACCAAACAGCCAACCGCGTCGCGTCGTCGGCGCGCGAGGCGTCAACAGTGGCCTCGACGGCGAGGTGCTCCTCCAAGATCTGGGGGTCGATACGAATGGCGGCCATCGCGACCTCATCGGCGCATGCGGCCGCGATTTGCTTTTCCGCTGCCAAATGGTCCTTGAGATCCTGGCTATACTGCACACACAATGGCTTAGGGCGGCGCTTATTTGGTGGAGGGGTCGGTGATTTGGGTGGAAGGTGTCGCGCCAGCGGTCGTGGCATGTGGGATGTGGAAGGAGGATGAGAATGGGGGTCGGGTGTGGATTACCTGCCTGGATAGGCGAGGCCGAGCAGCGTGAAGGAGGGTCGCCGGCGAGGAGGCGGCGCTGCAAGCAAGGAGTGAAGGTTTCAACTTCGAAAGGAAGGCGGAAACAGGGGAATGTGGCTTTGGTAAGGGGAGGGCGGGGAGGTAGATATTTCATGAAGTTTAAAATTTGGAATCGCTTCAAATAAAAAATGGCATGCAAAAGTGTCAATGACACGGTCCCTTATTCAGAATCTGTATACGATATGTGAACATCACAAATGATTCAGATAGCTTAACCCGTGTGTGATGAGTTTAAACGTCAAAAATTTTGGTTCGAATTTCCCTGGTTACAGTGGTCATCCACGTCATTGCATAATTTGGGTACACAAAGGAGACTACAGCACACCCACACTTCTTAATTGAGCAAGTTCAGCAATTAAACAGAGCTAGCTGACCTAAACATTACTCTAACAAATTAAAGATTGGCGCTCTTAATTAAACAAAATAAAGAGTACTACTACGGCTGGAGCTCGTCGATCTTCGCTGCCGCCTCCATGTCCAGCTCGCGCCTGACGATCTCCTGGGGAAGGAGCTCCATGGCATCCATTGCACTATACTCGGCAAGCATCTTGCCATCCGCGTCCGCCATATCTTTAGAATAGGCCGCCACGAATTGGGCATGGGCGGCCGCGATCTGGGCTTTGACGGGCTCCTTCGTGGCAAGGTATGCCGCGCAGGAATGGACGGGTGCTCTAACTCTCTCGGTGATTGCCAACTCTTCGGCTGTGGGTTGCCAACCGTTGTCGGAGAAGCTTTGTTCGATTTGTGCGGTGACCGCGCGCGAGCTGGGCGTGGACGACCTCGACATGGTATTGGGCGGCCTCCATCAGGGCTAAGGTCGCCACTGCGGAATGGACAGCTGTTGTGCCGCTCTCACCAGTTGCTATCCCTGAGGCAGATGCTGCTACCGCAGCCTGAGAAGCAACAACGGCCGTTTGGGCTGCCATGGCCGCCCGGACACAGATTGTGGTCGCCCTCATGAAGCTTGTTAGCACGCGCTTGGCAGTTGCGGCTGTAATCTCGCCGGAGTGGGCCGCCGAAGTTTCCCTCACGACGCGGGTCCACGTCCCCATCTTTCACCGGCGATGAATGAACAGTGACATGATATTTGGGGAGTGAGCTAGTGTGCTTGACATGCCGGCTGTGGACTGTAGCCGACGCACCTTCTCGCATAAGCCATAGGCGTACTATACACCGACGGTGCTCCAAGATATTTTATGCTGCATCTCACATGGTTGGTGATCATAAACTATGTGCGATCTACTTGATTTATTGTCTTGATTTGAATTACGTAATGGGGTCACAGCTGCAAAGGATGGTGTTTGAATTTCTAGAACTTTTATCTGCAGTGAACATGCAACTATATGTGTGTTGTCAAAAAATTGAAATTATTCAGGGTTCGTTAGGATGTTTTTATACATTAACTTGGTTTTGTCGGCATTTCATGTGCATAATTCAAATTTGAACTACATGCACGTGCTCCAGTGCATATAAACGGGTTGAAAAATCAAATCTGTGTCCTTGCTTGCATGCTTAGGTCCCATGCAAGAAATGGGAATGAATGTCAAACACCCTGCCACCGTCACTCGGCCGCAAACATTGAGATACCTGGTTTTTAAATTCTAGTAAATCCAAAACTCGTCTGAAATTCATGAAACTTGGCATGCTATCATGGAGCGGCATCAACATGCCGTGGTAAAATTTTTGTCCCATTTGGGGCAGGTTTGGGTATAAGCTTCTCACAAACCAGAGCTTCTCACAACAATCGTGATGGTTTTGGTAGGGAACATGCCACCTTTGGGGATGAAACGATATCCGTTGGCTCTTATTGCTTTCAAAAAATTTCTACTGTCAACATAGAACAACAGGAGTGTTGTGTTTAATTATGGAATTTTTCGGGGTTCGCTTGGACATTTTTATACATTAACTGGGTTTTCCAGGCATTTTATGTGCATAATTCAAATTTTAACTAAATGCACATGCTCCAGTGCATATAAACGGGTTGAAAATTCAAATTTGTGTCCTTGGTTGCATGCTTAGGTCCCATGCAAGAAATGGGAATGAATGTCAAACACCCTGCAACCGTCACTCGGAATGGGTTTTCCGGCCATTTTATGTGCATAATACAAATTTGAACTACATGCACATACTCTAGTGCATATAAACGGGTTGAAAAATCAAATATGTGTCCTTGGTTGCATGCTTAGGTCCCATGAGAAATGGGAATGAATTTCAAACACCCTGCCACCGTCACTCGATCGCAAACATTGAGATACTTGGTTTTTAAATTCTAGTAAATCCAAAACTCGTCTGAAATTCATGAAACTTGGCATGCTATCATGGAGCGGCATCAACATGCCGTGGTAAATTTTTTATCCCATTTGGGGCAGGTTTGGGTATAAGCTTCTCACAAACCAGAGCTTCTCACAACAAGCGTGATGGTTTCGGTAGGGAAAGTGCCACCTTTGGGGACGAAACAGTATCCGTTGCCCCTTATTGCTTTAAAAAAATATCTAGTGTCAACATAGAACAACAAGAGTGTTGTGTTTAATTTTGGAATTTTTCAGGGTTGATTTGGACATGTTTATACATTAACTGGTTTTCCTGGCATTTTATGTGCATAATTCAAATTTGAACTACATGTACATGCTCCACTGCATATAACAGGTTGAAAAATCAAATTTGTGTCCTTGGTTGCATGCTTAGGTCCCATGCAAGAAATGGGAATGAATTTCAAACACCCTGCCACCGTCAGTCGGCTGCAAACATTGAGATACCTGGTTTTTAAATTCTAGTAAATCCAAAACTCGTCTGAAATTCATGAAACTTGGCATGCTATCATGGAGCGGCATCAACTTGCCGTGGTAAATTTTTTGTCCCATTTGGGGCAGGTTTGGGTATAAGCTTCTCACAAACCAGAGCTTCTCACAACAAGCGTGATGGTTTCGGTAGGGAACGTGCCACCTTTGGGGACAAAACGGTATTCGTTGCCTCTTATTGCTTTCAAAAATTTTCTAGTGTCAACATAGAACAACAGGAGTGTTGTGTTTAATTTTGGAATTTTCCGGGGTTCGTTTGGACAGTTTTATACATCAACTAGGTTTTTCAGGCATTTTATGTGCATAATTCAAATTTGAACTACATGCACATGCTCCAATGCATATAAACGGGTTGAAAAATCAAATTTGTTTCCTTGGTTGCATGCTTAGGTCCCATGCAAGAAATGGGAATGAATTTCAAACACCCTACCACCGTCACTCGGCCGTAAACATTGAGATACCTGGTTTTTAAATTCTAGTAAATCCAAAACTCGTCTGAAATTCATGAAACTTGGCATGCTATCATGGAGCGGCATCAACATGTCGTGGTAAAACATTTTTCCCATTTGGGGCAAGTTTGGGTAGAAGCTTCTCACAAACCAGAGCTTCTCACAACAAGCGTGATGGTTTCGGTACGGAACGTGCCACCTTTGGGGACGAAACTGTATCTGCTGCCTCTTATTGCTTTAAAAAATTTCTAGTGTTAACATATAACAACAGGAGAGTTGTGCTTAATTTTGGAATTTTTCATGGTTCATTTGGACATTTTTATACATTAACTGGGTTTTCCAGGCATTTTATGTGCGTAATTCAAATTTGAACAACATGCACATGCTCCAGTGCATATAAATTGGTTGGAAAATCAAAGTTTTGTCCTTCGGTGCATGCTTAGGGCCCATGCAAGAAATTGGAATGAATTTCAAACACCCTGCCCCCGTCATTCGGCCGCAAACATTGACATATTTGGTTTTTAAAATTCTAGTAGATCCAAAACTCGTGTGAAATTCATGAAACTTGGCATGCTATCATGGAGCGGTATCAACATGATGTGGTAAATTTTTTGTCACATTTGGGGCAGGTTTGGGTATAAGCTTGTCACAAACCAGAGCCTCTCACAACAAGCGTGATGGTTTCGGTAGGGAACGTGCCACCTTTTGGGTCGAAACGATATATGTTGCCTCTTATTGCTTTCAAAAAAATTCTAGTGTCAACATAGAACAATAGGAATGTTGTGTTTAATTTTGGAATTTTTCGGGGTTCGTTTGGACATTTTTATACATTAACTAGGTTTTCTAGGCATTTTATGTGCATAATTCAAATTTGAACTACATGCACATGCTCTAGTGCATATAAATTGGTTGAAAAATCAAAATTGTGTCCTTTGGTGCATTCTTAGGTCCCATGCAAGAAATGGAATGAATTTCAAACACCAGGGCACTGTTGATTGCCGGCAAAACGTTGAGATACTTTGTTTTAAAATTCTAGTAAATCCAAAACTCTTCTGAAACTCATGAAACTTGGTATGTTATAATGGAATGGCATCCGACATGTTGTGGTATTTTTCGTGTCCATTTTGAGAGAAGGCGCACTCGAATAACAACCAACAAAGGCATTTTGAAACAAATAGCTGCCACTGTAACATCTCAAATTTTTTGGATAATTTAAATTGTGTGCGTTCTGTTAACCATTCACGTGACAGCACGCGTCACTCTTTTAATGGCTAGGAGGTGCCGTGCAGACAGGTGCTTGAGTGCTTGACTAAATGGGAGGCGTGCGAGCTGTACTCCTATGTGGAGGCTCACCGGGAAGCATGCGAGTTGTACGCCGCGCAGGCTCACCGGGAAGTGAACCCTTTGACTTCCATGGCCGCCCGCCTTGCTCGCGTCCTCTATATTAATGGTGCCAAAGCCGTAGTTTAATACGGTTTTTAAATATAAAACACTCGTCACAAACGGTTTAGTTAGAACACCCGTATGCAAAACCGACAACTTCCCCAGGAAGCCAAGGGAAAATGTGCCTAGCAGGATTGGTGTAGCTCTTGATCGCCAACATTTTAGTTACAACAACCGTATGCAAACCAACAGCTTCCCCAGGAAGCCAAGAGAAAAATGTGCCGACCAGGATTTCTGTAGCTCTTGATCGCAAATGTTTTAGATAGAACACCCGTATGCAAAGTGAGAGCTATGGTCTTCCCCCTTCAGTCGAGGGAAAATTCGCAGCGCGGATTTGTGCATCCTTCCAATGCAAATGGTTATTTTGGATGACCCGTGTGCAACCACGTACTAACAATTTGGTAATATTTGCATCTGTCATATTGGGTATGTTGACATTTGTTGATCTAGTAACATTGCCATTTGTCAATCCTTGTAACACTGCAATTTGTCAAAATATGCAGCTAGAAATCACTAGCACTATCAAATTTTGGCAACTAAAATTCAGTAATTAAGCATAGATTTCATTCATAGATTAATAAATCATTCTTAATTTATACAAACAGTTCAACTCTACAGCTGAACTGACCAAACTTTTCCCCAATTGTTGCCAACCACGTACTGAAATAGCTAGTTCAACTATATATACTAGCTAATTTTAAGTACGTTGTATAGTTCCACCACACATCTATAGTCAGATGAACTGAACAAAATAGCCCCTAAATTCTACTACTACTACTACAACTACGGAGGGGCTTGGTGCTACTTCCTGCAGCCTCTCCTCTGCCGAGTGTGCTCAGTAAGAGGCATAGGAGGAGGAGGCCTATGAGCTGGGCAAACGCAATATGGTGCCTGCCGCTGCTGCACGTTCAGCGACGCTCGCCAGCTTGAACGCCCGCTGCCGCTCCAGACGATCCCTCTAGAAGCGTCTGGACTGCTCGTAGATCGCCTGATTCCTCGCCTCTGCGTCGGCGCGTGCTGCCGCCATGGCTGCGGTAAGGCTCTTTGCATGCTCGACTGATACGTCCATTTTGCATCATGCTTTTATATTGATATTTATTGCATTATGGGCTGTTATTACACGTTATGTTACAATACCTATGCCTATTATCTCTTATTTTACAAGGTTTACATAAGGAGGGAGAATGCCCGCATCTGGAATTTTGGGCTGGAAAAGGAGCAAATAATAGAGACCTATTCTGCACAGCTCCAAAAGTCTTGAAACTCCACGAAAGTAATTTTGGGAAATAATAAAAAATATCCAGCGGAAGAAGTTCACCAAAGGGGGGCCCACCTGTCCACGAGGGTGGGGGGCGTGCCCCCCTACTTCGTGGGCACCCTGTTGGCTCTCCGATAGCCATCTTCTGCTATATGAGGTCTTTCGTCGAGAAAGAAATCATAAGCAACCTTTCGGGACGAAACTCCGCCGCCACGAGGCGAAACCTTGGCGGAACCAATCTAGGGCTCCGGCAGAGCTGTTCTGCCGGGGACACTTCCCTCCGGGAGGGGGAAATCATCGCCAACGTCATCACCAACTCTCCTCTCATCGGGAGCGGGCAATCTCCATCAACATCTTCACCAACACCATCTCCTCTCAAAACCCTAGTTCATCTCTTGTATCCAATTCTTGTCTCCAAGTCCGGGATTGGTACTAGTAGTGTTGGGGATATTACCACCGGGTGTAAACCGGCAAGGACAGGCCGGGTTAACTTCATCAGTAGTTAAGTATGTTAAAGCCCAAGTAGGCAGATGAGGGCTTAAGGCCCATGGCCAGTCCGAGGCCTGTAGCCGTAAACCGACGTCAGTATGTAACTTGTATTGTAAGTTAGGAATAGTAGAGACCGAGCCGGATACATCTATGAACCGGCATCGGGACTCTGTGAACCGACGGGCGCCACCCATGTATATAAGGGGACGACCCGGCGGCGGTTCAAGGGCAACAGACAACAACTCGAGACTTAGGCGAAGCTTGTTTGCTCCCTAGTCATTGAAACCCCATCAATCCCATCACAACTAGACGTAGACTTTTACCTTCATCGAAGGGGCCGAAGTAGTATAAAATCTCTTGCGTCCTTGTGTCCGCTTTAACCCCTTCAAGCTAACCCGTAGCGATGGCTCCACGACTAAGTCCTTTCATGAGGACATCTGCCGTGACAAAACCATTTACGCTTGGCGCCACCATGGGGCTATCGCACGATGGTTTCAAGTTCTTGGAGGGCAACTTCGAAGGACTCAAGGGTTATGCTGTGGGCCGGATGACCAAGAGTCGTCGCGGCAAGCTCTACATCGACGATGCAGGCTGGGGCCCCGAGGCCGACTCGATTGAGTACGGGTACCAGGTCCCATTTGGTGGCATACACGTCTTCATCGGCAAGATCGGTGAACCGGGCCCTGAGCCGGACATCTGCACCGACCTCGTCGAAACGGCTCAGCGTGCGAGATCTGCCCAGGTTAAACCGGCCGTGAAGCGTGCCTTCATGGGAGTCATCCACGGAGGAGAATATGAGGATGGATCGGAATCTAGTAGGGAGACCGTCGTTTATTCCGGCAACGAGTCCTCAACCGGAGAAACCGAATCATTGTATCAGCTACAAGACGACCGGATTGGGGGCTGTTCCGATGGTGACAGTATTCCGGACCCCTCCGATCTGCCCAACCGGGTTGGAATATTCATGGCCGGTACGCAGATGGCGATCCACTCTTCGACCGTAGCAGCAATGTTCTCCGGGTCAGCAGCGGCGGCGGCAGCCGGGGCAGGAGGCCCTGTGCACCCGCCGGCTCAAGTTTTATCTGATCTGTTTGATGCGTTGGCTGTGCATATGGCGGAGGCTAACCTGGCGGATCAGGACACCCGCAACGCAGAGATTGCAAAGGTGAGGGAACAGATCACTCAGGCCAAGGCCGACCTAGCAGCCGAGAACGACAGGATGGCCGCAGAGCGGGCCGCTTTGGATGCGCAAGCCTATTGATAGAGGCAAAGGTGTCCCGATGTTTCGATGAGATGGTGGCTATCGTTTCTGTGGGAGTCGACCTTGACGATCCGACTACGATCGTGCGAGACGTCGCGCCTTAGCAATCGCTAAACCAACTTCCGAGGGTTATTGACCACGCCGAGCACGATCAACTCCGACCACGAGGGCCTGTTTCGCGAGCAAACGAAGAACAAGCAAGAAACTGAGATTGCAATCTGGATATTGCGAATATAAGATGAAAGCTTTATTGATCAAGGTGGGGTTCGTGGACGCCTTTGTCCGGTCGTTGAACACAAACGGCACGCGAAGTTGCAGCTATGGCTAACTTTTAATCTAAACAAAACCCAAGGTCTAAACGGTGCCCTAAGGGCTGTATATATGGAGGAAGAGGGGAATTTCGTGGCCCTTGGTGGAGGGGTCCAAATCAATCCTAACTCTTGTTTCCCACACATACGGACTCTAAAACAGCCTATACTTAAGTATTTCGAAATTACATGGGCCTGGCCCAATAATAAGGTGACGCAAAGCACCTAGAATAGCCTCGGACGACATTTATGAAGTAGCATCTTGTATATTTCGTCCAAGGCTTCATGCACCCATTATGGTGGCTTCAAAGTCCTGAAATCATCACTTGTAACTCCGTTTGTTCCCCTTATGCATGGCATTATCTCCATGCTTGTTCTTGCTCCAATGTCCATCCTTCTCCAAGCTAGGGCCTTCATTTGTAAGCAAAACAAATGTATCCAATTTAGGCAGCATCATATTCTCATGAACATTAGAATCATTACCAAGAAACGAAAGTACGATAATTTAATTGGCGATGCATGAGCTCTAGTAATTGGTCCAAGATATGTAGCAAGAGGGGCTGTGGGTGTAACAATGGTATTGATGTCCTCATCATCCTCCCTTCTTGAAATGAAGTCGCCCTCGACGGAAGCTCATATTCCTCACCCAAATAAGGCTTCAAATCTGCAATGTTAAAAGTGGGACTAACCCCAAAATCTGCAGCAGCTCAAGTTTATATGCATTATCATTTATTTCTCTAACACCTTAAATGGACCATCAAGACGTGGCATTAGCTTTGATTTATGCAAATTAGGAAACCTATCTCACGCAAATGTAACCAAACAAGATCTCCGGTGCAAAGACAACATGTTTTCTACCCTTATCTCCAAAGAAGTTTATATTTAGCATTCATACGCTCAATGTTTTCCTTAGTTATCTCATGCACTTTTAAAATCAATTCAGCACGTTCTTTAGCATCAAAATTAACCTTCTCCCAAGATGGAAGAGGCAACAAATCAATAGGTGCACGAGGTAGGAAGCCATACACAATTTCAAAAGGGCACATCTTAGTAGTAGAATGCAATGAACGATTATAAGCAAATTCAATATGAGGCAAGCATTCTTCCCACATTTTCTTATTATTCTTCAAAACAGCCCTAAGCATAGTAGACAATGTTCTATTGACTACTTCAGTTTGTCCATCAGTTTGGGGTGACAAGTAGTACTAAAAAGCAGTTTAGTCCCCAACTTAGCCCATAAACATCTCCAAAAGTGGCTAAGAAATTTAGTATCACGATCTGAAACAATAGTATTTGGCACACCATGCAAGTTTAATAATTTCACGAAAGAACAAATCAGCAACATTAACAAGATCATCGCTTTTATGACATGGTATAAAGTGTGCCATTTTCGAGAATCTATCCACGACAACAAATATGCTATCCTCCCTTCTTTGTTCGAGGTAAACCTAAAACAAAGTCCATAGATATATCCTCCCAAGGAACACTAGGCACAGCAAAGGCATATATAAACCATGAGGATTGAGTCGTGACTTAGCTTTTTGACATGTAGTGCAGCGAGCAACAAAACGCTCAACATCCCGCCTCATCTTTGGCCAAAAGAAATGTGTAGCAAGTATATCCTCCGCCTTCTTCACGCCAAAGTGTCCCATTAATCCTCCTCCATGCGCCTCCTGCAACAACAAAAGACTAACAGAGCTAGCAGGAATGCATAGCTTGTTAGCACGAACACAAAACCATCATTAATAACGAACTTGTTCCATGTTCTTCCCTCTTTACAATTCTGCATTACATCTTTAAAATCAGCATCATGCACATATTGATCTTTGATGGTCTCCAAACCAAATATTTTGAAGTCAAGTTGTGAAAGCATAGTATATCGACGAGACAAAGCATCAAGAATAACATTTTCTTTACCCTTCTTGTGTTTAATGACATAAGGAAAGTCTCAATGAATTCAACCCATTTAGCATGTCTACGATTCAGTTTAGCTTGACTTTTAATATGTTTCAAAGATTCATGATCGAATGTATAACAAATTCTTTGGGCCATAAATAATGTTGCCATGTCTCTAAAGTCCGAACAAGAGCATATAATTCTTTGTCATAAGTAGAATAGTTCAGACTAGGCCCACTCAATTTTTCGAAAAGTATGCAACAGGTTTGCCATCTTGTAATAACACACCTCCTAATCCAATTCCACTAGCATCACATTCAAGCTCAAAAGTCTTATTAAAGTCGGGAAGTTGGAGTAAAGGAGCATGTGTCAACTTATCTTTCAATACCGTGAAGGCTTCTTCCCGTGCGGTACCCCAAACAAAAGGCACATCCTTCTTTGTAAGCTCATTGAGAGGTGCAGCAATGGTGCTAAAGTCTCTCACAAAACGCCTATAGAAACCAGCTAGTCCAAGAAAACTCCTCACTTGTGTGACCGCTTTGGGCTGCGGCCAACTCTCAATAGCTTCAATCTTGGCTTTATCAACTTCAATTCCTGTGGAGTAACAACATAGCCAAGAAAAGATACTCGGTCGGTGCAAAAGGTGCACTTCCCAAGGTTACCAAACAAACGTGCATCACGAGAGCATTAAAAACAGCACGTAAATGTTCCAAATGTTCTTCCAAAGATTTGCTATAAATCAGTATATCATCAAAGTAAACTACCACAAATCGTCCAATGAAAGCACGTAAAACTTCGCTCATTAATCTCATGAAAGTACTAGGTGCATTAGTTAACCCAAAAGGCATGACTAACCACTCATATAATCCAAACTTAGTTTTAAATGCTGTTTTCCATTCATCTCCCAATTTCATACGAATTTGATGGTATCCACTACGCAAATCAACTTTGGAGAATATTGTAGAGCCACTTAATTCATCAAGCATATCATCTAGCCTAGGAATAGGATGACGATAACGAATAGTAATATTATTAATGCCTCTACAATCAACACACATACGCCGACGCACCATCCTTTTTAGGCACTAGTATAATAGGAACAGCACAAGGACTAAGAGATTCGCAGATATAACCTTTGTCGAGCAGCTCCTGTACTTGACGATAATCTCCTTCGCCTCCTCCGGATTGGTACGGTATGGTGCGCGGTTGGGTAGCGATGCACCGAATTAAGTCAATTTGATGCTCAATCCTCGAATAGGTGGTAATCCGGTGGCACGCCTTGTGGGAAGACATCGTGAACTCCTGCAAAATGTTAGTGACAGAGGGGCAAAGAGGAAGGCACGTCCTCGAATGAAAATAATGCCTCTTTGCACACAAAAGCATAGCAAACAGATTTGCTAGAATCTAGCTCATCAATATCAGATTTGGTGGCAAATAAACATGCACTTTTCAGTTTAATTTCAGAAGCAACATTAGATGGTTTATTATTAGGCTTCATTTGTTGCTCAAATTCTTTTGCCACAATCTGATTTTCACTCTTATTTTCTCCTGTTTTGCTTTATTAGCTCTATTAATATCATCTTTCAAAATGGAATCAGGAGTCATAGGAAGCAAAGTAATATTTTTATCCTTGTGAACAAGAGTATACTGATTGTTTCTACCATGGTGTACAGAATTTTATCAAATTGCCATGGTCTACCAAGTAATAAGGAACATGCTTGCATAGGTACCACATCACAATCAACATAATCAGCATATGTAGAGATACTAAAATGCACACTAAACAGACGTGTTACCTTAACCTTGCCGCTGTTGTTGAACCATTGGATGTAGTAAGGATGTGGATGTGGTCTTGTGGTGAGAGAAAGCTTCTCCACCATATCCATGCTAGCCAAGTTGTTGCAGCTCCCTCCATCTATGATGACGCTAATAGAACGCTCCTTCACAACTCCCTTTGTATGGAACAAGTTATGCCTCTGATTTTGCTCAGCTTGTGTAACCTGCACACTCAAAACACGTTGAGCAACTAAACATTCATACCTGTCAAGATCTTCAGAGCCATGTATTGCGCCTCAGATCGTAATCATCTCCACCGTGTTCTTCATGTGTAATAAGAGCCAAAGTCTCTTCATCATAGTCACTAGCGGACTCATACCCACCATCCTCAAGAGCAATCATCACACGCTGAGATTGGCATTCTCTCAAGAAAATGTCCTCTTCCCTTACAACGACGACAAATAATATCACTTGTGTGCCCTGTTGACGCCATGGAAGAAGAAGAGCTCTGTAGGCCCAGCGGTGTGCTCTTGGCGATAGTGGTGGTTGTGCTGCTTTCTTGTATCACGGTTGGAGGTGGCAGCCGACGGAGGTGCCGTGTAGTAGAACGTGTGGAAGTAGATGATGCACGTGGTGTCCATGATGAAGGTCGACCTGCAGAAAAGTTAGTCCGCGCCAACGCCTGTCGATCCTGCACTTCACGCTCAGCTTTACAAGCAAGATGGAATAATCGAGTGATATTATTATAATCCTTGTAGTCTAGAATGGTTTGAATCTCTATTTAATCCACCCAGAAAACGTGCAAGCATAGCTTCATTCTCCTCAACAATACCACATCTAATCAAGCCAGTTTGTAATTCCCGATAATATTCTTCACCGAATTTTTCCTTGTCTTAAGCGCTGCAATTTTTGAAGTAATTCACGTTGATAATATGGAGGAACCCAACGAGTACGCATAGCAGTTTTCAAAGCAGCCCAAGTAGCTGGAACAGGATATAATCTACAATGTTCGACCACCAAACACATGCAAAGCTAGTGAAAGCACAAAAGCAGCAGGAACACGTCTCTCCTCGTGATATTGTAAACATGTAAATCGTTGTTCAGTTTCTAATTCCCAAGTAAGATATATATCAGAACATATCTACCCTCAAATGGTGGAATATTCAATTTCAGTTTAGGAGATGGTCATGATCTCGCACTGAAGGGGAGCCCAACATCGCCATTATTTGCATGTGGACGACCTGGTGGTTGTGGTGCTGGTGGTTGCACGTAGTTCGATGTTGATCAACCTCATCCTCGTAAGCTCTCACATAATCATCCTCCCCGCCGCAGCAGCAGGAGCCATGTATATCAACAAAGCAGCACCAAGCAGCTTGGCCAGTGAAGAGGGACACGGAAGCTCGGCGGAGGGCTGTTTCGCGATGTGGAGGTAGTCCGTGTTGTTGTAGTAGAGGTGCGTTAGGTGCAGCCGGTGGTGGTGGTGGTAGACGCGCGAGCAATTCATTAAACTTGTTATCGAGCTTTGTTTCGAACGCCTTCTCAATGCCATCTATCTTCTCCATGGCCTCTTCAAATCTATTTAGCACATCGTCCACCTGCCCACTCATCATTTGTTGAAACTTATCATGTAGCGCTTTGTTTGTCATGTTCTCCCAGTCAGTCTCGTCGGCTTGTGATCCTGCCATGGTTAGCAGCAATAGAAACACACAAGAATATGATTCGACAGACTACTAGGAAGTGGTGGTGGTGGTGTGGTGGGCAGTCACAAATCCGTCAAGCAAATCTCAAATTCTTACCAGTTCTTACCAAAGAAGAAAGCGGTGATCGCAACCGATGTAGTCAAAACTCTCAAAGCTTGGATAGAGCGATTACTGTGGAGAGTCAAACGCACGATGTAGATGTATGTGGAGCTGGGAAGGCTTATAATATGGTAGCAAAAGGGTCAGCAATAATCAATTCAGAGATGCAAAGTTGAATAAACGCTCAACGACGCAGATTGTCTTTGGTCCTAGGCTAGACCGTGCTAGAGACGCGAGCCTAGAACACTAACAAAATCACGGCGCTGCACGGAAACAACGGAAAAGCACACTCTGGAATTTTTTTTTCGCTCTTTTTTTTTTTTTTGCTTTTTTTTTTTTTTTTTTTTTTTTTTTTTTTGCGAAAAATCACTATAATGGCGAGTGTCTCAAAACTCTTCCTGTGTCAAACCGACAGATGGGCACGAAATTTTTTGACCAAAATTTTTTTTTTTGACCGCCGGACCCAAAAGCTGAAACGGGTCAAAAAACTTTCTATAACGGCGATCGCCTCAATCCACTTAGAAACACCTAAAATAGGGTAGCCGAAACTTTTTTGACAAGTACGCTTTTGGAAAATTTTGGGCCTAAACGGAGGGTGGTTTCAGACTTTTTTTTTTTCCAAACCTACTCCGCAAGGAAACACGAATCGGAAACTAGATGGATCTCAAAACAAACCTAATATGAGAAAACTCGGATTTGTGGTGGATATATGGTGGTGGTATATGACAGCGGTGGTGGTATATGGTAGCGGTGGTGGTATATGGATACGGATTGGTGGTGGTAGATGGATACGGATTGAGCGGTGGCGGAAAAGCAATGGTGGTAGATGGCAAGGCGATGATGATGAAAGCGGCAGCGGCGTGACAACTTATGACCGTAACTCAAACTCTAAAAGACTAGACTCTAAGACCAGCAACTTGACACGACGATGCAACCGCAAATTCAACAAAGCAAAACCCTAAAAAGATTATGCAAAGGCTCGATTGGTTCGGATATGATGAACTAACCCTAATTTTTTTGTGGCTTTTTCGTGGACAATAGGTATGAAGAATGACTCGATCTAAACTACGAAAAACTGGAAAATCTCACCGAGCAACCCGGAAATCTGATACCACTTGATAGAGGCAAAGGTGTCCCGATGTTTCGATGAGATGGTGGCTATCGCTTCGTGGGAGTCGACCTTGACGATCCGACCACGATCGGCGAGACGTCGCGCTTTAGCAATCGCTAAACCAACTTCCGAGGGTTATTGACCACGCCGAGCACGATCAACTCCGACCACGAGGGCCTGCTTCCTGCGAGCAAACGAAGAACAAGCAAGAAACTGAGATTGCAATCTGGATATTGCGAATATAAGATGAAAGCTTTATTGATCAAGGTGGGGTTCTCGTGACGCTTTGTCCGGTCGTTGAACACAAACGGCACGCGGAAGTTGCAGCTATGGCGAACTTTTAATCTAAACAAAACCCAAGGTCTAAACGGTGCCCTAAGGGCTGTATATATGGAGGAAGAGGGGAATTTCGTGGCCCTTGGTGGAGGGGTCCAAATCAATCCTAACTCTTGTTTCCCCACACATACGGACTCTAAAAACAGCCTATACTTAAGTATTTCGAAATTACATGGGCCTGGCCCAATAATAAGGTGACGAAGCACCTAGAATAGCCTCGGGACGACATTTATGAAGTAGCATCTTGTATATTTCGTCCAAGGCTTCATGCACCCATTATGGTGGCTTCAAAGTCCTGAAATCATCACTTGTAACTCCGTTTGTTCCCCTTATGCATGGCATTATCTCCATGCTTGTTCTTGCTCCAATGTCCATCCTTCTCCAAGCTAGGGCCTTCATTTGTAAGCAAAACAAATGTATCCAATTTAGGCAGCATCATATTCTCATGAACATTAGAATCATTACCAAGAAACGAAAGTACCTGATAATTTAATTGGCGTGCGCGAGCTCTAGTAATTGGTCCAGTATATGTAGCAGTAGGGGCTGTGGGTGTAACAATGGTATTGATGTCCTCATCACCTATAAGCTTATGCTGGACCAGAACGCGTCGCATGAAGTCCTGAAAAGGAAGCATCGGTCTCGCCTGCCTACGGTTTTCGACGCCAGAAACCTCTTTAACACCCCGGGAGTAGGGACTAGTAACCCGCTAGTGATAAACCGGGCGGAGGCACCTGGGCCGGGTGTGCCGGTTCAGCCTCGCCTGATGGAGCCGCCTCGACAGAACAATGTCGCGCCTCAGCCTGTCCAGACACCTCCAAGTCATTATTCCAATCCAATGGACAATCTTGTCGCCGCCGCTTCACGACTGGAGGCCATCCCAATTGAAGGTGATTCTCCGCAGGCGGTGGAGACGCGCCAGGTTAAGGAGCTTCTTCGAACGGCCTTGATTCAACAGGAAGCATATTCATACAGCCGTGACCGAATTCATTCCACCCCGCCCGAGCCGGAGTTACAAAGAAGCGGGTGGATGAACCGCCAGATCCGAAGAATGCACGGAACCATGAAGCGCCCGTGGCAATAACCCGGCGGGTGATGCTCAGAAGTGGTGGGCGGGCCCGAGCATGCAGGACACCGAGTTAGCGGCTGCAACATGAGGCTCGTCGACCACGCCGGTTCGTCCAGACCACCTCGTCGAGCCAGGAGTTACTTCTAGTTCTTTGGGAGTGCCTTGTCTTGTCCCCGCTACGCAATGTTGCTCGCCTAAGGATTTCAAGGGCCCATAAGGTGCCAAATTACACCGCCTATTTGTCTCCGTAAACATGGGTGGAGAGCTATGAGATGGCCATGGAGATGCTTTGCGTAGATGAAGCGCCGTGTGCAAAGTATTTCACCATGATGCTTGAAGGACAACCCGTATTTGGTTAAAGAGCTTACCGCCAATTCTATCGGTTCATGGGCCCGATTATGCGAGCCCGGTTTATCCAGAATTTCAAGGATACATGTAAGCAGCCCATGTCGATAGTGGACTTAGCGGCTGTGTCCGGGGAGGAAGGAGAGTCGACAACCCGCTGGGTGCGCCGAAGTTTCGAAATTTTGCACTCATCGCATCAGATCAACGCCGATTCCACGGTTATAACCTTGGAAAGAAACTGCCGGTTTAAGCCTCTGAAGTTGAAATTGGGACGGATGAAGCGCCATTGTAACGATATGGGGACCCTCATGACTGCGTTAGTGAAGTATGTTGATTCTGATAGTACCAAGGATCCCGAGTCTAATGATGACAAGACAGGGAAGGGAAAGAAGAGCAGCAACTCCAAAGGGCAGCAACACAACACGGTAGGTCATGCTAACGGAGGCAAGCGTAAAGCGGATGGCAGCATGGACTTTGTGGCTAATACTAGCGCGTAGGACAAGGGCCAGCGACGGAAGGGTAAACCGCCGAATCGTGGTGGAGCTCCAAATCCCAACACGGACCGCCTGACCTATCTATTAAACCAGCCCTGTCCAAAGCACGAGACGAAGGAGATGCCAGCCAACCACCTTTGGAAGGATTGCTATATTATACAGGAGTTCAAAAATTCTAATACTTTCCGATATGATCACGGATCAGGTGGTGGCTCAGGATCCGGATTCCATGAGCCGGGTCACGGTGGAGGAAATGCCAGTTCAGGCTTCAATGGTGATCAGGGTGGATATAACAATCAAAATAATCAGAATAGCCAGGGTGGTTACAACCAGCAGCAGCAGTCGGGTTATCAGAGCAATCCAAAGCAGTTGAATAGCGGGCAATATCATGTGTTCACCACTAGCTTGGATAAGCGAGACCGGAAGCTTCACAAGCGAGCGGTGAATTCTGTTGAACCGGCCGTGCCTCGTTATTTACGCTGGTCCGAACAGTCAATCATATGGAGCAGAGAGGATCAACCTCCCCGGGTTGACAATCCGGGTCAGCTAGCGTTGGTGGTGGCACCTCGGGTGGGAGGTTATAAGTTCACCAAGGTGATCATGGATGGAGGAAGCAGTATTAATATCTTGTACTATGAGACCTTCCGCCGTATGGGGCTAACAGATAAGAATCTTAAACCGTCCAATACGGTATTACATGGTGTGGTACACAGTAAGTCAAAGCATATCTCGTTGGCAAGATAGCTCGAAGTGGCCTTTGGAGATGATCATGATTCCAGGTCAGAGACATTGATTTTTGAGGTGGTGAAGATCCGGAGCCCATATCACGCCTTATTTGGGCGGCCGGCTTATGCCAAATTTATGGCACGGCCCTGTTATATTTATTTGCAGCTCAAGATGCCGCGTCACAAGGGGACCATAACCGTTCATGGAAGTCGCAAGATTGCTTTGGAGTGTGAAGAAGGTGATGCGGCCTATGCAGAGTCGGTTTGTGCCACGGAAGAGTTGAAGTACTACAAGGATAATGTTGATCCGGCGGACATGACTCCGTTGAAGAAGCCAACCACAGAGGATGATCCGGCTCTAAAGTTCAAATCGGCAGCTAAGACTAAGCTTGTTGACTTCGTACCTGGTGATTCGTCCAAGCAGTTTAGTATCAGTACCAACCTAGATCCGAAATAGGAAAGCGCGCTCATCGAGTTCATCCGTGAGAATCGGGACATTTTTGCATGGAAGCCTTCTGACATGCCAGGTGTACCGAGGGAACTCGCTGAGCACACTCTTAATGTTGATCCTAAGTACAAGCCGGTGAAGCAGTTTCTCCATCGGTTCAACGAAGAAAGGCGCAAAGCTATTGGAGAGGAGGTGGCCAGGCTCTTAGCAGCTGGTTTTATTGTTGAAGTTTTCCATCCTGAATGGTTGGCTAATCCGGTGCTGGTCCTCAACAAAAACGGCACCTGGCGCATGTGTGTGGATTACAAAGATCTTAACAAGGCTTGTCCAGCAGATCCTTTTGCCCTCCCCCTCATCGATCAGATTATTGACGCTACTGCGGGTTGTGAGCGTTTCAGTTTTCTGGATGCATATTCTGGTTATCATCAGATCAAGATGGCAGTTAAGGACCAGGAGAAGACAGCGTTCATAACTCCCTTTGGAGCCTTCTGCTATGTATCTATGCCCTTTGGGCTCAAGAGTGCCCAGACAACTTATCAACGGTGTGTACAGAATTGCCTTCATAAGCAGATCGGCCGTAATGTGGATGATATTGTGGTTGAGTCAAGGGAGAAGGAGACTCTGGTTGATGATTTGAAGGAAACCTTTGATAACCTACGGACATACAAGATGATGCTCAAACCGGCCAAGTGTGTTTTTGGTGTACTGGCAGGCAAGTTATTGGGTTTTCTGGTGCCCAACAGGGGAATTGAGGCTAATCCGGAGAAGATCACAGCTATCACCTCCCTGGCTAAACCGAAGTGTATCAATGACGTCCAACGCTTGGCGGGCCGGATTGCCGCGTTGAGCCAGTTTATCAGCCGCCTCAGTGAGAAGGCGATCCCTTTGTATCAGATGTTGAAGAAAACAGATCACTTCGTCTGGAGTTCGGCCGCTGATAAAGCGTTGGAGGACTTAAAGCGGCAGCTAGCCAATCCGCCCTTTCTTGCTGCTCCGATTGACAAGGAACCATTGCTACTATATGTGGCACCTAATGCTCGTGCAGTCAACATAGCTATTGTGGTGGAGCGCAAGGAGGCGGGCAAGGAATATCCGGTTCAGCGTCCGGTTTACTATATCAGCGAGGTGCTTATTGAGTCCAAGCAAAGGTACCCGCATTGGCAGAAGCTGGTGTATGGAGTTTTCATGGCAAGCCGGAAGCTTAAGTAATACTTCCAGGGACATCCCATCACAGTGGTCAGCTCTGCTCCTTTGGGAGATATAATTGTAACAGGGAGGCAATCGGCGGATTGCCAAGTGGGCTATAGAGCTTGGGCCGCACGGTTTGAAATACGTGCCTCGGACGGCGGTAAAGTCTCAAGCACTTGTGGATTTCATCAATGATTGGACGGAACTACAAGCACCTGAAGAAAAGCCGCATCACACGTATTGGACTATTCATTTTGATGGGTCCAGGCAATTGGAGGGCTCGTGATGAGGACATCAATACCATTGTTACACCCACAGCCCCTGCTGCTATACATACTGGACCAATTACTAGAGCTCGCGCACGCCAATTGAATTATCAGGTACTTTCGTTTCTTGGTAACGATTCCAATGTTCATGAGAATATGATGTTGCCTAAATTGGATACATTTGTTTTGCTTACAAATGAAGGGCCTACCATGGACAAGAAAGATGAACCTTGGAGCAAGTTCAAGCATGGAGATGTTGGCATGCAAGGGGAACAAGAACGGAGTTACAAGTGATGATTCAGGACTTTGAAGCCACCCTAATGAGTGCATGAGGCCTTGGACGAAATATACAAGATGCCACTTCATAATATTCGTCCATAGGCTATTCTAGGTGCTGCGTCACCTTATTATTGGGCCAGGCCCATGTAATTTCGAAATACTTAAGTATAGGCTGTTTTAGAGTCCGTATGTGTGGGGAAACAAGAGTTAGGGTTGATTTGGACCCCTCCACCAAGGGCCACGAAATTCCCCCCTCTTCCTCCATATATACAGCCCTTAGGGCACCGCTTAGACCTTGGGTTTTGTTTAGATTAAAAGTTCGCCATAGCTGCAACTTCGCAGATTTCGCTTGTGTTCAACGACTGCACAAAGGCGTCCAGTAACCCCACCTTGATCAATAAAGCTTTCATCTTATATTCGCAATATCCAGATTGCAATCTCAGTTTCTTGCTTGTTCTTCGCTTGCTCGCAGGAATGCAGACCCTCGTGGTCGTTGATCGTGCTCGGCGTGGTCAATAACCTCTCGGAGTTGGTTTAGCGATTGCTAAGGCGACGTCCTCGACGTTCAGTAGTCGGATCGTCAAAGTCGACTTCCTCCAAAGCGAAAACCAACATCTCATCGAAAGACGGACACCTTTGCCTCTATCAAGTGGTATCAGATTTTCAGGTTGCTCGGTGAGATTTTACAGTTTTTCGAGATTAGATCGAGTCTGTTCTTCATACCTAAAGTCCACGAAAAAGCCACAAAAAAATTAGGGTTAGTTCATCATATCGAACCAATCGAGCCTTTGCATAATCTTTTTAGGGTTTTGCTTTGTTGAATTTGCGGTTGCATCGTCGTGTCAAGTTGCTGGTCTTAGAGTCTAGTCTTTTAGAGTTTCGAGTTCGGTCATAAGTTGTCACGCCCGCCGCACCATCATCATCGCCTTGCCATCTACCACCATTGCTTATCCGCCACCGCTCTGAATCCGTACCCTAATACCACCACCAATCCGTATCCATATACCACCACCGCTACCATATACCACCACCGCTCCCATATACCACCACCGCTGTCATATACCACCAGCATATATCCACCACCAATCCGAGTTCCTTGCATATTAGGTTTGTTTTGAGATCCATCTAGTTTCCGATTTGTGTTTTCCTTGCCGAGTAGGTTTCGAAAAAAAAGAGTCTGAAACCACCTCCGTTTAGGCCCAAAATTTTCCAAAACGCACTTGTCAAAAAATTTTCTCGCTATCCTATTTTTAGGTGTTTCTAAGTGTATTGAGACGATCGCCGTTATAGAAAGTTTTTTGACCTGCTTCAGCTTTTTGGGTCGGCAATGAAAAAAAAAATTTTTTGGTCGAAAAATTTCGTGCCCATCCCGTCGATTTGACTGGAAGAGTTTTGAGACACTCGCCATTATAGTGATTTTTCAAGAAAAAAAAAAGAGCGAAAAAAAAATTCCAGAGTGTGCTTTTCCGTTGTTTCCGTGCAGCACCGTGATTTTGTTAGTGTTCTAGGCTCGCGTCTCTAGCACGGTCTAGCCTAGGACCAAGACAAGACTGCGTCGTTGAGCGCTTATTCAACTTTGCATCTCTGAATTGATTATTGCTGACCCTTTTGCTACCATATTATAAGCCTTCCCAGCTCCACATACATCTACATCGTGCGCTTGACTCTCCCGGTAATCGCTCTATCCAAGCTTTGAGAGTTTTGACTACATCGGTTGCCGATCACCGCTTCTTCTGGGTAAGAACTGGTAAGAATTTGAGATTTGCTTGACGGATTTGTGATCGTCCACCACACCACCACCACCACTTCCTAGTAGTCTGTCAATCATATTCTTGTGTGTTTCTATTGCTGCTAACCATGGCAGGATCACAAGTCGACGTGATCGATCGGGAGAACATGACAAACAAAGCGCTACATGATAAGTTTCAACAAATGATGAGTGGGCAGGTGGAAGATGTGCTAAATAGATTTGAAGAGGCCATGGAGAAGATAGATGGCATTGAGAAGGCGTTCAAACAAAGCTCGATAACAAGTTTAATGAATTGCTCGCTGCGTCTACCACCACCACCACCGCTGCACCTAACGCACCTCTACTACAACAACAAGGACTACCTCCACATCGCGAAACAGCCCTCCGCCGAGCTTCCCGTGTCCCTCTTCACCGCCAAGCTGCTGGTGCTGCTGTTGATACTTCGTGGCTCCTGCTGCTGCGTGGGGGAGGATGATTATGAGAGCTTACGAGGATGAGGTTGATCAACATCGAACCACGTGCAACCACCAGCACCACAACCACCATGTCGCCCACATGCAAATAATGGCAATGTTAGGGCTCCCCTTCAGTGCGAGATCATGACCATCTCCCTAAACTGAAATTGAATATTCCACCATTTGAGGGTAGATATGTTCGATATATATCTTACTTGGGAATTAGAAACTGAACAACGATTTACATGTTTACAATATCCCGAGGAGAGACGTGTTCCTGCTGCTGTTTGTGCTTTCACTAGCTTTGCATGTGTTTGGTGGTCGAACATTGTAGATTATATCCTGTTCCAGCTACTTGGGCTGCTTTGAAAACTGCTATGCGCATCTCGTTGGGTTCCACCATATTATCAGCGTGAATTACTTCAAAATTGCAGCGCTTAAGACAAGGAAAAATTCGTAGAAGAATATTATCAGGAATTACAAACTGGCTTGATTAGATGTGGTATTGTTGAGGAGAATGAAGCTATGCTTGCACGTTTTACGGGTGGATTAAATAGAGAGATTCAGACCATTCTAGACTACAAGGATTATAATAATATCACTCGATTATTCCATCTTGCTTGTAAAGCTGAACGTGAAGTGCAGGATCGATGTGCCTTGGCGCGACTAACTTTTCTGCAGGTCGACCTTCATCATGGACACCACGTGCATCATCTACTTCACACGTTCTACTACACGGCACCTCCGCCGGCTGCCACCTCCAACCGTGATACAAGAAAGCAGGCACAACCACCACTATCTCGCCAAGAGTACACCTGCTGGGCCTACAGAGCTCTTCTTCTTCCATGGCGTCAACAGGCACACAAGTGATATTATTTGTCGTCGTTGTAAGGGAAGAGGACATTTTTGAGAGAATGCCAATCTCAGCGTGTGATGATTGCTACCGAGGATGGTGGGTATGAGTCGCTAGTGACTATGATGAAGAGACTTTGGCTCTTATTACACATGAAGAACATGGTGGAGATGATTCGATTTTGAGACGCAATACATGGCTGTCAAGAAGATCGACAGGTATGAATGTTTAGTTGCTCAACGTGTTTTGAGTGTGCAGGTTACACAAGCTGAGCAAAATCAGAGGCATAACTTGTTCCATACAAAGGAGTTGTGAAGGAACGTTCTATTCAAGGCCATCATAGATGGAGGGAGCTGCAACAACTTGGCTAGCATGGATATGGTGGAGAAGCTTTCTCTCACCACAAGACCACATCCACATCCTTACTACATCCAATGGTTCAACAACAGCGGCAAGGTTAAGGTAACACGTCTGTTCGTGTGCATTTTAGTATCTCTACATATGCTGATTATGTTGATTGTGATGTGGTACCTATGCAAGCATGTTCCTTATTACTTGGTAGACCATGGCAATTTGATAAAATTCTGTACACCATGGTAGAAACAATCAGTATACTCTTGTTCACAAGGATAAAATATTACTTTGCTTCCTATGACTCTGATTCCATTTTGAAAGATGATATTAATAGAGCTAATAAAGCAAAACAGGAGAAAAATAAGAGTGAAAATCAGATTGTGGCAAAAGAATTTGAGCAACAAATGAAGCCTAATAATAAACCATCTAATGTTGCTTCTGAAATTAAACTGAAAAGTGCATGTTTATTTGCCACCAAATCTGATATTGATGAGCTAGATTCTAGCAAATCTGTTTGCTATGCTTTTGTGTGCAAAGAGGCATTATTTTCATTCGAGGACGTGTTTTCCTCTTTGCCCCCGCTGTCACTAACATTTTGCAGAGTTCACGACGCCTTCCCACAAGACGTGCCACCGGATTACCACCTATTCGAGGGATTGAGCATCAAATTGACTTAATTCCGGTGCATCGCTACCCAACCGCGCACCATACCGCACCAATCCAGAGGAGACGAAGGAGATTATGCGTCAAGCACAGGAGCTGCTCGACAAAGGTTATATACGCCGAATCTCTTAGTCCTTGTGCTGTTCCTATTATACTAGTGCCTAAAAAGGATGGTACGTCGGCGTATGTGTGTTGATTGTAGAGGCATTAATAATATTACTATTCGTTATCGCCATCCTATTCCTAGGCTAGATGATATGCTTGATGAATTGAGTGGCTCTACAATATTCTCCAAAGTTGATTTATGAGTGGATACCATCAAATTCGTATGAAATTGGGAGATGAATGGAAAACAACATTTAAAACTAAGTTTGGATTATATGAGTGGTTAGTCATGCCTTTTGGGTTAACTAATGCACCTAGTACTTTCATGAGATTAATGAACGAAGTTTTACGTGCTTTCATTGGACGATTTGTGGTAGTTTACTTTGATGATATACTGATTTATAGCAAATCTTTGGAAGAACATTTGGAACATTTACGTGTTGTTTTTAATGCTCTACGTGATGCACGCTTGTTTGGTAACCTTGGGAAGTGCACCTTTTGCACCGACCGAGTATCTTTTCTTGGCTATGTTGTTACTCCACAGGAATTGAAGTTGATAAAGCCAAGATTGAAGCTATTGAGAGTTGGCCGCAGCCCAAAACGGTCACACAAGTGAGGAGTTTTCTTGGACTCGCTGGTTTCTATAGGCGTTTTGTGAGAGACTTTAGCACCATTGCTGCACCTCTCAATGAGCTTACAAAGAAGGATGTGCCTTTTGTTTGGGGTACCGCACAGGAAGAAGCCTTCACGGTATTGAAAGATAAGTTGACACATGCTCCTTTACTCCAACTTCCTGACTTTAATAAGACTTTTGAGCTTGAATGTGATGCTAGTGGAATTGGATTAGAGGTGTGTTATTACAAGATGGCAAACCTGTTGCATACTTTTCTGAAAAATTGAGTGGCCTAGTCTGAACTATTCTACTTATGACAAAGAATTATATGCTCTTGTTAGGACTTTAGAGACATGGCAGCATTATTTATGGCCCAAAGAATTTGTTATACATTCTGATCATGAATCTTTGAAACATATTAAAAGTCAAGCTAAACTGAATCGTAGACATGCTAAATGGGTTGAATTCATTGAGACTTTCCTTATGTCATTAAACACAAGAAGGGTAAAGAAAATGTTATTCTTGATGCTTTGTCTCGTCGCTATACTATGCTTTCACAACTTGACTTCAAAATATTTGGTTTGGAGACCATCAAAGATCAATATGTGCATGATGCTGATTTTAAAGATGTAATGCAGAATTGTAAAGAAGGAAGAACATGGAACAAGTTCGTTATTAATGATGGTTTTGTGTTCGTGCTAACAAGCTATGCATTCCTGCTAGCTCTGTTCGTCTTTTGTTGTTGCAGGAGGCGCATGGAGGAGGATTAATGGGACACTTTGGCGCCAAGAAGACGGAGGATATACTTGCTACACATTTCTTTTGGCCAAAGATGAGACGGATGTTGAGCGTTTTGTTGCTCGCTGCACTACATGTCAAAAAGCTAAGTCACGACTCAATCCTCATGGTTTATATATGCCTTTGCTGTGCCTAGTGTTCCTTGGGAGGATATATCTATGGACTTTGTTTTAGGTTTACCTCGAACAAAGAAGGAGGGATAGCATATTTGTTGTCGTGGATAGATTCTCGAAAATGGCACACTTTATACCATGTCATAAAAGCGATGATGCTGTTAATGTTGCTGATTTGTTCTTTCGTGAAATTATTCGCTTGCATGGTGTGCCAAATACTATTGTTTCAGATCGTGATACTAAATTTCTTAGCCACTTTTGGAGATGTTTATGGGCTAAGTTGGGGACTAAACTGCTTTTAGTACTACTTGTCACCCCAAACCGATGGATAAACTGAAGTAGTCAATAGAACATTGTCTACTATGCTTAGGGCTGTTTTGAAGAATAATAAGAAAATGTGGGAAGAATGCTTGCCTCATATTGAATTTGCTTATAATCGTTCATTGCATTCTACTACTAAGATGTGCCCTTTTGAAATTGTGTATGGCTTCCTACCTCGTGCACCTATTGATTTGTTGCCTCTTCCATCTTCGGAGAAGGTTAATTTTGATGCTAAAGAACGTGCTGAATTGATTTTAAAATGCATGAGATAACTAAGGAAAACATTGAGCGTATGAATGCTAAATATAAACTTGCTGGAGATAAGGGTAGAAAACATGTTGTCTTTGCACTGGAGATCTTGTTTGGTTACATTTGCGTAAGGATAGGTTTCTAATTTGCGCAAATCAAAGCTAATGCCACGTGTTGATGGTCCATTTAAGGTGTTAGAGAAAATAAATGATAATGCATATAAACTTGAGCTGCCGCAGATTTTGGGGTTAGTCCCACTTTTAACATTGCAGATTTGAAGCCTTATTTGGGTGAGGAATATGAGCTCCGTCGAGGACGACTTCATTTCAAGAAGGGAGGATGATGAGGACATCAATACCATTGTTACACCCACAGCCCCTACTGCTACATATCTTGGACCAATTACTAGAGCTCACAAGACGCCAATTAAATTATCGTACTTTCGTTTCTTGGTAATGATTCTAATGTTCATGAGAATATGATGCTGCCTAAATTGGATACATTTGTTTTGCTTACAAATGAAGGTCCTAGCTTGGAGAAGGATGGACATTGGAGCAAGAACAAGCATGGAGATAATGCCATGCGCAAGGAGAACAAGAACGGAGTTACAAGTGATGATTCCAGGACTTTGAAGCCACCCTAATGAGTGCATGAGGCCTTGGACGAAATATACAAGATGCCACTTCATAATATTCGTCCATAGGCTATTCTAGGTGCTGCGTCACCTTATTATTGGGCCAGGCCCATGTAATTTCGAAATACTTAAGTATAGGCTGTTTTAGAGTCCGATGTGGGGAAACAAGAGTTAGGGTTGATTTGGACCCTCCACCAAGGGCCACGAAATTCCCCCTCTTCCTCCATATATACAGCCCTTAGGGCACCGTTTAGACCTTGGGTTTTGTTTAGATTAAAAGTTCGCCATAGCTGCAACTTCGCGTGCATTTCGTTTGTGTTCAACGACGGACCAAGGCGCCACAGTAACCCCACCTTGATCAATAAAGCTTTCATCTTATATTCGCAATATCCAGATTGCAATCTCAGTTTCTTGCTTGTTCTTCGCTTGCTCGCAGGAAATAGACCTCGTGGTCAGGTTGATCGTGCTCCGGCGTGGTCAATAACCTCTCGGAGTTGGTTTAGCGATTGCTAAGGCGCGACGTCCTCGCACGTTCGTAGTCGGATCGTCAAAGTCGACTTCCTCCAAAGCGAAAACCACATCTCATCGAAAGACGGGACACCTTTGCCTCTATCATTATAGTATTCGTCCATATGCTATTCTAGGTGCTGCGTCACCTTATTATTGGGCCAGGCCCATGTAATTTCGAAATACTTAAGTATAGGCCGGTTTTAGAGTCCGTATGTGTGGGGAAACAAGAGTTAGGGTTGGTTTCGGACCCCTCCCTCAAGGGCCACGAAATTCCCTCCTCTTCCTCCATATATACAGCCCTTAGGGCGTCGTTTAGACTTTGGGTTTTGTTTAGATCAAAAGTTCGCCATAGCAGCAACTTCGCAGATTTCGCTTGTGTTCAACGACCGGACCAAGCGCGCCACAGTAACCCCACCTTCATTAATAAAGCTTTCTCTTATATTCGCAATATCCAGATTGCAATCTTAGTTTCTTGCTTGTTCTTCGCTTGCTCGCAGGAAACAGGCCCTCGTGGTCGTTGATCGTGCTCCGGCGTGGTCAATAACCCTCGGAAGTTGGTTTAGCGATTGCTAAAGGCGCGACGTCTCAAGACGCACGTAGTCGGATCGTCAAGGTCGACTCCCACGTAAACGATAGCCACCATCTCATCAAAACATTGGGACACCTTTGCCTCTATCAAGTGGTATCAGATTTTCAGGTTGCTCGGTGAGATTTTACAGTTTTTCGAGATTAGATCGAGTCTGTTCTTCATACCTAAAGTCCACGAAAAAGCCAAAAAAATAGGGTTAGTTCATCATATCCGAACCAATCGAGCCTTTGCATAATCTTTTTAGGGTTTTGCTTTGTTGAATTTGCGGTTGCATCGTCGTGTCTAGTTGCTGGTCTTAGCGTCTAGTCTTTTAGAGTTTCGAGTTCGGTCATAAGTTGTCACGCCGCCACCGCACCATCATCATCGCCACGCCACCTACCACCACCGCCTCAATCCGTATCCATAGACCACCACAAATCCGTGTCCGTATACCACCACCGATCCATATCCATATACTACCACCGCTATCACCACCAACGCCATATACCACCACCATATATCCACCACCAATCCGAAGTTCCTTGCATATTAGGTTTGTTTTCGAGATCCATCTAGTTTCCGATTTGTGTTTTCCTTGCTGCGAGGGTTCGGAAAAAAGAGTCTCGAAACCACCCTCCGCTTAGGCCCAAAATTTTCCAAAACGCACTTGTCAAAAAAATTTCTGGCTATCCTATTTTAGGTGTTTATAAGCGTATTGAGACGATCGCCGTTATAGAAAGTTTTTTGACCCGCTTCAGTTTTTGGGTCCGGCAAAAAAAAAATTTTTGGTCAAAAAAATTTCGTGCCCATCCTGTCAGTTTGACCTGGGAAGAGTTTTGAGACACTCGCCATTATAGAGATTTTTCCCAAAAAAAAAGAGCAGCGCAAAAAAAAACAAAAAAGCAGCGCAAAAAAAAGAGCGCAAAAAAAATCTAAAGTGTGCTTTTCCCTTGTTTACGTGCAGCGCCGTGATTTTGTTAGTGTTCTAGGCTCGCGTCTCTAGCACGGTCTAGCCTAGGACCAGCATAGTACCGTCGTTGAGCGTTTATTCAACTTTGCATCTCTGAATTGATTATTGCTGACCCTTTTTGCTACCATATTATAAGCCTTCCCAGCTCCACATACATCTACATTGTGCGCTTGACTCTCCCTGGTAATCGCTCTATCCAAGCTTTGAGAGTTTTGACTACATCGGTTGCCGATCACCACCGCTGCTGGGTAAGAACTGGTAAGAATTTGAGATTTGCTTGACGGATTTGTGATCGCCCACCACACCACCACCACCACTTCCTACTAGTCTGTCAATCATATTCTTGTGTGTTTCTATTGCTGCTAACCATGGCAGGATCACAAGTCGATTTAGACCGACCGGGAGAACATGACAAACAAAGCGCTACATGATAAGTTTCAACAAATGATGAGTGGGCAGGTGGAAGATGTGCTAAATAGATTTGAAGAGGCCATGGAGAAGATAGATGGCATTGAGAAGGCGTTCAAACAAAGCTCGATAACAAGTTTAATGAATTGCTGCGTCTACCACCACCACCACCCGGCAGCACCTAACGCACCTCTACTACAACAACAAGGACTACCTCCACATCATGAAACAGCCCTCCGCCGAGCTTCCCGTGTCCCTCTTCACTGGCCAAGCTGTTGGTGCTCTTTGTTGATACTTCATGGCTCCCCGCTGCTGCGGTGGGGATGATGATTATGTGAGAGATTACGAGGATGAGGTTGATCAACATCGAACTACGTGCAACCACCAGCACCACAACCACCAGGTCGCCCACATGCAAATAATGGAAATGTTGGGCTCCCCTTCAGTGCGAGATCATGACCATCTCCCTAAACTGAAATTGAATATTCCACCATTTGAAGGTAGATATGTTCCTGATATATATCTTACTTGGGAGTTAGAAACTGAACAACGATTTACATGTTTACAATATCCCGAGGAGAGATGTGTTCTGCTGCTGTTTGTGCTTTCACTAGCTTTGCATGTGTTTGGTGGTCCGAACATTGTAGATTACATCCTGTTAAAGCTACTTGGGCTGCTTTGAAAACTGCTATGCGTACTCGTTGGGTTCCACCATATTATCAGCGTGAATTACTTCAAAAATTGCAGCGCTTAAGACAAGGAAAAAATTCGGTAGAAGAATATTATCAGGAATTACAAACTGGCTTGATTAGATGTGGTATTGTTGAGGAGAATGAAGCTATGCTTGCACGTTTTATGGGTGGATTAAATAGAGAGATTCAGACCATTCTAGACTACAAGGATTATAATAATATCACTCGATTATTCCATCTTGCTTGTAAAGCTGAACGTGAAGTGCAGGATCGACAGCGCTGGCGCGAACTAACTTTTCTCGCAGGTCGACCTTCATCATGGACACCACGTGCATCATCGACTTCCACACGCTCTACTACACCGGCACCTCCGTCGGCTGCCACCTCCAACCGTGATACAAGAAAGCAGGCACAACCACCACTATCTCGCCAAGAGCACACCTGCTGGCCTACACAGAGCTCTTCTTCTTCCATGGCGCCAACAGGGCACACAAGTGATATTATTTGTCGTCATTGTAAGGGAAGAGGACATTTTTGAGAGAATGCCAATCTCAGCGTGTGATGATTGCTCTCGAGGATGGTGGGTATGAGTCCGCTTAGTGACTATGATGAAGAGACTTTGGCTCTTATTACACATGAAGAACACGGTGGAGATGATTCTGATCATGAGACGCAATACATGGCTGTGAAGATCTTCGACAGGTATGAATGTTTAGTTGCTCAACGTGTTTTGAGTGTGCAGGTTACACAAGCTGAGCAAAATCAGAGGCATAACTTGTTCCATACAAAGGAGTTGTGAAGGAACGTTCTATTCAAGCGCCATCATAGATGGAGGGAGCTGCAACAACTTGGCTAGCATGGATATGGTGGAGAAGCTTTCTCTCACCACAAGACCACATCCACATTCTTACTACATCCAATGGTTCAACAACAGCGGCAAGGTTAAGGTAACACGCATCTGTTCGTGTGTATTTTAGTATCTCTACATATGCTGATTATGTTGATTGTGATGTGGTACCTATGCAAGCATGTTCCTTATTACTTGGTAGACCATGGCAATTTGATAAAATTCTGTACACCATGGTAGAAACAATCAAGATACTCTTGTTCACAACGATAAAAATATTACTTTGCTTCCTATGACTCCTTATTCCATTTTGAAAGATGATATTAATAGAGATAATAAAGCAAAACAGGAGAAAATAAGAGTGAAAATCAGATTGTAGCAAAAGAATTTGAGCAACAAATGAAGCCTAATAATAAACCATCTAATGTTGCTTCTGAAATTAAACTGAAAAGTGCATGTTTATTTGCCACCAAATCTGATATTGATGAGCTAGATTCTAGCAAATCTGTTTGCTATGCTTTTGTGTGCAAAGAGGCATTATTTTCATTCGAGGACGTGCCTTCCTCTTTGCCCCCGCTGTCACTAACATTTTGCAGGAGTTCACGACGCCTTCCCGCAAGACGTGCCACCGGATTACCACCTATTCGAGGGATTGAGCATCAAATTGACTTAATTCCGGTGCATCGCTACCCAACCGCGCACCATACCGCATCAATCCAGAGGAGACGAAGGAGATTATGCGTCAAGTCTGAGAGCTGCTCGACAAAGGTTATATACGCGAATCTCTTAGTCCTTGTGCTGTTCCTATTATACTAGTGCCTAAAAAGGATGGTACGTCGTGTATGTGTGTTGATTGTAGAGGCATTAATAATATTACTATTCGTTATCGTCATCCTATTCCTAGGCTAGATGATATGCTTGATGAATTGAGTGGCTCTACAATATTCTCCAAAGTTGATTTGCGAGTGGTTACCATCAAATTCGTATGAAATTGGGAGATGAATGGAAAACAGCATTTAAAACTAAGTTTGGATTATATCGGTGGTTAGTCATGCCTTTTGGGTTAACTAATGCACCTAGTACTTTCATGAGATTAATGAACGAAGTTTTACGTGCTTTCATTGGACGATTTGTGGTAGTTTACTTTGATGATATATTGATTTATAGCAAATCTTTGGAAGAACATTTGGAACATTTACGTGTTGTTTTTAATGCTCTACGTGATGCACGCTTGTTTGGTAACCTTGGGAAGTGCACCTTTTGCACCGACCGAGTACCTTTTCTTGGCTATGTTGTTACTCCACAGGAATTGAAGTTGATAAAGCCAAGATTGAAGCTATTGAGAGTTGGCCGCAGCCCAAAACGGTCACACAAGTGAGGAGTTTTCTTGGACTCGCTGGTTTCTATAGGCGTTTTGTGAGAGACTTTAGCACCATTGCTGCACCTCTCAATGAGCTTACAAAGAAGGATGTGCCTTTTGTTTGGGGGTACATGACGGAAGAAGCCTTCACGGTATTGAAAGATAAGTTGACACATGCTCCTTTACTCCAACTTCCAGACTTTAATAAGACTTTTGAGCTTGAATGTGATGCTAGTGGAATTGGATTAGGAGGTGTGTTATTACAAGATGGCAAACCTGTTGCATACTTTTCTGAAAAATTGAGTGGGCCTAGTCTGAACTATTCTACTTATGACAAAGAATTATATGCTCTTGTTCGGACTTTAGAGACATGGCAACATTATTTATGGCCCAAAGATTTTGTTATACATTCTGATCATGAATCTTTGAAACATATTAAAAGTCAAGCTAAACTGAATCGTAGACATGCTAAATGGGTTGAATTCATTGAGACTTTCCCTTATGTCATTAAACACAAGAAGGGTAAAGAAAATGTTATTGCTGATGCTTTGTCTCGTCGCTATACTATGCTTTCACAACTTGACTTCAAAATATTTGGTTTGGAGACCATCAAAGATCAATATGTGCATGATGCTGATTTTAAAGATGTAATGCAGAATTGTAAAGAAGGAAGAACATGGAACAAGTTCGTTATTAATGATGGTTTTGTGTTCGTGCTAACAAGCTATGCATTCCTGCTAGCTCTGTTCGTCTTTTGTTGTTGCAGGAGGCGATGGAGGAGGATTAATGGGACACTTTGGCCAAGAAGACGGAGGATATACTTGCTACACATTTCTTTTGGCCAAAGATGAGACGGATGTTGAGCGCTTTGTTGCTCGCTGCACTACATGTCAAAAAGCTAAGTCACGACTCAAACCTCATGGTTTATATATGCCTTTACTGTGCCTAGTGTTCCTTGGGAGGATATATCTATGGACTTTGTTTTAGGTTTACCTCGAACAAAGAAGGGGAGGGATAGCATATTTGTTGTCGTGGATAGATTCTCGAAAATGGCACACTTTATACCATGTCATAAAAGCGATGATCTTTGTTAATGTTGCTGATTTGTTCTTTCGTGAAATTATTCGCTTGCATGGTGTGCCAAATACTATTGTTTCAGATCGTGATACTAAATTTCTTAGCCACTTTTGGAGATGTTTATGGGCTAAGTTGGGGACTAAACTGCTTTTTAGTACTACTTGTCACCCCCAAACTGATGGACAAACTGAAGTAGTCAATAGAACATTGTCTACTATGCTTAGGGCTGTTTTGAAGAATAATAAGAAAATGTGGGAAGAATGCTTGCCTCATATTGAATTTGCTTATAATCGTTCATTGCATTCTACTACTAAGATGTGCCCTTTTGAAATTGTGTATGGCTTCCTACCTTGATAGAGGCAAAGGTGTCCCGATGTTTCGATGAGATGGTGGCTATCGTTTCTGTGGGAGTCGACCTTGACGATCCGACTATTTAACGTATGAGACGTCGCGCCTTTAGCAATCGCTAAACCAACTTCCGAGGGTTATTGACCACGCCGAGCACGATCATCAACCTGACCACGAGGGCCTGTTTCCTGCGAGCAAACGAAGAACAAGCAAGAAACTGAGATTGCAATCTGGATATTGCGAATATAAGATGAAAGATTTATTGATCAAGGTGGGGTTCTGTGGACGCCTTTGTCCGGTCGTTGAACACAAACGGCACGCGAAGTTGCAGCTATGGCGAACTTTTAATCTAAACAAAACCCCCAGTCTAAACGGTGCCCTAAGGGCTGTATATATGGAGGAAGAGGGGGAATTTCGTGGCCCTTGGTGGAGGGGTCCAAATCAACCCTAACTCTTGTTTCCCCACACATACGGACTCTAAAACAGCCTATACTTAAGTATTTCGAAATTACATGGGCCTGGCCCAATAATAAGGTGACGAAAGCACCTAGAATAGCCTATGGACGAATATTATGAAGTGGCATCTTGTATATTTCGTCCAAGGCCTCATGCACTCATTAGGGTGGCTTCAAAGTCCTGGAATCATCACTTGTAACTCCGTTTGTTCCCCTTATGCATGCCAACATCTCCATGCTTGAACTTGCTCCAAGGTTCATCTTTCTTGTCCATGTTAGGCCCTTCATTTGTAAGCAAAACAAATGTATCCAATTTAGGCAGCATCATATTCTCATGAACATTGGAATCGTTACCAAGAAACGAAAGTACCGATAATTCAATTGGATGCATGAGCTCTAGTAATTGGTCCAAGATGTATAGCAGCAGGGGTTGTGGGTGTAACAATGGTATTGATGTCCTCATCATCCTCCCTTCTTGAAATGAAGTCGTCCTCGACGGAAGCTCATCTTCCACACCCAAATAAGGCTTCAAATCTGCAATGTTAAAAGTGGGACTAACCCCAAAATCTGCAGGCAGCTCAAGTTTATATGCATTATCATTTATTTCTCTAACACCTTAAATGGACCATCAAGACGTGGTATTAGCTTTGATTTTGCAAATGAGGAAACCTATCTTACGCAAATGTAACCAAACAAGATCTCCAGGTGCAAAGACAACATGTTTTCTACCCTTATCTCCAACAAGTTTATATTTAGCATTCATACGCTCAATGTTTTCCTTAGTTAACTCATGCATTTTTAAAATCAATTCAGCACGCCCCTTAGCATCAAAATTAACCTTCTCCAAGATGGAAGAGGCAACAAATCAATAGGTGCACGAGGTAGGAAGCCATACACAATTTCAAAAGGGCACATCTTAGTAGTAGAATGCAATGAACGATTATAAGCAAATTCAATATGAGGCAAGCATTCTTCCCACATTTTCTTATTATTCTTCAAAACAGCCCTAAGCATAGTAGACAATGTTCTATTGACTACTTCAGTTTGTCCATCAGTTTGGGGGTGACAAGTAGTACTAAAAAGCAGTTTAGTCCCCAACTTAGCCCATAAACATCTCCAAAAGTGGCTAAGAAATTTAGTATCACGATCTGAAACAATAGTATTTGGCACACCATGTGATGCGGAGCATCCTATGAACATCACCATGTCAAGAGTTCGTTCGGCGAGTGACACGTGCGACATCTACTTCACATACACAAAGGTGAATAATCTCCTTTACACGTGCTCACTTGACCCCTTCGAGGATGGTATACTACTTGACACTCCACTCGTGTGCCTGCATAGGTATTGTCGGAACACTAAGGACGACGAGGAGGAGTGCAAGCGCCAAGGAACAACTACACCATCCGCGAGGGAAGCTCGAAGTGAAGACGAAGAAGACCTGTGATTTAGCGGTACTATCGCCTCGTAAGCTGTACTACCGCTAACCAGCAGTACTCACCCCCCATCGCCGCCGCCACTACCGCTTGAGCGGTACTACCGCCCTTGCCCGGTACTACCGCCCTGCTTGCATCAGCAGAGTCGGGCCGAGGCCCATGTATCCCTCCTCACTTACCCCTTCGTGGACATATGCTATATAAACTCCCCACCTCCTCCTAGCTAGGGTTAGCTTAGGTTTAGCTCATGTTTGTGTGAGAGCCTTGCTCATCCACTTGGTTACTTCTCCTGAGCCAGGACCTCTTGGAGAAGATCCCCAAGCGGATTCAAGACCCCTTCTAGGGTGGACCCCATCAAGACCTCCTCACGGAGAAGAACGGCTACCGCTTGTATCGTCCTTTGTTGACCTTGAATCATGTATCTCCTTTGTGTTCATCGATCTAGCATTTGTGTGACCGATTCCTTGTTGGTTGAGTGTTTTCCCTCGCTCCTCCCCTTGATTTCCTCGTGTTCTTCCGCGTGTTCTTCGTGATTCCTCGAGGATCCGCTCCAACGTGAAAGATCATCCACGAGGGTTCCGCCTACATCATCTATGGATCAGAGCTTAGGTTGATCACGTTTTTGGAGCCCCTACCCCTCTTTTTCTAGCTTGATTTTGTTGATTTCGTCCTAAATCCGAAAATCCCCACCAAAAATAGCCCCAAATTTTTTTGTGATTTGTTAGTTTTGATGATGTTTTGTTGATTTTGATCCGTGGATTTGCTTGGTTTCAAGTGGATCTAGCATTCCCCCAAGTTTCCCCACTTTCCATCCACGAAATCTCTCCAATTTTGACCCCGAAATCATCCATTTCCGCCCCAAAATCGCTACTTCTATCCGGATTTGCGAAAAATCCCGACACGAGCGGTACTATCCGCCCTTCCAAGCGGTACTACCGCTTAGCACCTCCAAGGGGGGCCGCCTTCCAAGCGGCACTACCGCCTCCCAGAGCCAGATTTTAAAACCCGACACGAGCGGTACTATCATTGCTCCAAGCGGTACTACCGCCTCCCCAGCGGTACTACCGCCCTAGCCGATTCAGCCTTCCGACTTTCACCGCTTCGCCATAACTAATTCATCCGAGTCTGATTTTGACGTTTTATCTCGCTTTTGAAGCTATTGACATCCCCTTCCCATAAAAATACTACCATCACCATTTGACTCCATCAAATTTTGTGAACTTTGGCATCTTTGCCTAGGGCTTCCGCCACATCCTCCGCATAACCACCACCGACTTCCGCAACCTAACCAATTTTGTTCCCCATTGAGTTAGTGGTTGCTTGAGTAGTGATTCGAGTCTCCTAAGGTGTTTCGGCTACTTAGGGATGATTGCTTCTTCATCAACCACCACCACCACTTCCACATAACCTTGCCCACCATACACTTCCGACAACCCAACTTAACCCAATTGTTGATTGAGCTTTTTCGAGTTGTGGCTTGTGTCTCCTAAGGTGTTTCGCCACTTAGGGACGGCAACTTCAACTCCGACACGTGTATAGCCCATCATTCCACTTCCGCATTGCGGCGCAAACCACCACCGCATTCCCGCTACCACCATTTTGACATTTGACGTTGAGATTTTGAGTTCGCGGTTTTCCGCTTCCTAAGGTGTTTCGCTACTTAGGGACGCGTCTCCATCATCTTGGTATCCACATCAAGAACACCGCTACTCATCATCACCGGACGGTAACCTCCATATCATCTTGGTATCGTGGTATCCCTCCATTGTATATTCCCTTGCCATTGCATTGTTAACCCCTAGCCTTACTTTTATGTTATTTGCCTATCGAGACTAGCCATTTGAGTATTGCCGCAACGTTACTTGTGCACATTAGTGATCATACCTTCCATTACATACCATACCATATCATATTGGTATCATATCACCCATTGTGTCTCAAGTTTGTTCCCGCATATACACAATTGCTATCTTGGTTTGTGCATTGTGCAAAGTGGCCATAGAAGAAAAAAAAAGAAATAAAGCTTTTAAGCAAAAGAAAGAGAGCAAAGAGCTTGTAAGCAAGTGCCATAGCATCATACCATATTGCATATAAGATTGTCATATCCGATCATCTTGGATCATCTTGAGAGAAACACCGGGAACCATACATACATAGCATACTTGGGATAGAAGTTTATCCATTTGGCATCTTATAGGTTGTGCACAAGTGTCGTATCCGCCTATTGAGCAATCGTGCTAGCGTCTCTCTTGAGTTGTGCAACACGAGCGTTTTCTGTGGATTCCACATTTTGTGCTCATTCCTTGGTTGCATGACCCCATTTATCTATCCCTGTGTGTGTTTACGTGTGCCATTCTTTGCTATTGGTCCATTTGTTTCACTTGCGAATTTGTGAATCTCTTTCAACATTATTGACTCTTGCTAAGATTTTGCATTAAATTTTTGTGCCACTATCCTCACCGAGCTCCTCCATAAGCTTTACTTGTGTAGGTGTGAGAACCGACAAGGATTGGTACCAATAGTGCTATTTCATTGTCCGCATTTGAGTGAACTTGATTCATTGTCAACATCGGTCAAGGTACATTGGTATAAGTTCTTCTCTTTCTCCCACTCATATTTGCTCGAGTCTTGTGATGGATAGGCAAGGCATTTCATCTCCGGTCTTCGACAACAACGACGGCATGAACAACTACATCACCAAAGCGTCTCTCTTCGATCTACAACGACAAGTGCAAGGCACACAAGCAAGATTGCAAGAGCGATCGAGAACATCTCCATCAACATTCATCACTCAAGCAAGGAGAAGGGACTACTTCGACAAGAAGCTTGCCGCACATAAAGAGGAGCAAGATGCAAGGATGGAGGAGATTTGGGCCTTGATCAAGTCTTCTTCCCCTTCGTCATCTTCAAGGCGGCGACATTCAAGCCACAAGTCTTCGAAGCGCGAAAAAGATGCAAGTGTAAATCGTCCTCGTCCACATCTACATGGCGACCACCATCACGTTCGTGATCAACATCGTCATGAAGGACAAGTCACCTCCAAGCATCATGTGCACGACGACGACGAACGACATCTACTACGAGCTCAAGCACGACAACGACATCATCATCATGAAGATGCTCCACAAGTGCAAATGCACGAGTCCCAACAAGCCCTACTTCATGCCAAGTCGAAGCTTCATAAGCACAAGAGAAGACCGCGAGACGACCACCACCAAGACGGCGCTACGGCTACATCTACCACTTCGGCATCTTCGCCAAGTGTTCTCAAGGCATCTTCGCCTTTGGACGTACGGCATCTTCGCCTACTTCCCACGTGTACGCCTACATCGACTTCATCAAGTCCAAGGCGACCACCTACGAGCGAGGGCGACACTTCCATCTTCGGAAGCCCCTCAAGGAAGATGGCCGAGCATGGGAAACTCCCTTCGGTCATGGAGACGAGCTATGAGGTGCCACATCATATGGGCCTCCAACACCAAGACGGTGACAAGACGGTCGAGCAAGGGCCATCCCCTTCGACCACGGCGACGAGCGCGAACCTCTTCAACAACATGAAGACGACGCCCACATTGGACTCATACTCCGAGTCAAGCTACGCGACCGCGCATGGAGACATTTACACCTACACCTCTCCGACACCCACACATGTTGAGCTACCCCATTTGTCATGTGAGGAGAGCCACCACCCCATGAGAGAGATGAGTGACTCCACCATACGTGACATTGAGAGCATTTCCTGTGAGAGGATGAGTGTGACCACCACTAGCCCCACAGATGAGAGCATGCCACACATCCTATGTGAGGTTGAGCGCCATTTGAGTGACTCCACCAACCATACGAGTGAGAGCATCATATTGGGAGTGAGTGAGCCACAACACTTAGTGAGTGAGGTAGTTGACACGGCATGTGAGGCCACTATGATTTCTAACGACTTAACCTCTACTCCTAGTGTGTTTTCTTCTTTGGTGCTAGGTCTCCTACATGACGACATGCCTAACCTTGACGAGTCTATTCCCCCATTAGAGACGACGATGGCCATGGTGGATGATGAAGAACCCCCCACATGGTTCCATCAAGATGAAGATGACAACGAGACGATCTTCAACACCTCACCTACAACTCATGAGCGACCTTCCAACGGTAACATAGGTGATGGTGCTTCTCTTGTCCCACTAGTGGACTCTCTTGACTTTGATTGCTCCCATGATGTTGACACACCTATTACCATGCTTCATGCTAGTGAAACTTCTTCATGCCTCGACTTACCTATTTATGATGAATATGATGATGAGCATGTTGAGTTGCCTAGTTGTGACGCCATGCTCCATAGGATATCATGTGAAAATTCTATTGGTCACATCATGTTTGACAATCCATTGAACTTGTCATATGCTATGAGTGAGATCTCTCATATTGCCTCACTTCAATCTCAACATAGTAACTATGCATGCCCCATTAAAATAAATCCCATTTGCACTTATGGCATAGATGACGAGATGATGGTCATTGGCCTTTGCTTCTCTTGTGATGATATTGCCATGCTTCCTTTACATGATTTATGCAATCCATCTACTATTCCATGCCATTATTACATTGTTCCAAATATTCATTGTCTTGGATGTTGTCAATATTCTCCATGTGATGTTTCCATTAATGCTCATGAGGAGACCCCCATAGTTTCCTCATACATGTTTGGAGATTTTGATTCATCCCATATTTTGCATGATTTCCATGATTGCTTGCACCTTATGCATTCCATGAATAACAATGCTCTACACATTTCTCATGATGCATTACACAATTTGAGTCTCCATTATGCTATACATAACAACAAACCTATCATGATGGATGACATGTTTCTATATCACGATCTCATTTATTTGAGCATTGGATATTTTGTGCTAACCGACACATGCATGTGCATCATGATGGATGATGTGTACATATACCATGCACACACAATTTTTCCTTTGTCTTTGTTTTGTGTAGGTACTCATGCATACTCAAATCAACTTCTCAATCGCAAGAGTTGATTTAAACGAGCTCATGAGAGCAACGATGACTTGGGATCACGTGGACTTTCATTCCCACCATTCCTTTTGCGCAAGGACTACGCGCATCTCTTTTACTTGTCTCTCACACGGCTTTGGGCTATTTACCACTTGTTACCTTATGCCCATTCTATCGTGTTCACTTTGCATGTTATGCTTGCTTCTATGCCTTTGCCATGCAATTGTGACCCTTGCTTGCATATACCCATGATTCACCATCATGATACTCCTATGTGTATTTGCATGCTTGGTGGAGATCCTTGTTGCTTTTGCCATGTTTATCATGTGCCCCATGCTATTGTTGATTGTTGTGTTGGGAGAGTCATGATGATCCATTGCTATTTACATATGGCCTCTCGCCAATACATTGATGATAATTTTCTCATATCTTGCTTTCATGCTTGTGCTATGCCATGTGAATTATTCATGCCCACTATTTGCACACATGACATGCTTGCCATGATTCCTTGTAGTATGTTGCATCTTCGCACTACTAGCTTGCTTGACTTGATCGCTATGATTGCTTGCTATGTTGCATCACCCATGTTCCACTATCACTTGCTTTCTTGGGTTGATGACATATATGCTCATGCCTCTCACATGATATATCTTGATCATTGTCTCTTGTGTCCATTAGTTGCCTCTTTCATATCCACTTGTATTGAGTGCAACCATACTATGCTTATTGATCTTGGAGACTTTGACATATTACTTGTGATGCATGCTTGTTTGATTGAGCCTCTTGTATTTGGATGTTCTTACATCATATGCCTCCATACTTTGAAATGCTCCCTGTACTTTCTTATGATGAGCATGATGCATACACTGTTCGGTATCTTACCACACTAATGATAGGTTTTGCACTTCCGCTAACCTCATTTGTTTTTCCGAGTGTTTGTCATGTTCTTTCATTTGAAGGATTCACAAGGCAGGTGCCGTTATGCGACATATTGGATATGTGAAGACATACATGATGTACGACTCCAACATCTTTGGGAACTTTCTTAAGGTGAACTCCTTCCCTTTGAGCCATCTTCAAATATGCATATTGGATGGGCCATACTTTCATTGTTGTTTCCTTCTTCTTGTCTACATGATACATATATTGGATGGAGGACCGACATTGGAGATGGACTCTATGGACCTTCACATTGAGGTACCTTCGGAACTCCACTCATGCCTCGACATCGAGCATTGGTACACCAATACCTCCATATTTGTTGATTGTGCTCACACATGTCATGCTCGATGGACATATCATACTCACCACAAGTTTGCACCCTATGCATGGATTGACTCACATCATGATTGCCTTGTTGCTTCTTGTATTCCCATGTCATCCATGATATATGAGCTTGTGAATTTTCTTAGCAAATTTGTTGTGATCTTTCTTGATGGCATATTCATACATCGTGATCATATTGCCTATCATCAATTGCATGATAACATAATCATATTGAGCATCCATTGCCATATTCATGCTATTGATAAACCGTCTCACTATGACATCATTTTGCACCGTGGTTGCATTGCTCATACTCATAACACAATTGTGTGCACAATGAATGCTTTTGCTCCCACGAATGCTTTACATCTCATTCCATATCATCTTCCTAAGCTTCATGTGCTTTGTCATGAACAATCTTACCGCACGGACTCTTTCTTACATGATGGACACTTTGTGTGCGCTAACCATTGTATTTCCAAGTGTTGCTTGTGTTTGCTCTTTTGCATGTCTATCACTCCAATGACACCTTGGACTACTTGGATTGCGCCATGTCTTCCACTTCGTCCAACTACAAGTTCGCTCACGACAACCGCTTCCATGGTGATGAGGATCATGATCCGAGGCCGGATCTTTCCCAAGGGAGGGAGATGATGCGAGCATCCTATGAACATCACCATGTCAAGAGTTCGTTCGGCGAGTGACACGCATGACATCTACTTCACATACACAAAGGTGAATCATCTCCTTTACACGTGCTCACTTGACCCCTTCGAGGATGGTATACTACTTGACACTCCACTCGTGTGCTGCATAGGTATTGTTTCGAACACTAAGGACGACGAGGAGGAGTGCAAGCGCCAAGGAACAACTACACCATCCGCGAGGGAAGCCCGGAAGTGAAGACGGAAGAAGACCTGGGACGAGCGGTACTATCGCTTCCGTAAGCGGTACTACCGCTAACCAGCGGTACTACCGCCCCCCACGCCGCCGCCACTATCGCTTGAGCGGTACTACACGCCTTTGCCCGGTACTACCGCCTGCTTGCATCGCAGAGTCGGGCCGAGGCCCATGTATCCCTCCTCACTTACCCCTTCGTGGACATATGCTATATAAACTCCCCACCTCCTCCTAGCTAGGGTTAGCTTAGGTTTAGCTCATGTTTGTGTGAGAGCCTTGCTCGTCCACTTGGTTACTTCTCCTCGGAGCCCAGGACCTCTTGGAGAAGATCCCCAAGCGGATTCAAGACCCCTTCTAGGGTGGACCCCATCAAGACCTCCTCACGGAGAAGAACGGCTACCGCTTGTATCGTCCTTTGTTGACCTTGAATCATGTATCTCCCTTTGTGTTCATCGATCTAGCATTTGTGTGACCGATTCCTTGTTGGTTGAGTGTTTTCCCCTCGTTCCTCCCCTTGATTTCCTCGTGTTCTTCCGCGTGTTCTTCGTGATTCCCCGTAGGATCCGCTCCAACGTGAAAGATCATCCACGTAGGGTTCCGCCCTACATCACCATGCAAGCGAATAATTTCACGAAAGAACAAATCAGCAACATTAACAGCATCATCGCTTTTATGACATGGTATAAAGTGTGCCATTTTCGAGAATCTATCCACGACAACAAATATGCTATCCCTCCCCTTCTTTGTTCGAGGTAAACCTAAAACAAAGTCCATAGATATATCCTCCCAAGGAACACTAGGCACAGGCAAAGGCATATATAAACCATGAGGATTGAGTCGTGACTTAGCTTTTTGACATGTAGTGCAGCGAGCAACAAAACGCTCAACATCCGTCTCATCTTTGGCCAAAAGAAATGTGTGGCAAGTATATCCTCCGCCTTCTTGACGCCAAAGTGTCCCATTAATCCTCCTCCATGCGCCTCCTGCAACAACAAAAGACTAACAGAGCTAGCAGGAATGCATAGCTTGTTAGCACGGAACACAAAACCATCATTAATAACGAACTTGTTCCATGTTCTTCCTTCTTTACAATTCTGCATTACATCTTTAAAATCAGCATCATGCACATATTGATCTTTGATGGTCTCCAAACCAAATATTTTGAAGTCAAGTTGTGAAAGCATAGTATAGCGACGAGACAAAGCATCAGCAATAACATTTTCTTTACCCTTCTTGTGTTTAATGACATAAGGGAAAGTCTCAATGAATTCAACCCATTTAGCATGTCTACGATTCAGTTTAGCTTGACTTTTAATATGTTTCAAAGATTCATGATCAGAATCTATAACAAATTCTTTGGGCCATAAATAATGTTGCCATGTCTCTAAAGTCCGAACAAGAGCATATAATTCTTTGTCATAAGTAGAATAGTTCAGACTAGGCCCACTCAATTTTTCGTAAAAGTATGCAACAGGTTTTCCATCTTGTAATAACACACCTCCTAATCCAATTCCACTAGCATCACATTCAAGCTCAAAAGTTTTATTAAAGTCAGGAAGTTGGAGTAAAGGAGCATGTGTCAACTTATCTTTCAATACCGTGAAAGCTTCTTCCTGTGCGGTACCCCAAACAAAAGGCACATCCTTCTTTGTAAGCTCATTGAGAGGTGCAGCAATGGTGCTAAAGTCTCTCACAAAACGCCTATAGAAACCAGCGAGTCCAAGAAAACTCCTCACTTGTGTGACCGTTTTGGGTTCGGCCAACTCTCAATAGCTTCAATCTTGGCTTTATCAACTTCAATACCTCGTGGAGTAACAACATAGCCAAGAAAAGATACTCGATCGGTGCAAAAGGTGCACTTCCCAAGGTTACCAAACAAACGTGCATCACGAGAGCATTAAAACAGCACGTAAATGTTCCAAATGTTCTTCCAAAGATTTGCTATAAATCAGTATATCATCAAAGTAAACTACCGAAATCGTCCAATGAAAGCACGTAAAACTTCGCTCATTAATCTCATGAAAGTACTAGGTGCATTAGTTAACCCAAAAGGCATGACTAACCACTCATATAATCCAAACTTAGTTTTAAATGCTGTTTTCCATTCATCTCCCAATTTCATACGAATTTGATGGTATCCACTACGCAAATCAACTTTGGAGAATATTGTAGAGCCACTCAATTCATCAAGCATATCATCTAGCCTAGGAATAGGATGACGATAACGAATAGTAATATTGTTAATGCCTCTACAATCAACACACATACGCCGACGCACCATCCTTTTTAGGCACTAGTATAATAGGAACAACACAAGGACTAAGAGATTCGCAGATATAACCTTTGTCGAGCAGCTCTGTGCTTGACGATAATCTCCTTCGTCTCCTCTGGATTGGTACGATATGGTGCGCGGTTGGGTAGCGATGCACCGGGAATTAAGTCAATTTGATTCTCAATTCCTCGAATAGGTGGTAATCCGGTGGCACGCCTTGTGGGAAGACGCCGTGAACTCCCTGCAAAATGTTAGTGACAGCGAGGGGCAAAGAGGAAGGCACGTCCTCGAATGAAAATAATGCCTCTTTGCACACAAAAGCATAGCAAACAGATTTGCTAGAATCTAGCTCATCAATATCAGATTTGGTGGCAAATAAACATGCACTTTTCAGTTTAATTTCAGAAGCAACATTAGATGGTTTATTATTAGGCTTCATTTGTTGCTCAAATTCTTTTGCCACAATCTGATTTTCACTCTTATTTTCTCCTGTTTTGCTTTATTAGCTCGATTAATATCATCTTTCAAAATGGACTCAGAGTCATAGGAAGCAAAGTAATATTTTTATCCTTGTGAACAAGAGTATACTGATTGTTTCTACCATGGTGTACTGAAATTTTATCAAATTGCCATGGTCTACCAAGTAATAAGGAACATGCTTGCATAGGTACCACATCACAATCAACATAATCAGCATATGTAGAGATACTAAATGCACACGAACACTACGTGTTACCTTAACCTTGCCGCTGTTGTTGAACCATTGGATGTAGTAAGGATGTGGATGTGGTCTTGTGGTGAGAGAAAGCTTCTCCACCATATCCATGCTAGCCAAGTTGTTGCAGCTCCCTCCATCTATGATGACTTGAATAGAACGTTCCTTCACAACTCCCTTTGTATGGAACAAGTTATGCCTCTGATTTTGCTCACTTGTGTAACCTGCACACTCAAAACACGTTGAGCAACTAAACATTCATACCATCGTCAAGATCTTCAAACAGCCATGTATTGCGCCTCAGATCGTAATCATCTCCACCGTGTTCTTCATGTGTAATAAGAGCCAAAGTCTCTTCATCATAGTCACTAGCAGACTCATACCCACCATCCTCAGTAGCAATCATCACACACTGAGATCGGAAACCTACTCCGGCAAGGAAACACGAATCGGAAACTAGAGGGATCGCGAAAACAACCCTAATATGCAAGGAACTCGGATTGGATATATGGTGGTGGTATATGGCAGCGGTGGTGGTAGCGGTGGTAGTATATGGATATGGATCGGTGGTGGTATACGGACACGGATTGGTGGTGGTCTATGGATACGGATTCGGAGCGGTGGTGGTAGGTAATGGGCGATGATGATGGTGCGGTGGCGGCGTGACAACTTATGACCGAACTCGAAACTCTAAAAGACTAGACGCTAAGACCAGCAACTAGACACGACGATGCTACCGCAAATTCAACAAAGCAAAACCCTAAAAAGATTATGCAAAGGCTCAGATTGGTTCGGATATGATGAACTAACCCTAATTTTTTTTGTGTGGCTTTTTCGTGGACTTTAGGTATGAAGAACAGACTCGATCTAAACTACGAAAAACTGTAAAATCTAACCGAGCAACCTGGAAATCTGATACCACTTGATAGAGGCAAAGGTGTCCCGTCTTTCGATGAGATGTGGATTTCGCTTTGGAGGAAGTCGACTTTGACGATCCGACCACGAACGTGCGAGGGCGCCGCGCCTTAGCAATCGCTAAACCAACTCCGAGAGGTTATCGACCACACCGAGCACGATCAACCTGACCACGAGGGTCATTTCCTGCGAGCAAACGAAGAACAAGCAAGAAACTGAGATTGCAATCTGGATATTGCGAATATAAGATGAAAGCTTTATTGATCAAGGTGGGGTTCTGTGACGCCTTTGTCTGGTCGTTGAACACAAACGAAGTACGCGAAGTTGCAGCTATGGCGAACTTTTAATCTAAACAAAACCCAAGGTCTAAACGGTGCCCTAAGGGCTGTATATATGGAGGAAGAGGGGGGGATTTCGTGGCCCTTGGTGGAGGGGTCCGAAATCAACCCTAACTCTTGTTTCCCCACACATACGGACTCTAAAAACAGCCTATACTTAAGTATTTCGAAATTACATGGGCCTGGCCCAATAATAAGGTGACGCAGCACCTAGAATAGCCTATGGACGAATATTATGAAGTGGCATCTTGTATATTTCGTCCAAGGCCTCATGCACTCATTAGGGTGGCTTCAAAGTCCTGGAATCATCACTTGTAACTCCGTTCTTGTTCCCCTTGCGCATGCCAACATCTCCATGCTTGAACTTGCTCCAAGGTTCATCTTTCTTGTCCATGGTAGGCCCTTCATTTGTAAGCAAAACAAATGTATCCAATTTAGGCAGCATCATATTCTCATGAACATTGGAATCGTTACCAAGAAACGAAAGTACCTGATAATTCAATTGGCGTGCGCGAGCTCTAGTAATTGGTCCAGTATGTATAGCAGCAGGGGTTGTGGGTGTAACAATGGTATTGATGTCCTCATCATACCTCGTGCACCTATTGATTTGTTGCCTCTTCCATCTTCGGAGAAGGTTAATTTTGATGCTAAAGAACATGCTGAATTGATTTTAAAAATGCATGAGTTAACTAAGGAAAACATTGAGCGTATGAATGCTAAATATAAACTTCTTTGGAGATAAGGGTAGAAAACATGTTGTCTTTGCACTGGAGATCTTGTTTGGTTACATTTATGTAAGGATAGGTTTCCTAATTTGCGCAAATCAAAGCTAATGCCATGTGCTGATGGTCCATTTAAGGTGTTAGAGAAAATAAATGATAATGCATATAAACTTGAGCTGCCTGCAGATTTTGGGGTTAGTCCCACTTTTAACATTGCAGATTTGAAGCCTTATTTGGGTGAGGAAGATGAGCTTCCGTCGAGGACGACTTCATTTCAAGAAGGGGAGGATGATGAGGACATCAATACCATTGTTACACCCACAGCCCCTGCTGCTATACATATCTTGGACCAATTACTAGAGCTCGCAAGATGCCAATTGAATTATCGGTACTTTCGTTTCTTGGTAACGATTCCAATGTTCATGAGAATATGATGCTGCCTAAATTGGATACATTTGTTTTGCTTACAAATGAAGGGCCTACCATGGACAAGAAAGATGAACCTTGGAGCAAGTTCAAGCATGGAGATGTTGGCATGCGCAAGGGGAACAAGAACGGAGTTACAAGTGATGATTCCAGACTTTGAAGCCACCCTAATGAGTGCATGAGGCCTTGGACGAAATATACAAGATGCCACTTCATAATATTCGTCCATAGGCTATTCTAGGTGCTGCGTCACCTTATTATTGGGCCAGGCCCATGTAATTTCGAAATACTTACGATAGGCCGCTTTTAGAGTCCGTATGTGGGGAAACAAGAGTTAGGGTTGGTTTGGACCCTCCTCAAGGGTCACGAAATTCCTCCTCTTCCTCCATATATACAGCCCTTAGGGCGCGTTTAGACTTTGGGTTTTGTTTAGATCAAAAGTTCGCCATAGCAGCAACTTGGCGCATTTCGCTTGTGTTCAACGACTGCACCAAGCGCCACGTAACCCCACCTTCATTAATAAAGCTTTCCTCTTATATTCGCAATATCCAGATTGCAATCTTAGTTTCTTGCTTGTTCTTCGCTTGCTCGCAGGAAACAGGCCCTCGTGGTCAGGTTGATCGTGCTCGGCGTGGTCAATAACCCTCGGAAGTTGGTTTAGCGATTGCTAAGGCGCGACGTCTCGCACGTACGTAGTCGGACCGTCAAGGTCGACTCCCACAGAAACGATAGCCACCATCTCATCGAAACATCGGGACACCTTTGCCTCTATCATTTGGTGACTCGGACCTGGTGGCCCAACAAGTGTCTGGCACTTGGGATTCTAAAGATCCGCTCATGGCAGCATACCGTCGTGAGGTGGATATTATTGTAGGCCACTTCAAAGGATATCAGGTGGATCACGTGGACAGACGGAAGAACGAAGCGGCGGACGCTTTAAGCTGACTGGGCTCTCAGCGTAAACCGGTCCCGCCTAATGTCTTCTTGGATGTCCTGCATAACCCGTCTTCAAGCTCCCTGGCAAAGAGGATTTGGCTATTCCTGATCCGGAGGCTCAATTGGTGGTGGCTCTGCATGTCATTCCGGATTGGACGGTTCCTTATCTTGCATACATGAACCGGGGCGAGTTACCAGAGGATGAGACTCTAGCCAGGCAGATAATCCGGCGATCCAAGTCCATGGCTATTGTCAATGGCGAGTTGCATCATTGCAGTGTGTCAGGGGCGTTTCATCGTTGTGTGTCGCCGGAGGAAGGCTTTGAAATTTTGCGCGAAATCCATGAAGGGGATTGTGGTCACCACGCCGGTTCCAAATCTCTGGCGGCTAAAGCGTTTCTTCACGGCTTCTATTGGTTAACTGCTCATGCTGATGCGGAGGACCTGGTTAGGCGATGTGATGGCTGTCAGAAGTTCTCAAGACGCGCTCATGTGTCGGCTCAAGAATTGAGGATGATTCCAATTACCTGGCCGTTTGCGACTTGGGGGCTGGATATGGTTGGGCCTTTCAAAAGGTCCAAGGACAAGAAGACCCACCTTTTGGTGGCGGTTGACAAGTTTACAAAGTGGGTGGAAGCGGAGCCCGTCAGCAAGTGTGATGCAGCCACGGCGGTTCAATTCATTAAAAAGGTGATTTTCCGGTTTGGCTTTCCACACGACATCATTACTGATAATGGTACCAATTTGTCTAAGGGTGCTATGAAAGAGTTATGTGAACGTGAGCACATCTGGCTTGACGTTTCATCAGTGGCTCACCCATAGTCCAATGGCCAAGCAGAGAGGGCTAACCAAGAGATCTTACGAGGTATCAAACCCCGGCTTATGGTTCCTTTGCAGCGGACGCCGGGTTGTTGGGTTGAGGAGTTACCCTCTGTATTATGGAGCATCAATACTACGCCCAACAGATCGACAGGATACACACCGTTCTTCATGGTCTACGGAACGGAGGCGGTTCTCCCCAGCGATATCCGTCATGATTCACCTCGTGTAGCAGCTTATGTTGAAGCGGACAACGAGGTAGCATGGCAAGACGCTTTGGACCTGTTGGATGAGGAGCGTGACATCGCAGCTGCCCGTTCGGCGATTTACCAGCAGGATCTTCGTCGCTATCACAGTCGCCGAGTTAGAACCAGAACCTTTCAATAAGGATATTTGATGCTCCGGCTCATTCAAGACCAGACTGATATGCACAAGCTATCTCCACCTTGGGAGGGACCTTTCATGGTCAGAAAGAATCTGCACAACGGGTCGTACTATCTGATCGATATTCGAGAGCATAAAGACTCACGTACATCAGAGGAGGAGACCAACAGGCCGTGGAACATAGCTCATCTTCGGCCCTACTATACTTGAGCCATAGGCTCTACTTATGTACATATTATGACAATGTATATATTATGATCAATACAATAAACCGGAGCCTTAGCTAAAGCGGGGTCTCTGTTATTTTTACATCATGTGTGGTTACACGGAGTTTTTATCTTAAAGCGACCTCCGGTTTACCCCTCCGGTTACACGGGGTCTATGTTATCATATCACTTGGGGGCTTGGTCGTGTCCGAACCAATGCAACACCTTTTGATAGGCGAAAGCCACAGAATCACTTGGGGACTTGGTCACGTCTGAACCCGTCACGCCTCTTGATCGGCCTAAGGCCACAGAATCATTTGGGGGCTTTGGTCGAACCCGAACCATCGCTACACCTCTTGATCGGCATAATGCCACTGCATCATTTGGGGACCTGGCTGACTTGAACCATAGCTACGCCTGATGGGGGCTTGGTCATGTCCGACCATGGTAATGCCACTTGATCGGCTCAAACAGCCTATTTTTGCAAATGATTTTATCTTTGCCTTTGCTTGAAATTCGTTTCTCTTTTTGCATATTTCTCTTGTTGTGTTTTTAAACCGACAATTCTTAAACCGGTTCGACTGTCAGTTGACGCAACACGGTTTAATTCTTCATCCGGAGAAGCTTTGACCAGTTTGGTTTTTAATAACATCCTATTATGGAGTAACACCGGTGTTCATCGTAACCCGGAATGGTTTACCTGGTAAACCGGCCTTATATTCATAGGAGCTGTTTTCTCCTCCAGCAGAGTGGGTTTCTTAAAACTCTGTTTCAAGTTTGGCACAGCCAACTTCATGCCCTACAATGGCAGGTATCATATATTCCCATATTTTATCATATGTTTAAATCTAAGGTATTATCTTTGATTTCATATACATAGATATGATGACCCGCCTGGTGATACAACCACAACGTCGTTTTAAGGTTTTTGTTGCAGACAACAGTTTAAGATTGATGATTCAACAAAAGCATAAGTTGCAATAAGTATGCACGAAGGCATATCAATACCAAGTGTGGTAGCTAGTCTATTATAAGGCAACACGGTGCCCAGTTAAGATAATTGTTTTCTGCATAACTCAAAGGAGCAGTAATGAAAACCGGCTTCCGGATCATGCTTGGTCACTGGCTTGGCCTGATGGTTGCGGGTCATCTTGCGCCGCTTCAACCTCTGCTTCCCTACCCAGTGGCTGGAAATCAACAGTTGTCCAGTCGATTCCCATTAATGCTCGGAATACAGCTTCATCATTGATCAGCAACGACGGTTCAATGTCAGGAGCGTAAGTATGCTTACGGATAGGAGGTATAAGGTTCTCCGCTTCAGGAATCGGTGCAGCCACTCATTTATTTTCGCCATCATATTGGGCTTGATAGTGAGACAGATTTGCCTCTTCAGCCAATTGACAAGCCAAAGGGCGCACTTCCCGGTTTATAGCTCGAAGATCCTCTTCGCTGAATTTTGTCCCGTCTTCCTTCAAGCTTGGGAATCCCTGGGCCGCTTCAACAGGATCAAAATCCGGCACCCATGCTTTGGCCCGGATTAAGGCGTTTATGGCACCGGTTCTAGCAGTAGATTTCTTTAACTCTTCAACCCGGGCAGGAAGCATTGACAACCTTTTAATGGTGTCCTGGATCAAGGTCGGTGTCGGGTTGTTGTGAGAAGCGATCTTGATGATCCGTTCTTGCATCAAATATCTGATTGTTCTATCAATGTATAAGCGGCTTTCAATTTCTTCCGCACATCGATCCCAAGTGGCCAATCGTGTCCTGTATCATTCAAAGGGTTAATAAACCGGCAACTACATGAGAAGGCCTCATTACGTCAGAAATCAAGAAGGCTTACCAAAAACGGCAGCGGTCATGGCATGCACTTGCCGCTTTACACTGGTCAGTTCATCAACCACGGTTTGAGTGCAGCCTCGACCTTCTCGCCTGTTGAGTTAAAGCGGCCTTTACGGTGGCCCAATCCGCCGCTCCTTGTTGAAACCCTCCTTAAGCTTTTCCATGACGCTTAAAGCGCTGGTTAATTCATTTTTGCATTGGAGGTTTCACTTCTTTGAGATTTCAGGTTTTCTTGAAGATCAGCGATTTGATTTTCTTTCTTGCTCGAGATCAGCCTACATACAGATAATCATTTGATAAAGATTAAGGTGCAGAGTTGAAGTACCAACCCCATAACAAGTTATGCCCTTGGTACTTGGGGGCTAATGCATATTTGCTTTTCATCCTACAATTTCTATATAAAGTCCCAAGCTCAATACAAGTATTCAACTTGGCACTTGGGGGCTAATGCCTATTTGCTCTGTCGTTGAGTGATACTAGAATTATTATGGTATAAAAGTCCCGGTTTAACTACATTAAGTTGAACCGGCCCTTGGGGGCTACTTTCCCAAAAGTACAGTTGTGCTCAGGATTATATTAGGAAGTCCGGTTTAAGTTGACATCTTAAAACCGTCACTTGGGGCTATTAGAGTTGTGATTGAAATGTACAAGCGAGAGAGTCATATGGAATTTACCTCATATTTATCCTTCATCATATTTACGGACCGGCTTCATAATCACGGCTGGTATATAGCCGATTCAGATAGCGGAATGAAGATCTTGGGGATTGAGCAGCATAAGTAGCCAAATCGGCATTCCATTTGCCTTTACCAAACGCGATAAATTCATCTTTAGCAAGTGTGCTTGGACAAAGCGACGGATTGCTGGCTCGGAATGACCAAAGCCGAGAATAACAACATCATCATCCTTGGCCGTCGGTCCGCTTTGGGGTCGCGGTTTATCAAGATGCTTTGATGGGCTCGTTGTTTTGTCGATCGAACAGGACTCGTGGGTTGATTAAAGGGCATGTGGCATCAACATGTGCCTCTTCACTTGATAACATCATGATCTTGCAATGGTGGGCCGTTCAGCATATCATCGTGGATGTGTTCTTGGGTGCAGTATTTTGGTCGGTTCGGGGCGTCGTCTTCTTTCGCCGCTTTGTCGAGACGAGCTTTCTTGCTTAGCCTAGGCTTGGTACGAAAGGAAAAAGACGGATCAGTCCAGTAAACATTGAAAGTGATATATCAAACAACATTATCAAGAATATGGCTCACCCAAGCACTGTCTTGAGTGGTGGGAGCTGGGTGGCTGACGACTCGCAGGAGGAAGAATGAGAAGTCACTTGATAATCGGAGTCAGATGGATTAAGAGGTTGACGAACACAACCCGCTTTAGGATAAGCATTGACGAAATAGTTAGAGACCTCTGAACGGCGTTTCCGAACCGGACTGTTCGGTAAACCGCGGTGGGTAACTACTGCCATTTGTCCGGGTTCGTGACGAGCTTCATGCTGTTGTGTCTTCATAAGAAAGTTTCGGTCCAAATAAGCAAGAGGATGAGAAAATTTAACTTTCTGGTTTGCCCGACGGATTTTTACTGAAGGTAAAGGGTTTGAATCGGAAGAAAGAGCGATTACCTCTACAACATCAGCGTGACTGACTTCAGCGTCATCCTGGCAATAATCATTATCAATAAGGCGTGTGAAAAATAAACCAGGTGAGTCAAGCTGTACCTCAAGATCCGGGTTACCCGCATCATCGTCAGCTGGTGGATCGGAGGAGGCAGTGGTTCTCTTTCTATGGGTCGGTTTCTTCACAACTCTGGTCTTGGGCCGGGTTGTTTTCTCCGGTTTCTCTTGTGGAGGCTTCTTGCTCCAAAATGGATCATCACCCTGTTTGAAAGATGTTAATATCAACAAAGAGTGCTTATACATAGTCAGATTTCATGAAAGCATAAGATATGAGTCTTACGGCTGGCGGTTTGTTAATGGCAGAAAAGGGAAGCAGGCCGGTTTGAGCGCAAGCAGCTTCCGGTTCATTTAACATCCTCTTAACAGCCTCAGTAACTTCGTCGTCTGTCAGCTGGATCTCAATATGTCGTAGAGGGTCTTTTACATCTTCTTTGTATTTGCACATCAAACCGGAGCGCAGGCTTAAGGGTAGTATACTCCAAGATATCCAGCAGCGAGCAAGGTCAACTCCTGTCAACCCGTTAGCCATGAAGGCCCGGAGCTTGGATAGTTGAGGGGCATATTTGCTTCTCTCCTTAGCGATCGATCTTTGAGGAAGGGATGTGTGTTGCTTAGCGCTCGGACGGTAACCCGACAAAGGATTTTCTCCATCGGAGAGGTATCTTTGCAGTAAAACCATGTTGAATTCCACTCTTTGGGATGGCTGTGCAGTTTGGCATGAGGGCAAGTGACCTCTTTCCTCTTTTGAATCGCCATACCACCTAACTCGGTGTTGGGACCGTCAGTAAATTCCGTGCAGCGGTTTAGATGGAAGCAATCTCTGAATAATTCAACTGTGGGCTCCTCTTGAAAGAACACCTCACAGAGCACTTGAAAGTGACAGATGTTGGTTATAGAATTGGGGCCAATATCTTGTGGACGCAGTTGGAAGTTGGCCAAGACATCTCGATAAAACTTTGAACCGGCGGATGAAGCCCGGGCTAGATGGTCAGCAAAACAACAACCTCTCCATCTTTGGGTTCTGGAGTACATTCCGGGCCAGGGACCCTCTAGTGAATGACGTCTTTTTTGCCTAAAGCGCCGGTGCTGACTAAGTTATCCAGTTGAGTTTCAGTCACCCGAGAAGGGACCCAGTTGCACTCGTACACTTGCTTGGCCATGGTACAATCTGCAAAGCAGTAAAACCGGTTCAAGAATATGTTGGAAGGCTATACATTGATGCATTCATTACTAAAGAAGTTGCTTATAAACCGGAGTTCTGCAAGGTGGCAATACATAGCTAGGAAATCCTGGCGGTTCAACATGGGGACTAATGGTATATGCCGAGTTGTCAATTTTTCTACAAAGTTAAACCGCCTGGTATGAAACATTGAAGAATCAAGATGAGTGGGTGTGCAAAAACAGGTTTCATAAAATTATATCATAGTTTTGGATCTGGAACATGTTCAGAAAAGAAATAAATATTCAAGGTCCAGAAGGGAGCGGTACCGAATCAATGAGCAAGGATACAAGGAGATCTATGGCTTTGAGATGCGCAAGTGACGACAGATGCTAAAAACTACCGCTACGCAGAACAAGGATTTATAGACTTGACTAAGAGTTATCATATGAACAAGAAGCAAGCGATGAACGCTGAAGAACATGGAAACCCTAGAACAGATCTATGGTGAAAAGATAGAAGACTTACTAGAGCTGAGGAAGAAACGGAAGACCGCCGTGATGCCCTGGTATACTCAGGGTGATGCAGCGGCCAAGGTTGGTGCAGAAGTCGACGGCGGCGGCGGAGCTCCGAAGCTGGGCGGCGCGAGGAAGACGAAGCAGAGGGGCACGAAGGGGAAAAAGAAATGACCCTTCGGTCTTATTTATAAAGCAAGGGACATGTGTCAGGCGCGAAAATCAAGGGGCCGCGAGTTTGGAAACGGAGCTGTCTCCTCGATTGTCGCAGATCTATCAAACAAAAAAAGTATTGTGAATAGCTTTTATGACAGGTGACGTCACGCCGGTTTACGATGATCGAAGAAGATGATATCATGGCGGTTCACCAGACTACACAAAGATGCTGAAGATGAAGTTTTTTTTTGCTAAGGATTGACATGAACCTGTTCAAATCAATCTGGGGCCTAATGTTGGGGATATTACCACCGGGTGTAAACCGGCCAGGACAGGCCAGGTTAACTTCATCAGTAGTTAAGTATGTTAAAGCCCAAGTAGGCAGATGAGGGCTTAAGGCCCATGGCCGGTCCAAGGCATATAGCCGTAAACCGGCGTCAGTATGTAACTTGTATTGTAAGTTAGGAATAGTAGAGACCGAGCCGGATACATCTATGAACCGGCGTCGGGACTCTGTGAACCGAGGGCGCCACCCATGTATATAAGGGGACGACCCGGCGGCGGTTCAAGGGCAACAGACAACAACTCGAGACTTAGGCGAAGCTTGTTTGCTCCCTAGTCATCGAACCCCCATCAATTCCATCACAACTAGACGTAGGCTTTTACCTTCATCGAAGGGGCCGAACTAGTATAAAATCTCTTGCGTCCTTGTGTCCTCTTTAACCCCTTCAAGCTAACCCGTAGCGATGGCTCCATGACTAAGTCCTTTCATGAGGACATCTGCCGTGACAAAACCACGACAAGTAGGTTGCTAGTAGCGTTGATTACTCCTTGTAGTTGATGCTAGTTGGTTTATTTGGTGGAAGATCATATGTTTAGATCTATTATGCATAATAATACCCCTCTGATTATGAACATGAATATGCTTTGTGAGTAGTTACGTTTGTTCTTGAGGACATGGGAGAAGTCTTGCTATTAGTAGTCATGTGAATTTGGTATTCGTTCGATATTTTGATGAGATGTATGTTGTCTAGCCTCTAGTGGTGTTATGTGAACGTCGACTACATAACACTTCATCATTATTTGGGCCTAGAGGAAGGCATTGGGAAGTAATAAGTAGATGATGGGTTGCTAGAGTGACAGAAGCTTAAACCCTATTTATGCGTTGCTTCGTAAGGGGCTGATTTGGATCCATATGTTTCATGCTATGGTTAGGTTTACCTTAATACTTTTGTTGTAGTTGCGGATGCTTGCAATAGAGGTTAATCATAAGTGGGATGCTTGTTCAAGTAAGAACAGCACCAAAGCACCGGTCCACCCACATATCAAATTATCAAAGTACCGAACGCGAATCATATGAACGTGATGAAAACTACCTTGGCGATATTCCCATGTGTCCTCGGGAGCGCTTTTCCTTATATAAGAGTTTGATAGAGGCAAAGGTGTCCCGTCTTTCGATGAGATGTTGGTTTTCGCTTTGGAGGAAGTCGACTTTGACGATCCGACTACGAACGTGCGAGGACGTCGCGCCTTAGCAATCGCTAAACCAACTCAGAGAGGTTATTGACCACGCCGAGCACGATCAACTCGACCACGAGGGTCATTTCCTGCGAGCAAACGAAGAACAAGCAAGAAACTGAGATTGCAATCTGGATATTGCGAATATAAGATGAAAGCTTTATTGATCAAGGTGGGGTTCGTGGCGCTTTGTGCAGTCGTTGAACACAAACGAAATGCGTGAAGTTGCAGCTATGGCGAACTTTTAATCTAAACAAAACCCAAGGTCTAAACGGTGCCCTAAGGGCTGTATATATGGAGGAAGAGGGGAATTTCGTGGCCCTTGGTGGAGGGTCGAAATCAACCCTATCTCTTGTTTCCCACACATACGGAATCTAAAAATAGCCTATACTTGTGTATTTCGAAATTACAAGGGCCTGGCCCACTAATAAGGTGACGCAGCACCTAGAATAGCCTCGGGGACGACATTTATGAAGTAGCATCTTGTATATTTCGTCCAAGGCTTCATGCACCCATTATGGTGGCTTCAAAGTCCTGAAATCATCACTTGTAACGCCGTTCTTGTTCCCCTTAGCATGGCATTATCTCCATGCTTGTTCTTGCTCCAATGTCCATCCTTCTCCAAGCTAGGGCCTTCATTTGTAAGCAAAACAAATGTATCCAATTTAGGCAACATCATATTCTCATGAACATTAGAATCATTACCAAGAAACGAAAGTACGATAATTTAATTGGCGCATGCAAGCTCTAGTAATTGGTCCAATATATGTAGCAAGAGGGGCTGTGGGTGTAACAATGGTATTGATGTCCTCATCATCCTCCCTTCTTGAAATGAAGTCGTCCTCGACGGAAGCTCATCTTCCTCACCCAAATAAGGCTTCAAATCTGCAATGTTAAAAGTGGGACTAACCCCAAAATCTGCAGGCAGCTCAAGTTTATATGCATTATCATTTATTTTCTCTAACACCTTAAATGGACCATCAGCATGTGGCATTAGCTTTGATTTATGCAAATTAGGAAACCTATCCTTACATAAATGTAACGAAACAAGATCTCCAGTGCAAAGACAACATGTTTTCTACCCTTATCTCCGCAAGTTTATATTTAGCATTCATACGGTCAATGTTTTCCTTAGTTATCTCATGCGTTTTAAAATCAATTCAGCACGTTCTTTAGCATCAAAATTAACCTTCTCCGAAGATGGAAGAGGCAACAAATCAATAGGTGCACGAGGTAGGAAGCCATACACAATCTCAAAAGGGCACATCTTAGTAGTAGAATGCAATGAACGATTATAAGCAAATTCAATATGAGGCAAGCATTCTTCCCACATTTTCTTATTATTCTTCAAAACAGCCCTAAGCATAGTAGACAATGTTCTATTGACTACTTCAGTTTGTCCATCGGTTTGGGGGTGACAAGTAGTACTAAAAGCAGTTTAGTCCCCAACTTAGCCCATAAACATCTCCAAAAGTGGCTAAGAAATTTAGTATCACGATCTGAAACAATATTATTTGGCACACCATGCAAGCGAATAATTTCACGAAAGAACAAATCAGCAACATTAACAAAGATCATCGCTTTTATGACATGGTATAAAGTGTGCCATTTTCGAGAATCTATCCACGACAACAAATATGCTATCCTCCCTTCTTTGTTCGAGGGTAAACCTAAAACAAAGTCCATAGATATATCCTCCCAAGGAACACTAGGCACAGGCAAAGGCATATATAAACCATGAGGATTGAGTCGTGACTTAGCTTTTTGACATGTAGTGCAGCGAGCAACAAAACGCTCAACATCCCGTCTCATCTTTGGCCAAAAGAAATGTGTAGCAAGTATATCCTCCGTCTTCTTGACGCCAAAGTGTCCCATTAATCCTCCTCCATGCGCCTCCTGCAACAACAAAAGACTAACAGAGCTAGCAGGAATGCATAGCTTGTTAGCACGGAACACAAAACCATCATTAATAACGAACTTGTTCCATGTTCTTCCTTCTTTACAATTCTGCATTACATCTTTAAAATCAGCATCATGCACATATTGATCTTTGATGGTCTCTGGACCAAATATTTTGAAGTCAAGTTGTGAAAGCATAGTATAGCGACGAGACAAAGCATCAATAATAACATTTTCTTTACCCTTCTTGTGTTTAATGACATAAGGAAAGTCTCAATGAATTCAACCCATTTAGCATGTCTACGATTCAGTTTAGCTTGACTTTTAATATGTTTCAAAGATTCATGATCAGAATGTATAACAAATTCTTTGGGCCATAAATAATGTTGCCATGTCTCTAAAGTCCGAACAAGAGCATATAATTCTTTGTCATAAGTAGAATAGTTCAGACTAGGCCCACTCAATTTTTCGTAAAAGTATGCAACAGGTTTGCCATCTTGTAATAACACACCTCCTAATCCAATTCCACTAGCATCACATTCAAGCTCAAAAGTCTTATTAAAGTCAGGAAGTTGGAGTAAAGGAGCATGTGTCAACTTATCTTTCAATACCGTGAAGGCTTCTTCATGCGGTACCCCAAACAAAAGGCACATCCTTATTTGTAAGCTCGGTGAGAGGTGCAGCAATGGTGCTAAAGTCTCTCACAAAACGCCTATAGAAACCAGCGAGTCCAAGAAAACTCCTCACTTGTGTGACCGTTTTGGGCTGCGGCCAACTCTCAATAGCTTCAATCTTGGCTTTATCAACTTCAATTCCTGTGGAGTAACAACATAGCCAAGAAAAGATACTCGGTCGGTGCAAAAGGTGCACTTCCCAAGGTTACCAAACAAACGTGCATCACGTAGAGCATTAAAAACAGCACGTAAATGTTCCAAATGTTCTTCCAAAGATTTGCTATAAATCAGTATATCATCAAAATAGACTACCACAAATCGTCCAATGAAAGCACGTAAAACTTCGTTCATTAGTCTCATGAAAGTACTATGTGCATTAGTTAACCCAAAAGGCATGACTAACCACTCATATAAACCAAACTTAGTTTTAAATGTTGTTTTCCATTCATCTCCCAATTTCATACGAATTTGATGGTATCCACTACGCAAATCAACTTTGGAGAATATTGTAGAGCCACTCAATTCATCAAGCATATCATCTAGCCTAGGAATAGGATGACGATATGTAGCGACCCGAGCCGAATGGATCAAGTCTCTGTGCTTTCGTGTCATCCCTGGATCGGTATGCTGACACACACAGTACTCGAAGGATTTATAGCAGAGGTAAATCACATGTACACTCTGCAGAGGTTTGCGCACTTCTCCCCACAAGACTCGATCGCCTCCGCTTGGTTCTCGCACTACATGGTGTTTGAGAAACGGATGATCGAGACATAGTCTTTCAGAAGCGCTAGCACCTTACATGTGGGTAGACCGTACCAACCTACATCCCCTACATCAGCTAGCCTACCCGTAAGAGTTCGCACAACTTAGTCAACTACGCCAGAGCCCATAATTGGCTTGTGGCTGCACACGGAAGTTTCAGTTTGAATAATCTTATGATCCCTTAGAGCCTGGGTGGCGGTCCGAAGAAATACAGGCAAGTCCTGATAGAAACCAGGTTCCTCAATCCACCCAGATGTGTGTTTAGGTTGCCACCTTAAATAAACCATTAATTAACAATCTCACATCAGTCATGGATATTCACTCACCCAATCCACGTCTACTAGCATAGCATGGCATAACAAGCAAACGTAGAAGTAACTCCCAAGGTTTCATAAGTAAAACAGGTAATAGGTACTACCTCAATCTACTTCCCATCCCACAATTTAATTAGATCCTAACCATGCAAGTGTTTGAGGATTGATCTAATGCATAAAAACTGGGTAGTAGAAAAGATATGATCAAGTGTTACTTGCCTGCAAAGTTGATGAAGATGATTCGCACTCAAAACTCTTGATAGCTCTACTCGTCACACTCCGGTCAATCTATCGTAATCAAGCAATAGTAACCACACATAAGCAATCACTCAAAAGATCGGAAAGAACGAAGAAAACAATTCGGAAAACGTCAAAACCAAATCAAATAACTCTTGCAGCATAAAACAATTTCTAACAGTACCAAAACTATGTGTATTTGGCCTTATCAGAAAGTTTAGGTCAAGAGCTTCGATTTGCAAAAGAATCAACTAAATCGGAGATTCTGAAACTCAAGTTATGATCAAACGAAGTTCAAATACAAATCTGTTTGAATTCAAATTTTAAAACTTTCAAAAACATGTTTGAGTTGTATTACTGGATAGAGGAGATCATAACGAAGAAGTGGGCGTTGGTTTCGTTGGATTCCGACTTACGAGTAAAAAGTTACGATCGTTTGAAGATTAGGGACTACGGATAGGTCCATGGCGGAAATTAAAAATTAAAAGAAAAATCTATCGAGCTTAACGCTTCGCTAAACAAAACCGAAAGAAAAACCGGCGAGAAAATCGATCTAGGGTTTGGAAAGAAAACCAAACGAAAAACCGATCTAGAAAACGGAACGAAACCGATCTAGAAAACCGATCTAGAAAACGGACGCGGCTGGGCTAGTACCTCAAGACGCGAGGGCTCATGGTGGCGGGCGAGGGCGGCGGCGCGGCAAGTAAGTGGCGGCTGGCGGCGGCTGGGGCGGCGGCGGCGGCTGGTGAGGGGCGGCGGCAAGCGTGGTGAGGGGCGGCGGCGAGGGCGGCGGCGGCGGTGGCGGTGGCGGCGGCGGTGGTGGCGAGGGCGGCGGCGGCTGGCTATGGCGGTGTGAGGGCTTCTGCTGCTTCTGGAGGAGGAGAGAGAGGAGAGTTGATTTGATGTGTTGGAGGCGGTGCTTGGGTATTTATATTGGGGAGGGAGGGTTTTGCTTGGGGTAGGGGACAAGAAATAGATTAGGATTAGGAATCCTAGGAAATAGATCTAGGAATAGATACTGGAATAAACGAAGTAGGAAAAGAGTCCTACTAGAATTAGGAAAAAGGAGCGGCTTCCTGCCTCCCTTGGTGCGTCTTGTGGCGTGGGCGTTGGCCTTGTGGTCACGGTGAGCTTTGGCGGCTTGGGCCTTTGGCCCAAGGCGCTGCGCTCTTTTTTTTTTTTTTTTTAATAGAGACAAATAAAAATAATAAAACCAAATAAATAAATATATTATATAGGCATATAATATATCAAAATTTTCAGAAAAAGATTTCCTACATGATGAACTTTATTCTAGCTTCAAATAAAATACACAAAAATTCAAATAAAACAAACAGTGCTACTGCCCTAATAAAATCCAATGAAAATCATTTTAAAAATACCAAAATGATTTCAAATTAATTCTCTCCAATTTTCTGATGTAGGGAATCATGTTACCCTATTTCCATATATTTTATTTTTGGAAAAAATAATTTGAATAAAACTCAAATAACTCCAATTGAAAAATAATTCAAAGGAACTTTGAATTTAATTCTTTGAAACTCCCAACTCATATTTCATATGTTTTGTAGAAGTCATTTTATCTTCTCTCGTGAAAATCATTGAGTTGCATAAAGTTTCAGAATTGGAAAATATTTTCCAAATGAAATTCAAATATTTTCAACACCCTTGTCATTTAAATAAATGGAAGAAGTCATGTCATCTTCTCTCCGTGGTTTTGTGATGAAAAGAATTTGAATTCTCAAGATCATAAAAGCAAAATGAAAGTTTGGGAAAGTCCTTTTATTCCCTCTCATTTAACTTTCAAAAAGTTTCGAATTCACTCACTTTCAGTCAATCAATCAAACAATCAGCCAAAACTATCTATTTGTTTATAACATTCCAAAATTTAGAATTTTGGGATGTTACAAACTACCACCTTAAAATGAATCTCGTCCTCGAGATTAGGAGAGGCTAGAAAGAAATAGGTTAGGGTTTGGGGGTCTTCTCGAAAATCCATTGATCGTCTCGGGTCTCGGGTGCTACCACCCTTAGAAGCATTGTTCGGTTCCATCAAAACTCGATACTCCATCCTTATTCTCGGCGATTGTCGGTCTTCTCGAGATATTAAGGATAATTCCTTCTCTGGGCTCTTCGGTAGTGGCATAACCTTTTCCTCAATTCCTTTGTCCTTTCCTCTTGGTAAGGTTATCCCAAATCGGGTCTTCTTAGCTGACCGGTCCGGCGCCAATTCTAAACAAATATCGGTATCTCATGGTGGTCAACGATTTATGGTTTTCCTGCGAGAAAACGGGTGCAGGTTGAACCTCACCGTATGACCTACGGTTGGCAACAACTGCCGTGTACAAGGGAAAAGAAATACCTATACCGTTCTAAGGTTTAAACAAGGTTTTGATCGTCTCTCGACTATAGGTAAGTCACTCAGATTTACCATCCCATATAGCAAAGCGAATAATAAGAGTAAGTCGGTATGGTGATCAATCCATCCCGCACCCAAATCATTACCTTGTACATGGTTTAGCGAATCTCGCATTCTAACACTCGGTCATCCTCACAAGCATTGCAGAATTTCTCTTGTCGACGAACCAAGTCCGGAAAATCCATTGATTCTGCAAGCCAAACAAACATCTATCGTTCCTTAACAACTCTCAGGTTTTGCGTAAACTCCTATAGAATCGTCGGTTGATAAAATCATAACTCTTCCAGGGTTTCTCCTTCAGCAAGAGTGTGCTTGCTTCTTGGCAGGTCTTGGGGCCTGTGGGTTATGGCCCATCTCATCACTTGCAATCCTTGAACACATCCTCGGGGCAACTGATCGTTATCCCAACATCCAACTCCCCGCATACTTAAATCCATCCAATTGTCTTGTCTCTTTTCCTTATATTTGCACCAAACTAAGACGTGATTACTCGGACTCATCATGGAATTTCCATTGATCCATATTTCCAACATCATACCTCCTTTATATCCCATAACACTTCATCTCTTCATCCTCGTGGGATGTCCCACATACCATGATAAATCTTATACTTATGAAATCCATACTCCACTCGTGGAACCTCATTATCCTTTCCAGGTCAAGCGTCCTTACAAGGAAATATTGGCCATCTCTCGCATGGCACTTCTTCAACTGGAAAACATGAAACACATCATGAACTCCCGAGCAGTCCTTGGGTGACTTCAACTTGTTAGCCTATTCTCCCATACGCTCCAAAACTCGGTATGGTCCTACAAATCTCGGGCTAACTTTCCTTAACTCCAAATCGTTTAACTCCTCGCAGAGGTGGCACACAAAGATATGCCCTGTCTCCGATTTCATAGACTACCTCCTTGCATTTTGAGTCTCGCATAACTCTTCCGCTCGGATGAGCTATCTTCATCTATCTCGAATCAACATAACATTCTCTTGACTCCTTGATCATATTTGGTCCAAACAACCGACGGTCTCCAACTTCATCCCACATCAACGGTGTCCGCTCCTTCTCCCATACAAAGCTTCAAAAGGGCCATCTTCAAACCGACTTGGTAGCTGTTGTTGTATGAGAACTCCCGTAGGGTAGATTATCATCACTACTAGATCCATAATCTAGCGCACACGCTCTCAACATGTCCTCCAAAATCTGATTGACTCTCTTGATTTATCCATCATCTCATGGATGAAAGGCTGTCTGAACTCTAGCCTAGTACCCAAAGTGCAGTGCGGCTGATTCCAAAACTTTGAGGTAAACTGTGTTCCTCTATGATGGTCCTCGGAACTCCATGCGGACATCGATCCTTTTCCAATATATCTTGGCCAACTTCGCTTTCAGATTTCATGGGATAAAGTGAGCCACTTTGGTCAAGCTAATCAACTACTACCCAGATAGGATCATATCCCAATCGGGTTATGGGAAATCCGAAATGAAATCCATGCCAAGCTTATCCTACTTCCATTCGGTATCGGCATAGGCTGCAATAATCCTGCTGGCTTCGATGCTCGCTTTTACTTTCTCCGCATACATCACTTACGACTACATACTCCGTAATATCCTTCTTCATACAGTCCACCGAAACACTCCTTCAAATCCAAATACATCTTGGTGTTTCGAGGCGAATCGAGTATGGTGAGTCATGAGCCTCTGAAGTTTTAACTTCCGATCTTTGCATTATTGGGTACATGTACACCGTCCTCAAACCATAAGGTGTCATGCTCATCCTTACGAAAACCTTTGGCTTTTCCTTTGCTCATCCTCTCTTTTACCTCAGCAATCTCTTTGTCATCCTTCTGAGCTTCACGGATCTTTTCCAACAATGTAAACTGAACTTCCATTACTGCAACGAAATCTTTGGGAACAATCTCCAACTGAAGTTCCTTGAGATCCTCGGCTAACTCCTTTGGTAATCCTCCGATTATGAGGGTATTCGTCCTTGTTTTATTTATGGTTATATCCTATTTCTCCATGAGGCTTGCACGCACAAGGTTTCTTCATATCCTTTCCATAAGGCTTCAACTTCTGGGTCACAAACCGAGACTTTAGCAAAGTCAACTTAAATTCTTCCCAAGTGGTTACTCTTTGCAATCCATTGATGGTTTGGTACATCCTCCACCAAATAGCAGCACCTCTTTCAAAGCATTGAATAGCATCTTCGGGTCATATCCTTTCCGGCTGTAGGGTTATTCTTCATATGATCCTCCATGTTACGAATCCATCGGTCTGTCTCCAATTGACTCATTGGTCCGAAATTACAAGCTCATCTCCATCCATCCTCTAATGAGTCCATGGGTTTGGGGTGGGATAAGAGAGATCGAGAGGGATGCACACAATACAAACAAAGTTTTGAAAAGGCAGATTTTATTGTGGCTGTCGGAAAACATCAAACAAATGACAGCTCACAATCGTCGCATCTAACGAGGTATGTAACAGGGTTTGGTCTTGAACGGTCAATAAATCTTCAAAGTCATCAAACTCTTCCAATCTTGATCATGTCTCGATGGCTCCTTCCGATCATGCTTGTCCTTCTCAAGTTCTTTTGCGGATCATCTCTGTTGACTTGAAGTCTCTATAGCGTCCTTCAATATTTCGGAGTTACGTTCCAACTGCCGGTTTCAACATCCTTGACATGATCCATGATCCCACTGTCCTTGATTCATTGTCAAATCTCGGTATCTCGATGTTTTGCTCCTTCATCTTGTCTACTTTCAGCTTCGGGTCTGAGTTCTTCACGAACGCTTCCTTATCAAATCATCGCTTCTGCAGATCCACCTTAAACTTCTTCATGTAATACTCCGGATCCCGGTGATACACCAGCTAAGGTTAAAACTCCAACGTTTGCGAGATAGATGCTCCATCAGCTTTCTACCATCCAATCCTTCCATGCATCGCATGCTTAACTCCATACGGTGACAATAGCATAGGCGCGATAACATCATGGATAGCGTGTTTCGCTCTTGTCATTTTATGAGCTATCATTCCATAGTTGATATCTCCTGCCTTAGGGTTTTCCTGACAAAGCTTTGAATTCTAATGCTCCATGTTCCAGTCTTCCTCCGATACACCTTGATCTCGGTTATTGATAACTTCCATAGTCTGCCAAGTTCCATAAGCGTAACCTTCCTAGGTCATACAAATCCGGAATTTATTTGGAGCCTTCAAATCTCCTAGTCTTCGGAGTCTTCACTGTTGTAGTTTCCATTTACACGGTAAAATCATCTTCATTCCAAATGGTCTTAGTTGTCCGATATCTTGTCTCCTTGGAGTGGTCTCATCAGTCAAATCTTCGAGTGGTCAAAAGGGAAAAGGGGTATGGTCTCACTAAAAGGAATATTTGAATAAGCTCAGAAGAGAAGAGAGGTAAAAGACCTTTTTGAAAAATGAAGTTGTAGAGAAAAATCTTTCCTATGGGCTTGTTAGTTTCTAGGGTCACGTCCTACAGTCAACATGTGCTCTGATACCATCTTGTAGCGACCGACCGAATGGATCAAGTCTCGTGCTTCGTGTCATCCACGGATCGGTATCTCGACACACACGAAGACTCGAAGGATTTATAGCAGAGGTAAATCACATGTATAAAGTAACGTAAATACTATTACCTCGATCCAAATATATAGCGGAAGCAACATGGTTGTGGATTCCCATCAACACCAACAGCAAAGTTGAGTATAGGAAATCGTAACCCTAACGTATCACTTACTGTCGTTCAAACGCGAAGCGTCGCAACATGAAAAGTTGCAGCCCGAAACGGGTCAACACATGGAATATCTTGGCAATGTAACACATAGAGAGTAATAAAAAATAGGCTATACTACATGCATATATGGCTGGTGGAAAGCTCTATGGTTATAGTTTTTGCAAAAGCCAATTTTCCCTACTTCAAAGGAATAAATTTATTTAACTATCATGGTGGTTGTTAAACATTGAGAATGGTTGACACATTCTCAATCCCAATTAAAAGTACTCATTAAAACCCAAACAAATTATATTAAGTAACGTGATGAGATCAACAGGATATCCAGATACTAGATACTCAAAATTGTCCATAACGGGGACACGGCTAACCATGATTAGTTTGTACACTCTGCAGAGGTTTATGACTTTTCCCCACAAGACTCGATCGCCTCCGCTTGGTTCTCGTGACTACATGGTGTTTGAGAAACGGATGACCGAGACATAGTCTTTCGAAGCGCTAGCACCTTACATGTGGGTAGACCGTACCAACCTACATCCCCTACATCAGCTAGCCTACCCGTAAGAGTTCGCACAACTTAGTCAACTACGCCAGAGCCCATAATTGGCTTGTGGCTGCACACGAAGTTTCTAGTTTGAATAATCTTATGATCCCTTAGAGCCTGGGTGGCGGTCCAGAAGAAATCTGAGCAAGTCTGATAGAAACCAGGTGCCTCAATCCACCCAGATGTGTGTTTAGGTTGCCACCTTAAATAAACCATTAATTAACAATCTCACATCTGTCATGGATATTCACTCACCCAATCCACGTCTACTAGCATAGCATGGCATAACAAGCAAACGTAGAAGTAACTCCCAAGGTTTCATAAGTAAAACAGGTAATAGGTACTACCTCAATCTACTTCCCATCCCACAATTTAATTAGATCCTAACCATGCAAGTGTTTGAGGATTGATCTAATGCATAAAAACTGGGTAGTAGAAAAGATATGATCAAGTGTTACTTGCCTGCAAAGTTGATGAAGATGATTCGCACTCAAAACTCTTGATAGCTCTACTCGTCACACTCCGGTCAATCTATCGTAATCAAGCAATAGTAACCACACATAAGCAATCACTCAAAAGATCGGAAAGAACAAAGAAAACAATTCGGAAAACGTCAAAATCAAATCAAATAACTCTTGGAGCATAAAACAATTTCTAACAGTACCAAAACTATGTGTATTTGGCCTTATCAGAAAGTTTAGGTCAAGAGCTTCGATTTGCAAAAAGAATCAACTAAATCAGAGTTACAAAACTCAAGTTATGATCAAACGAAGTTCAAATACAAATCTGTTTGAATTCAAATTTTAAAACTTTCAAAAACATGTTTGAGTTGTATTACTGGATAGAGGAGATCATAACGAAGAAGTGGACGTTGGTTTCGTTGGATTCCGACTTACGAGTAAAAAGTTACGATCGTTTGAAGATTAGGGACTACGGATAGGTCCATGGCGGAAATTAAAAATAAAAAGAAAAATCTATCGAGCGAACGCTCGCTAAACAAAACTGGAAAGAAAAACCGGCGAGAAAACCGATCGAGGGTTTGGAAAGAAAACCAAACGAAAAACCGATCTAGAAAGCGTGATGTGGCAAGGCTAGTACCTCAAGAGGCGAGGGGCTCCCATGGGTGGCGGCGAGGGCGGCAGCGGCACAAGTGGCGGCGGCAAGGGTGAGGGGTGGCGGCAAGGCCTGGTGAGGGGCGGCATAGGGCGGATGGCAAGGCAAGTGTGGCTGGTGAGGGGGCGGCAGAGGGCGGCGGCGGCAGGTATGCTATGGCAACCTTCAAGGAGGAGGAGGAGGGAGGAGAGGAGAGTTGATTTGATGTGTTGGAGGGGGTGCTTGGGTATTTATATTGGGGAGGAGGGTTTTGCTTGGGGTAGGGGAAAGAAATAGATTAGGATTAGGAATCCTAGGAAATAGATCTAGGAATAGATACGGAATAAACAAGTAGGAAAAGAGTCCTACTAGAATTAGGAAAAGGAGCGGCTTCCTGCCTCCCTTGGTGCGTCTTGTGCGTGGCGTTGGCCTTGTGGCATTTGGTGGCTTTAGCGGCTTGGGCCTTTGGCCCAAGGCGCCGCGCTCTTTTTTTTTAAATTTTTTAATAGAGACAAATAAAAATAATAAAACCAAATAAATAAATATATTATATAGGCATATAATATATCAAAATTTTCAGAAAAAGATTTCCTACATGATGAACTTTATTCTAGCTTCAAATAAAATACACAAAATTCAAATAAAACAAACAGTGCTACTGCCCTAATAAAATCCAATGAAAATCATTTTAAAAATACCAAAATGATTTCAAATTAATTTCTCTCAATTTTTCGATGTAGGGAATCATGTTACCCTATTTCCATATATTTTATTTTTGGAAAAAATAATTTGAATAAAACTCAAATAACTCCAAATTGAAAAATAATTCAAAGGAACTTTGAATTTAATTCTTTGAAACTCCCAACTCATATTTCATATGTTTTGAAGAAGTCATTTTATCTTCTCTCGTGAAAATCATTGAGTTGCATAAAGTTTCAGAATTGGAAAATATTTTCCAAATGAAATTCAAATATTTTCAACACCCTTGTCATTTAAATAAATGGAAGAAGTCATGTCATCTTCTCTCCGTGGTTTTGTGATGAAAAGAATTTGAATTCGAAGATCATAAAAGCAAAACTGAAAGTTTGGGAAAGTCCTTTTATTCCCTCTCATTTAACTTTCAAAAAGTTTCGAATTCACTCACTTTCAGTCAATCAATCAAACAATCAGCCAAAACTATCTATTTGTTTATAACATTCCAATATTTAGAATTTTGGGATGTTACACGATAACGAATAGTAATATTATTAATGCCTCTACAATCAACACACATACACGACGTACCATCCTTTTTAGGCACTAGTATAATAGGAACAACACAAGGACTAAGAGATTCGCGTATATAACCTTTGTCGAGCAGCTCCTGTACTTGACGATAATCTCCTTCGTCTCCTCCGGATTGGTGCGGTATGGTGCACGGTTGAGTAGCGATGCACCGGGAATTAAGTCAATTTGATGCTCAATCCCTCGAATAGGTGGTAATCCGGTGGCACGTCTTGTGGGAAGACGTCGGTGAACTCCTGCAAAATGTTAGTGACAGAGGGGTAAAGAGGAAGGCACGTCCTCGAATGAAAATAATGCCTCTTTGCACACAAAAGCATAGCAAACAGATTTGCTAGAATCTAACTCATCAATATCAGATTTGGTGGCAAATAAACATGCACTTTTCAGTTTAATTTCGAAGCAACATTAGATGGTTTATTATTAGGCTTCATTTGTTGCTCAAATTCTTTTGCCACAATCTGATTTTCACTCTTATTTTTCTCCTGTTTTGCTTTATTAGCTCCATTAATATCATCTTTCAAAATGGAATCAGGAGTCATAGGAAGCAAAGTAATATTTTTATCCTTGTGAACAAGAGTATACTGATTGTTTCTACCATGGTGTACAGAATTTTTATCAAATTGCCATGGTCTACCAAGTAATAAGGAACATGCTTGCATAGGTACCACATCACAATCAACATAATCAGCATATTTAGAGATACTAAAATACATACGAACAGTACGTGTTACCTTAACCTTGCCGCTGTTGTTGAACCATTGGATGTAGTAAGGATGTGGATGTGGTCTTGTGGTGAGAGAAAGCTTCTCCACCATATCCATGCTAGCCAAGTTGTTGCAGCTCCCTCCATCTATGATGACGCGAATAGAACGTTCCTTCACAACTCCCTTTGTATGGAACAAGTTATGCCTCTGATTTTGCTCAGCTTGTGTAACCTGCACACTCCAAACACGTTGAGCAACTAAACATTCATACCTGTCGGCATCTTCAAAGCAGCCATGTATTGCGTCTCATGATCGAATCATCTCCACCGTGTTCTTCATGTGTAATAAGAGCCAAAGTCTCTTCATCATAGTCACTAGCGGACTCATACCCACCATCCTCGTAGCAATCATCACACGCTGAGATTGGCATTCTTTCATAAAATGTCCTCTTCCCTTACAACGACGACAAATAATATCACTTGTGTGCCCTGTTGACGCCATGGAAGAAGAAGAGCTACTGTGTAGGCCCGTGGGTGTGCTCTTGGCGAGATAGTGGTGGTTGTGCTGCTTTCTTGTATCACGGTTGGAGGTGGCAGCCGACGGAGGTGCCGGTGTAGTAGAACGTGTGGGCGTAGATGATGCACGTGGTGTCCATGATGAAGGTCGACCTGCGAGAAAAGTTAGTCCGCGCCAGCGCTGTCGATCCTGCACTTCACGTTCAGCTTTACAAGCAAGATGGAATAATCGAGTAATATTATTATAATCCTTGTAGTCTAGAATGGTCTGAATCTCTCTATTTAATCCACCCGAAAGCGTGCAAGCATAGCTTCATTCTCCTCAACAATACCACATCTAATCAACCAGTTTGTAATTCCGATAATATTCTTCTACGAATATTTTCCTTGTCTTAAGCGCTGCAATTTTTGAAGTAATTCACGTTGATAATATGGTGGAACCCAACGAGCACGCATAGCAGTTTTCAAAGCAGCCCAAGTAGCTGGAACAGGATATAATCTACAATGTTCAGACCACCAAACACATGCAAAGCTAGTGAAAGCACAAAAGCAGCAGGAACACGTCTCTCCTCGGGATATTGTAAACATGTAAATCGTTGTTCAGTTTCTAACTCCCAAGTAAGATATATATCAGAACATATCTACCCTCAAATGGTGGAATATTCAATTTCAGTTTAGGGAGATGGTCATGATCTCGTACCTGAAGGGGAGCCCGAACATTGCCATTATTTGCATGTGGACGACCTGGTGGTTGTGGTGCTGGTGGTTGCACGTAGTTCTGATGTTGATCAACCTCATCCTCGTAATCTCTCACATAATCATCCTCCCCACCGCAGCAGCAGGAGCCACGTAGTATCACAGCAGCACCAGCAGAGCTTGGCAGTGAAGAGGGACACGGGAAGCTTCGGCGGAGGGCTGTTTCGCGATGTGGAGGTAGTCCTTGTTGTTGTAGTAGAGGTGCGTTAGGTGCCGCCGGTGGTGGTGGTGGTAGACGCTTGAGCAATTCATTAAACTTGTTATCGAGCTTTGTTTGACGCCTTCTCAATGCCATCTATCTTCTCCATGGCCTCTTCAAATCTATTTAGCACATCTTCCACCTGCCCACTCATCATTTGTTGAAACTTATCATGTAGCGCTTTGTTTGTCATGTTCTCCCGATCGATCACGTCGGCTTGTGATCCTGCCATGGTTAGCAGCAATAGAAACACACAAGAATATGATTCGACGGACTACTAGGAAGTGGTGGTGGTGGTGTGGTGGACGATCACAAATCCGTCAAGCAAATCTCAAATTCTTACCAGTTCTTACCAAAGAAGGCGGTGATCGGCAACCGATGTAGTCAAAACTCTCAAAGCTTGGATAGAGCGATTACGGGGAGAGTCAAACGCATACGATGTAGATGTATGTGGAGCTGGGAAGGCTTATAATATGGTAGCAAAAGGGTGACAATAATCAATTCGAGATGCAAAGTTGAATAAGCGCTCAACGACGCAGATCTTGTCTGGTCCTAGGCTAGACCGTGCTAGAGACGCGAGCCTAGAACACTAACAAAATCACGGCGCTGCACGGAAACAACGGAAAAGCACACTGAATTTTTTTTTCGCTTTTTTTTTGCGCTGCTTTTTTTTTGCTGCTCTTTTTTTTTTGAAAAATCACTATAATGGCGAGTGTCTCAAAACTCTTCCTGTGTCAAATCGACGGGATGGGCACGAAATTTTTTCGACCAAATTTTTTTTCGATTGCCGGACCCAAAAACTGAAACGGGTTAAAAAACTTTCTATAACAAATGATCGTGTCAATACGCTTAGAAACACCTAAAAATAGGATAGCCAGAAAATTTTTCGACAAGTGCGTTTTCGTAAAATTTTGGGCCTAAACGGAGGGTGGTTTCCAGACTCTTGAATCGTTTTTTTTCCGAAACCTACACAGGCAAGGAAACACGAATCGGAAACTAGATGGATCTCGAAAACAAACCTAATATGAGAAGAACTCGGATTGGTGGTGGATATATGGTGGTGGTATATGGTAGCGGTGGTGGTATATGGTAGCGGTGGTGGTATATGGATATGGATTGAGGCGGTGGCGGATAAGCAATGGTGGAAGATGGCAAGGCGATGATGATGGTGCGGTGGCGTGACAACTTATGACCGAACTCGAAACTCTAAAAGACTAGACTCTAAGACCAGCAACTAGACACGACGATGCACCCATATTCAACAAAGCAAAACCCTAAAAAGATTATGCAAAGGCTCGATTGGTTCGGATATGATGAACTAACCCTAATTTTTTTGTGGCTTCTTCGTGGACAATAGGTATGAAGAACAGACTCGATCTAAACTACGAAAAACTGTAAAATCTCACCGAGCAACCGGAAATCTGATACCACTTGATAGAGGCAAAGGTGTCCGTCTTTCGATGAGATGTTGGTTTTCGCTTTGGAGGAAGTCGACTTTGACGATCCGACTACGAACGCGGCGAGGACGTCGCGCTTTAGCAATCGCTAAACCAACTCCGAGAGGTTATTGACCACGCCGAGCACGATCAACGACCACGAGGGTCTGCATTTCCTGCGAGCAAACGAAGAACAAGCAAGAAACTGAGATTGCAATCTGGATATTGCGAATATAAGATGAAAGCTTTATTGATCAAGGTGGGGTTCTGTGGACGCCTTTGTGCAGTCGTTGAACACAAGCGGCACGCGAAGTTGCAGCTATGGCGAACTTTTAATCTAAACAAAACCCAAGGTCTAAGCGGTGCCCTAAGGGCTGTATATATGGAGGAAGAGGGGAATTTCGTGGCCCTTGGTGGAGGGGTCCGAAATCAACCCTATCTCTTATTTCCCACACATACGGACTCTAAAATAGCCTATACTTGTGTATTTCGAAATTACAAGGGCCTGGCCCACTAATAAGGTGACGCAGCACCTAGAATAGCCTCGGGACGACATTTATGAAGTAGCATGTTGTATATTTCGTCCAAGGCTTCATGCACCCATTATGGTGGCTTCAAAGTCCTGAAATCATCACTTGTAACGCCGTTCTTGTTCCCCTTATGCATGGCATTATCTCCATGCTTGTTCTTGCTCAATGTCCATCCTTCTCCAAGCTAGGGCCTTCATTTGTAAGCAAAACAAATGTATCCAATTTAGGCAGCATCATATTCTCATAAACATTAGAATCATTACCAAGAAACGAAAGTACCTGATAATTTAATTGGCGTGCGCGAGCTCTAGTAATTGGTCCAGTATATGTAGCAGTAGGGGCTGTGGGTGTAACAATGGTATTGATGTCCTCATCAGAGTTTGTCCAGGCTTGTCCTTTGCTACAAAAGGATTCGGCCACCTTGCTGCACTTTATTTACTTTTTTTACTTGTTGCTCGTTACAATTTATCTTATCACAAAACTATCTGTTACCACTTATTTCAGTATTTGCAAAGAATACCTTGCTGAAAACCGCTTATCATTTCCTTCTGCTCCTCGTTGGGTTCGACACTCTTACTTATCGAAAGGACTACGATAGATCCCTATACTTGTGGGTCATCGGGACTCTTTTTCCGGCGCCGTTGCGGGAGTGAAGCGCCTTTGGTAGGTGGAATTTGGTAAGGAAAAATTTATATAGTGTGCTGAAATTTCTCGTCACTTGTTACTATGGAAAGTAATCCTCTGAGGGGCTTGTTCGGGTATCTTCACCCCGACCAGTGAGAGCAAAGAGTTGCTCCTCAACCTACTGAACCTACTGAACATGAAAATATTACCTTTGAAGTTCCTTCGGGTATGATGGAAAAACTGCTAGCTAATACTTTTACAGGAGATGGAACAAAGCATCCTGGTGAACACCTAATATATGTGGATGAAGTTTGTGGATTATTTAAGCTTGCAGGTATACCCGATGATGTTGTTAAGAAGAAGGTCGTCCCTTTATCTTTGAAGGGAGATGCATCGACATGGTATAGGCTATGTGATGAAACGGGATCATGGAACTATAAACGAGTGAAATTGGAATTTCATCAAAAGTATTATCGTATGCATCTTGTTCATCGTGATCGCAATTATATATATAATTTTTGGCCTCGTGAAGGAGAAAGCATCGCTCCTATGGTGTTGGCTCTTTTATGATGAAGACTATTGAATTCAGATGGAATTTATTGGATAGAATTAAACGCAACTCTGAAGATTGGGATCTCGACGAAGGTAAGGAGTCTGGTATGACACCTAAGTTTGATTGTGTTAAGTCTTTTATGGATACCGATGTTTTCCGTAAGTTTAGCACTAAATATGGGCTTGACTATGAGATAGTAGCTTCTTTCTGGGAATCTTTTGCTACTTATGTTGATCTCCCCAAAGAGAAGTGGTTTAAATATCATCCTCTCATAGAAGTAAAAGTAGCTGCACCTTCTAAAGTTGAAGAAAAGATTGTCACTTATAATGATCCCGTTGCTCCTACTTCTTATGTTGAGAAACCACCTTTCCCCGTTAGAATATAGGATCATGCTAAAGCTTCAACTGTTGTTCGTAAAAGTAATATTAGAACTTACACACCTCCTGAGCAAATTAAAGTTGAACCTAATATTGCTATTGTTAAAGATCTCTTGGCTGATAATATTGATGGGCATGTTATTCAATTCTGCGGTGAAACTGCTAGAATTGCTAAACCTTGTGCTAAAGATAAACATAGACCTGTGGTAGGCGTGTTCTGTTAAAATAGGAGATCATTGTTATCATGGCTTATGTGATATGGGTGCTAGTGCTAGTGTTATACCTATTGCCTTATACGAAGTAATTAAGCATGAAATTGCACCTGCTGAGTTAGAAGATATCGATGTCACAATTAAACTTGCCAATAGAGATACTATATCAGCAACGGGAATTGTTAGAGATGTTGAAGTCTTGTGTGGGAAAACTAAATATGCTGCTGATTTTCTTGTTCATAGTTCTCCACAAGATAGCTTTTGTCCCATTATATTTGGTAGACCCTTCTTGAACACTGTCAATGCTAGAATAGATTGTGAAAAGAATGTTGTTACTATTGGTTTGGGTGATATGTCTCATGAGTTTAATTTCTCTAAATTTAGTAGACAACACCGTGAAGAAGAATTGCCTAGTAAAGATGAAATTATTGGTCTTGCTTCTATTGTCGTACCTCCTAGTGATCCTTTAGAGCAATATTTGCTAGACCATGAAAATGATATGTTTATGAATGAAAGTAGGGAAATAGATGAAGTATTCTTTAATCAGGAACCCATTCTGAAACACAATTTGCCTGTTGAAATCCTAGGGGATCCTCCTCCACCCAAGGGTGATCCCGTGTTTGAGCTTAAACCGTTGCCTGATAATCTTAAATATGCTTATCTTGATGAAAATAAGATATATCATGTTATTATTAGTGCTAACCTTTCAGAGCATGAAGAAGAGAGATTATTGAAAACTACGAAGAAGCCTTTGTGTTGCTATTGGATATACTCTTGATGATCTTAAGGGCATTAGTCCCACTCTATGTCAACATAAAATAAATTTGGAAGAAGATGCCAAACCGGTTCGTGATCATCAACGATGGCTGAATCCTAAGATGAAAGAAGTAGTAAGAAAAGAAATACTAAAGCTTCTGGAGGCAGGTATAATTTATCCCGTTGCTGATAGTCAGTTGGTAAGTCCTGTCCATTGTGTCCCTAAGAAGGGAGGTATTACTATTGTTCCTAATGATAAAGATGAATTGATTCCGCAAAGAATTATTACAGGGTATAGGATGGTAATTGATTTTCGTAAATTAAATAAGGCCAGTAAGAAAGATCATTACCCCTTACCTTTTATTGATCAAATGCTAGAAAGACTATGCAAACATACACATTATTGCTTTCTAGATGGTTATTCTGGTTTCTCTCAAATACCTGTGTCAGCTAAAGATCGATCAAAGACCACTTTTACTTGCCCTTTTGGTACTTTTGCTTATAGACGTATGCCTTTTGGTTTGTATAACGCACCTGCTACCTTTCAAACATGCATGATGGCTATATTCTCTGACTTTTGTGAAAATATTTGTGAGGTTTTCATGGATGACATTTCTGTCTATGGATCCTCTTTTGATGATTGCTTGAGCAATCTCGATCGAGTTTTGCAGAGATGTGAAGAAACTAATCTTGTCTTGAATTGGGAAAAGTGCCAATTTATGGTTAATGAAGGTATTGTCTTGGGGCATAAAGTTTCTGAAAGAGGTATTGAAGTTGATAAAGCCAAGGTTGATGCTATTGAAAAGATGCCATGTGATAGAGGCAAAGGTGTCCCGATGTTTCGATGAGATGGTGGCTATCGTTTCTGTGGGAGTCGACCTTGACGATCCGACTTCTGACGCGTGCGAGGCGTCGCGCCTTAGCAATCGCTAAACCAACTTCCGAGGGTTATTGACCACGCCGAGCACGATCAACGACCACGAGGGCTGTTTCCTGCGAGCAAGCGAAGAACAAGCAAGAAACTGAGATTGCAATCTGGATATTGCGAATATAAGATGAAAGCTTTATTGATCAAGGTGGGGTTACGTGGCGCCTTTGTGCAGTCGTTGAACACAAAGCGCACGCGAAGTTGCAGCTATGGCGAACTTTTAATCTAAACAAAACCCAAGGTCTAAACGGTGCCCTAAGGGCTGTATATATGGAGGAAGAGGGGGGAATTTCGTGGCCCTTGGTGGTGGAGTCCAAATCAACCCTAACTCTTGTTTCCCACACATACGGACTCTAAAACAGCCTATACTTAAGTATTTCGAAATTACATGGGCCTGGCCCAATAATAAGGTGACGCAGCACCTAGAATAGCCTATGGACGAATATTATGAAGTGGCATCTTGTATATTTCGTCCAAGGCCTCATGCACTCATTAGGGTGGCTTCAAAGTCCTGGAATCATCACTTGTAACTCCGTTCTTGTTCCCCTTGCATGCCAACATCTCCATGCTTGAACTTGCTCCAAGGTTCATCTTTCTTGTCCATGGTAGGCCCTTCATTTGTAAGCAAAACAAATGTATCCAATTTAGGCAGCATCATATTCTCATGAACATTGGAATCGTTACCAAGAAGCGAAAGTACGATAATTCAATTGGCGTCGCGTGAGCACTAGTAATTGGTCCAGTATGTATAGCAGCAGGGGTTGTGGGTGTAACAATGGTATTGATGTCCTCATCATCCTCCCCTTCTTGAAATGAAGTCGTCCTCGACGGAAGCTCATCTTCCTCACCCAAATAAGGCTTCAAATCTGCAATGTTAAAAGTGGGACTAACACCAAAATCTGCAGGCAGCTCAAGTTTATATGCATTATCATTTATTTTCTCTAACACCTTAAATGGACCATCAGCACGTGGCATTAGCTTTGATTTTGCAAATGAGGAAACCTATCCTTACGCAAATGTAACCAAACAAGATCTCCGGTGCAAAGACAACATGTTTTCTACCCTTATCTCCAACAAGTTTATATTTAGCATTCATACGCTCAATGTTTTCCTTAGTTAACTCATGCATTTTAAAATCAATTCAGCACGTTCCTTAGCATCAAAATTAACCTTCTCCGAAGATGGAAGAGGCAACAAATCAATAGGTGCACGAGGTAGGAAGCCATACACAATTTCAAAAGGGCACATCTTAGTAGTAGAATGCAATGAGCGATTATAAGCAAATTCAATATGAGGCAAGCATTCTTCCCACATTTTCTTATTATTCTTCAAAACAGCCCTAAGCATAGTAGACAATGTTCTATTGACTACTTCAGTTTATCCATCAGTTTGGGGTGACAAGTAGTACTAAAAAGCAGTTTAGTCCCCAACTTAGCCCATAAACATCTCCAAAAGTGGCTAAGAAATTTAGTATCACGATCTGAAACAATAGTATTTGGCACACCATGCAAGCGAATAATTTCACGAAAGAACAAATCAGCAACATTAACAGCATCATCGCTTTTATGACATGGTATAAAGTGTGCCATGTTGTGGAGGTAGTCCATGTTGTTGTAGTAGAGGTGCGTTAGGTGCAGCCGGTGGTGGTGGTGGTAGACGCGCGAGCAATTCATTAAACTTGTTATCGAGCTTTGTTTCGACCGCCTTTTCAATGCCATCTATCTTGTCCATGGCCTCTTCAAATCTATTTAGCACATCGTCCACCTGCCCACTCATCATTTGTTGAAACTTATCATGTAGCGCTTTGTTTGTCATGTTCTCCCGGTCGGTCTAAATCGGCTTGTGATCCTGCCATGGTTAGCAGCAGAGAAACACACAAGAATATGATTCGACGGACTACTAGGAAGTGGTGGTGGTGGTGTGGTGGACGGTCACAAATCCGTCAAGCAAATCTCAAATTCTTACCAGTTCTTACCCAAAGAAGAAAGCGGTGATCGGCAACCGATGTAGTCAAAACTCTCAAAGCTTGGATAGAGCGATTACCAGGGAGAGTCAAACGCACGATGTAGATGTATGTGGAGCTGGGAAGGCTTATAATATGGTAGCAAAAAGGGTCAGCAATAATCAATTCAGAGATGCAAAGTTGAATAAGCGCTCAACGACGGTACTGTGCTGGTCCTAGGCTAGACCGTGCTAGAGACGCGAGCCTAGAACACTAACAAAATCACGGCGCTGCACGGAAACTCCTGCTGCTATAGGATGACGATAACATTTAAAGGTATAAGAAGTTTCCTTGGTCATGCCGGATTTTATAGGAGGTTCATTAAGGACTTCTCAAACATTTCTCGACCTCTGACTAATTTATTACAAAAAGATACACCATTTGTCTTTGATGATGATTGTGTAGAAGCATTTGAAATACTTAAGAAAGCATTGATTTCTGCACCTGTTGTTCAGCCACCTGATTGGAATTTACCCTTTGAAATTATGTGTGATGCTAGTGATTATGATGTAGGTGCTGTTCTAGGGCAAAGAGTTGATAAGAAATTAAATGTTATCCATTATGCTAGTAAGACTCTAGATAATGCTCAAAGAAACTATGCTACTACTGAAAAAGAATTCTTAGCAGTTGTATTTGCTTGTGATAAGTTCAAACCTTATATTATTGATTCTAAAGTAACTATTCACACTAATCATGCTGCTATTAAATATCTTATGGAAAAGAAAGATGCTAAACCTAGACTCATTAGATGGGTTCTCTTGCTACAAGAATTTGATTTGCATATTGTTGATAGAAAGGGAGCCGAGAACCCGTTATGCACAACTTGTCTAGGTTAGAAAATGTTCTTGATGACCCACTACTTATTGATGATAGCTTTCCTGATGAGCAATTAAATGTTATAAGTACTTCTTGTAGCACTCCATGGTATGCTGATTATGCTAATTACATTGTTGCTAAATTTATACCACCTAGTTTCACATACCAGCAAAAGAAAAAGTTCTTCTATGATTTGAGACATTACTTTTGGGATGACCCACACCTTTATAAAGAAGGAGTAGATGGTGTTATTAGACGTTGTGTACCTGAGCATGAACAGGAACAGATCCTACGCAAGTGCCACTACGAAGCTTATGGAGGACACCACGCGGGAGATAGAACTGCACATAAGGTATTGCAATCCAGTTTTTATTGGCCCACTCTCTTTAAGGATGCCCGTAAGTTTGTCTTATCTTGTGATGAATGTCAAAGAATTGGTAATATTAGTAGACGTCAATAAATGCCTATGAATTATTCGCTTGTTATTGAACCATTTGATGTTTGGGGCTTTGATTATATGGGACCTTTTCCTGCCTCTAATGGATATACACATATTTTAGTTGCTGTTGATTACGTTACTAAGTGGGTAGAAGCTATACCAACTAGTAGTGCTGATCATAACACTTCTATTAAAATGCTTAAAGAAGTCATTTTTCCGAGGTTTGGAGTCCTGATAGAGGCAAAGGTGTCCCGTCTTTCGATGAGATGTGGTTTTCGCTTTGGAGGAAGTCGACTTTGACGATCCGACTACGAACGTCTTGAGGACGTCCGCGCCTTAGCAATCGCTAAACCAACTCCGAGAGGTTATTGACCACACCGAGCACGATCAACGACCACGAGGGTCATTTCCTGCGAGCAAACGAAGAACAAGCAAGAAACTGAGATTGCAATCTGGATATTGCGAATATAAGATGAAAGCTTTATTGATCAAGGTGGGGTTCTGTGGCGCCTTTGTGCGGTCGTGGAACACAAACGGCACGTGAAGTTGCAACTATGGCGAACTTTTAATCTAAACAAAACCCAAGGTCTAAACGGTGCCCTAAGGGCTGTATATATGGAGGAAGAGGGGGAATTTCGTGGCCCTTGGTGGAGGGGTCCAAATCAACCCTAACTCTTGTTTCCCACACATACGGACTCTAAAACAGCCTATACTTAAGTATTTCGAAATTACATGGGCTGGCCCACTAATAAGGTGACGAAGCACCTAGAATAGCCTCGGGACGACATGTATGAAGTAGCATCTTGTATATTTCGTCCAAGGCTTCATGCACCCATTATGGTGGCTTCAAAGTCCTCAAATCATCACTTGTAACTCCGTTCTTGTTCCCCTATGCATGGCATTATCTCCATGCTTGTTCTTGCTCAATGTCCATCCTTCTCCAAGCTAGGGCCTTCATTTGTAAGCAAAACAAATGTATCCAATTTAGGTAGCATCATATTCTCATGAACATTAGAATCATTACCAAGAAACGAAAGTACCGATAATTTAATTGGCGTCATGAGCTCTAGTAATTGGTCCAATATATGTAGCAAGAGGGGCTGTGGGTGTAACAATGGTATTGATGTCCTCATCATCCTCCCTTCTTGAAATGAAGTCGTCCTCGACGGAAGCTCATATTCCTCACCCAAATAAGGCTTCAAATCTGCAATGTTAAAAGTGGGACTAACCCCAAAATCTGCAGGCAGCTCAAGTTTATATGCATTATCATTTATTTTCTCTAACACCTTAAATGGACCATCAAGACGTGGCATTAGCTTTGATTTGCGCAAATTAGGAAACCTATCCTTACATAAATGTAACCAAACAAGATCTCCGGTGCAAAGACAACATGTTTTCTACCCTTATCTCCGACAAGTTTATATTTAGCATTCATCGCTCAATGTTTTCCTTAGTTATCTCATGCACTTTTAAAATCAATTCAGCACGTTCTTTAGCATCAAAATTAACCTTCTCCGAAGATGGAAGAGGCAACAAATCAATAGGTGCACGAGGTAGGAAGCCATACACAATTTCAAAAGGGCACATCTTAGTAGTAGAATGCAATGAGCGATTATAAGCAAATTCAATATGAGGCAAGCATTCTTCCCACATTTTCTTATTATTCTTCAAAACAGCCCTAAGCATAGTAGACAATGTTCTATTGACTACTTCAGTTTGTCCATCGGTTTGGGGTGACAAGTAGTACTAAAAGCAGTTTAGTCCCCAACTTAGCCCATAAACATCTCCAAAAGTGGCTAAGAAATTTAGTATCACGATCTGAAACAATAGTATTTGGCACACCATGCAAGCGAATAATTTCACGAAAGAACAAATCAGCAACATTAACAAACATCATCGCTTTTATGACATGGTATAAAGTGTGCCATTTTTAGAATCTATCCACGACAACAAATATGCTATCCTCCCTTCTTTGTTCGAGGTAAACCTAAAACAAAGTCCATAGATATATCCTCCCAAGGAACACTAGGCACAGCAAAGGCATATATAAACCATGAGGATTGAGTCGTGACTTAGCTTTTTGACATGTAGTGCAGCGAGCAACAAAACGCTCAACATCCCGTCTCATCTTTGGCCAAAAGAAATGTGTAGCAAGTATATCCTCCGTCTTCTTGACGCCAAAGTGTCCCATTAATCCTCCTCCATGCGCCTCCTGCAACAACAAAAGACGAACAGAGCTAGCAGGAATGCATAGCTTGTTAGCACGGAACACAAAACCATCATTAATAACGAACTTGTTCCATGTTCTTCCTTCTTTACAATTCTGCATTACATCTTTAAAATCAGCATCATGCACATATTGATCTTTGATGGTCTCCAAACCAAATATTTTGAAGTCAAGTTGTGAAAGCATAGTATAGCGACGAGACAAAGCATCAGCAATAACATTTTCTTTACCCTTCTTGTGTTTAATGACATAAGGAAAGTCTCAATGAATTCAACCCATTTAGCATGTCTACGATTCAGTTTAGCTTGACTTTTAATATGTTTCAAAGATTCATGATCGAATGTATAACAAATTCTTTGGGCCATAAATAATGTTGCCATGTCTCTAAAGTCCGAACAAGAGCATATAATTCTTTGTCATAAGTAGAATAGTTCAGACTAGGCCCACTCAATTTTTCAGAAAAATATGCAACAGGTTTGCCATCTTGTAATAACACACCTCCTAATCCAATTTCACTAGCATCACATTCAAGCTCAAAAGTCTTATTAAAGTCAGGAAGTTGGAGTAAAGGAGCATGTGTCAACTTATCTTTCAATACCGTGAAGGCTTCTTCCGTATGCGGTACCCCAAACAAAAGGCACATCCTTCTTTGTAAGCTCATTGAGAGGTGCAGCAATGGTGCTAAAGTCTCTCACAAAGCGCCTATAGAAACCAGCGAGTCCAAGAAAACTCCTCACTTGTGTGACCGTTTTGGGCTGCGGCCAACTCTCAATAGCTTCAATCTTGGCTTTATCAACTTCAATTCCTGTGGAGTAACAACATAGCCAAGAAAAGATACTCGGTCGGTGCAAAAGGTGCACTTCCCAAGGTTACCAAACAAACGTGCATCACGTAGAGCATTAAAAACAGCACGTAAATGTTCCAAATGTTCTTCCAAAGATTTGCTATAAATCAGTATATCATCAAAGTAAACTACCACAAATCGTCCAATGAAAGCACGTAAAACTTCGTTCATTAATCTCATGAAAGTACTAGGTGCATTAGTTAACCCAAAAGGCATGACTAACCACTCATATAATCCAAACTTAGTTTTAAATGCTGTTTTCCATTCATCTCCCAATTTCATACGAATTTGATGGTATCCACTACATAAATCAACTTTGGAGAATATTGTAGAGCCACTTAATTCATCAAGCATATCATCTAGCCTAGGAATAGGATGACGATAACGAATAGTAATATTATTAATGCCTCTACAATCAACACACATATGCCGACGTACCATCCTTTTTAGGCACTAGTATAATAGGAACAGCACAAGGACTAAGAGATTCGCGTATATAACCTTTGTCGAGCAGCTCCTGTACTTGACGATAATCTCCTTCGTCTCCTCTGGATTGGTACGGTATGGTGCACGGTTGGGTAGCGATGCACGGGAATTAAGTCAATTTGATGCTCAATCCCTCGAATAGGTGGTAATCCGGTGGCACGTCTTGTGGGAAGACGTCCGAACTCCTGCAAAATGTTAGTGACAGCAGGGGCAAAGAGGAAGGCACGTCCTCGAATGAAAATAATGCCTCTTTGCACACAAAAGCATAGCAAACAGATTTGCTAGAATCTAGCTCATCAATATCAGATTTGGTGGCAAATAAACATGCACTTTTCAGTTTAATTTCAGAAGCAACATTAGATGGTTTATTATTAGGCTTCATTTGTTGCTCAAATTCTTTTGCCACAATCTGATTTTCACTCTTATTTTCTCCTGTTTTGCTTTATTAGCTCTATTAATATCATCTTTCAAAATGGAATCAGGAGTCATAGGAAGCAAAGTAATATTTTATCCTTGTGAACAAGAGTATACTGATTGTTTCTACCATGGTGTACAGAATTTTATCAAATTGCCATGGTCTACCAAGTAATAAGGAACATGCTTGCATAGGTACCACATCACAATCAACATAATCAGCATATGTAGAGATACTAAAATGCACACTAACAGACGTGTTACCTTAACCTTGCCGCTGTTGTTGAACCATTGGATGTAGTAAGGATGTGGATGTGGTCTTGTGGTGAGAGAAAGCTTCTCCACCATATCCATGCTAGCCAAGTTGTTGCAGCTCCCTCCATCTATGATGACGCTGAATAGAACGTTCCTTCACAACTCCCTTTGTATGGAACAAGTTATGCCTCTGATTTTGCTCAACTTGTGTAACCTGCACACTCAAAACACGTTGAGCAACTAAACATTCATACTGTCAAGATCTTGACAGCCATGTATTGCGTCTCGGGATCGAATCATCTCCACCGTGTTCTTCATGTGTAATAAGAGCCAAAGTCTCTTCATCATAGTCACTAGCAGACTCATACCCACCATCCTCGTGAGCAATCATCACACGCTGAGATTGGCATTCTCTCAATAAAATGTCCTCTTCCCTTACAACGACGACAAATAATATCACTTGTGTGCCCTGTTGACGCCATGGAAGAAGAAGAGCTCTGTAGGCCCAGCAGTGTACTCTTGGCGATAGTGGTGGTTGTGCCTGCTTTCTTGTATCACGGTTGGAGGTGGCAGCCGACGGAGGTGCCGGTGTAGTAGAACGTGTGGAAGTAGATGATGCACGTGGTGTCCATGATGAAGGTCGACCTGCAGAAAAGTTAGTCGCGCCAAGGCACATCGATCCTGCACTTCACGCTCAGCTTTACAAGCAAGATGGAATAATCGAGTGATATTATTATAATCCTTGTAGTCTAGAATGGTCTGAATCTCTATTTAATCCACCCGTAAAACGTGCAAGCATAGCTTCATTCTCCTCAACAATACCACATCTAATCAAGCCAGTTTGTAATTCCTGATAATATTCTTCTACCGAATTTTTCCTTGTCTTAAGCGCTGCAATTTTGAAGTAATTCACGTTGATAATATGGTGGAACCCAACGAGTACGCATAGCAGTTTTCAAAGCAGCCCAAGTAGCTGGAACAGGATATAATCTACAATGTTCGACCACCAAACACATGCAAAGCTAGTGAAAGCACAAACAAAGCAGCAGGAACACGTCTCTCCTCGGGATATTGTAAACATGTAAATCGTTGTTCAGTTTCTAACTCCCAAGTAAGATATATATCAGGAACATATCGACCCTCAAATGGTGGAATATTCAATTTCAGTTTAGGGAGATGGTCATGATCTCGTACCTGAAGGGGAGCCCGAACATTGCCATTGTTTGCATGTGGACGACCTGGTGGTTGTGGTGCTGGTGGTTGCACGTAGTTCTGATGTTGATCAACCTCATCCTCGTAAGCTCTCACATAATCATCCTCCCCGCCGCAGCAGCAGGAGCCACAGAAGTATCAACAGCAGCACCAGCAGCTTGGCCAGGCTGAAGAGGGACACGGGAAGCTCGGCGGAGGGCTGATTCGCGATGTGGAGGTAGTCCTTGTTGTTGTAGAGGTGCATTAGGTGCCGCCGGTGGTGGTGGTGGTAGACGCGCGAGCAATTCATTAAACTTGTTATCGAGCTTTGTTTCGAATGCCTTCTCAATGCCATCTATCTTCTCCATGGCCTCTTCAAATCTATTTAGCACATCTTCCACCTGCCCACTCATCATTTGTTGAAACTTATCATGTAGCGCTTTGTTTGTCATGTTCTCCCAGTCAGTTACGTCGGCTTGTGATCCTGCCATGGTTAGCAGCAATAGAAACACACAAGAATATGATTCGACAGACTACTAGGAAGTGGTGGTGGTGGTGTGGTGGACAGTCACAAACCGTCAAGCAAATCTCAAAGTCTTACCAGTTCTTACCCAAAGAAAGCGGTGATCAACAACCGATGTAGTCAAAACTCTCAAAGCTTGGATAGAGCGATTACGTGGAGAGTCAAACGCACGATGTAGATGTATGTGGAGCTGGGAAGGCTTATAATATGGTAGCAAAAGGGTCAGCAATAATCAATTCAGAGATGCAAAGTTGAATAAACGCTCAACGGTCTTGTCTTTGGTCCTAGGCTAGACCGTGCTAGAGACGCGAGCCTAGAACACTAACAAAATCACGGCGCTGCACGGAAACAACGGAAAAGCACACTCTGGAATTTTTTTTTTCGCTTTTTTTTTTTTGCTGCTTTTTTTTTTTTGCTCTTTTTTTTTTTTTTTGCGAAAAATCACTATAATGGCGAGTGTCTCAAAACTCTTCCGAGGTCAAACTGACAGGATGGGCACGAAATTTTTTCGACCAAAAAAATTTTTTTTTCGACTGCCCGGACCCAAAAACTGGAAACGGGTCAAAAAAAACTTTCTATAACGGCGACTGTCTCAATACACTTAGAAACACCTAAAAATAGGATAGCCGAAAATTTTTCGACAAGTGCGCTGGAAAATTTTGGGCCTAAACGGAGGGTGGTTTCAGACTTTTTTTTTCCAAACCTACTCCGCAAGGAAAACACAAATCGGAAACTAGATGGATCTAGAAAACAAACCTAATATGCAAGGAACTTCGGATTGGTGGTGGATATATGGTGGTGGTATATGGCAGCGGTGGTGGTATATGGTAGCGGTGGTGGTATATGGATACGGATTGGTGGTGGTATATGGATACGGATTGAGCGGTGGCGGATAAGCAATGGTGGTAGATGGCAAGGCGATGATGATGGTGCGGGCGGCGTGACAACTTATGACCGAACTCAAACTCTAAAAGACTAGACTCTAAGACCAGAACTTGACACGACGATGCAACCGCAAATTCAACAAAGCAAAACCCTAAAAAGATTATGCAAAGGCTCGATTGGTTCGGATATGATGAACTAACCTAAATTTTTTTGTGGCTTTTTCGTGGACAATAGGTATGAAGAACAGACTCGATCTAAACTACGAAAACTGTAAAATCTCACCGAGCAACCCGGAAATCTGATACCACTTGATAGAGGCAAAGGTGTCCCGTCTTCGATGAGATGTGGTTTTCGCTTTGGAGGAAGTCGACTTTGACGATCCGACTACGAACGCGAGGACGTCGCGCCTTAGCAATCGCTAAACCAACTCCGAGAGGTTATTGACCACACCGAGCACGATCAACGACCACGAGGGTCTGCTTCCCGCGAGCAAACGAAGAACAAGCAAGAAACTGAGATTGCAATCTGGATATTGCGAATATAAGATGAAAGCTTTATTGATCAAGGTGGGGTTCTGTGGACGCCTTTGTGCGGTCGTGGAACACAAACGAAGTACGCGAAGTTGCAACTATGGCGAACTTTTAATCTAAACAAAACCCAAGGTCTAAACGGTGCCCTAAGGGCTGTATATATGGAGGAAGAGGGGGGAATTTCGTGGCCCTTGGTGGAGGGGTCCGAAATCAACCCTAACTCTTGTTTCCCCACACATACGGACTCTAAAAACAGCCTATACTTAAGTATTTCGAAATTACATGGGCCTGGCCCACTAATAAGGTGACGCAGCACCTAGAATAGCCTCGGGACGACATGTATGAAGTAGCATCTTGTATATTTCGTCCAAGGCTTCATGCACCCATTATGGTGGCTTCAAAGTCCTCAAATCATCACTTGTAACTCCGTTTTGTTCCCCTTATGCATGGCATTATCTCCATGCTTGTTCTTGCTCCAATGTCCATCCTTCTCCAAGCTAGGGCCTTCATTTGTAAGCAAAACAAATGTATCCAATTTAGGTAGCATCATATTCTCATGAACATTAGAATCATTACCAAGAAACGAAAGTACCTGATAATTTAATTGGCGTGCGCGAGCTCTAGTAATTGGTCCAGTATATGTAGCAGTAGGGGCTGTGGGTGTAACAATGGTATTGATGTCCTCATCAAGTCCCTAGATATTTAATGACCGATGGTGGTTCACATTTTATTCATGGTGCTTTCCGTAAGATGCTTGCTAAGTATGATGTTAATCATAGAATTGCATCTCCATATCATCCTCAGTCTAGTGGTCAAGTAGAATTGAGTAATAGAGAACTCAAATTAATTTTGCAAAAGACTGTCAATAGGTCTAGAAAGAATTGGTCCAAGAAACTTGATGATGCATTATGGGCCTATAGAACTGCATATAAAAATCCTATGGGTATGTCTCCGTATAAAATGGTTTATGGAAAAGCATGTCACTTACCTCTCGAACTAGAACATAAGGCTTTTTGGGCTATTAAAGAGCTCAATTATGATTTCAAACTTGCCGGAGAGAAGAGGTTATTTGATATTAGCTCACTTGATGAATGGAGAACCCAAGCTTATGAAAATGCCAAGTTGTTTAAAGAAAAAGTTAAAAGATGGCATGACAAAAGGATACGAAAGCGTGAGTTTAATGTAGGTGATTATGTATTGTTATACAACTCTTGTTTAAGATTTTCTGCGGGAAAACTTCTCTCTAAATGGGAAGGCCCCTACGTTATCGAGGAGGTCTATCGTTCCGGTGCCATAAAAATCAACAATTCCGAAGGCACAAATCCGAGGGTGGTAAACTGTCAAAGAATCAAACATTATATCTCAGGTAATCCTTGAAACCAATATAATTGAAACCGTAACCCCGGAGCAATACATAAGGGACACTTTTCGGAACGTTTCAGACTCCGAAAAGGAATAGGTATGTGGTACGGTAAGTAAACCGATTCCAAAACAGTTTTTAAGGCAATATTTCTTTGTTTTGGAATATTTTGAAAAATAGGAAAATAAGTAGCAGTCCGGGAAGGACACAAGGGCCCCACGTGGGTGGAGGGCGCGCCCTACCCACCTGGGCGCGCCCCCTACCTCGTGGGCACCTCGTGTGCCTTCCGGACTCCGTTTTCTTGCACGTTACATATTTTGATCGGTAAAAATTCATTATATATCCTCCCGAAGGTTTTGACTCCTGTATCACGCAAATAACCTTTGTTCTTGTTTCGAGCTGTTTTTCTGACAGATCTAGATTATCATGACGTCCCCAAGTGCCTCCAAGGACAAGTTCTTCGAGAAGGTCATCAACCCTTACCTCACGGAGGTGCTACGACACCCTCAAACCATTGAGATGCGTGATGGGTTGCTGCACATCCGCGATGAAGAGGGACCCAAGGGGACCGGAAGCATGGAGACGAGGCTCGAAGCAGTGGAGCAACAAGTTTTCAAGTGTCAGGGGATGGTGGAACGTGGACTCAACTCCAACCACATGATGATCGCGGAGTTCACTAGCAACCACAAGTTGGATGCCGACAACATCGGGGAGGCCATCTTCAAGCTTCATGAGAAGATCGAGCACCTTCAAGCCCAAATCTATGACCTGCAAAACCAAAACTGTGAGTATGAATATAGATTCAAAAGGATGAGTTTGGCTGCAGATTTGAGGATCCCGGAGACTCGATCATCCTTCTATGATGGTGAGCCTATGCCTTGGAAGATGGATGACAAGCCCACATCATCGACAACACCTCCACCTTCTTCATCATCACCAAAGAAGGAGACATAATCACATGGGTATGGGCACTCCCCTTGGCAACTGCCAAGCTTTGGGGAGGTGTCCTGGTATCGTATCACAATCACATCTCCTATCTTTACCGTTTTTCTTAGTTCGATCCTATTAGTAGTATCTTGATCTAGTAGAATAAAGTTTATGGCACGATCTAGTTTTGAGTTTTGCTTTATGATCTCTCTATGTAATCGAGTCCGTGAGCTATATAATAAAGATTAGTGTTGAGTCAAGGGCTTGATTGTTTTGCCATGATCTTGAGTGAATAAAAGAAAAGAAGAGAAAAGAATAAAAATAAACAAAGAGTTCATATTGATCTTATTGAGAGTGATGACTTCACATAGAAAGAGTATGATGATTAAAAGTTGTTGGAGTTGGCAAACATAGCTTTGGTCATCGTTGCAATTAATAGGAAGTAATAAAGAAAGAGAGGCTCATATATAAATATACTATTATTGACATCTTTTATGATTGGGAGCACTCATTAAAATATGACATGCTAAAGAGTTGACGTTGGACAAGGAAGACAACGTAATGGGTTATGTTTTCTTATATCTGAGATAAAGTATATTGTCATGGATCATCCAACATGTTGATCTTGCCTTTCCCTCTCATGCTAGCCAAATTCTCAGCACCAAGTAGAGATACTACTTGTGCTTCCAAAAACCCTTAAACCGGTTTTGCCATGAGAGTCCACCATATCTACCTATGGATTGAGTAAGATCCTTCAAGTAAGTTGTCATCGGTGCAAAGCAATAAAAATTGCTCTCTAAATATGTATGATTGATTGGTGTGGGGGAAATAAGCTTTATACGATCTTGTGATGTGAAAGAAATAAAAGCGACGAACTACATAATAAAGGTTCATTTCACAAGGGGCAATATAAAGTGACGTTCTTTCGCATTAAGCTTTTGTGCATCCAACCCTAAAGCGCATGGCAACCTCTGCTTCCCTCTGCGAAGTCGTCATCCTGTACTATGAGACATTCCGCCGCATGGGGTTAACAGATAAAAATCTCAAACCGTCTAATACGGTGTTCTATGGTGTGGTACCAACTTGTCCAAGGGCGCTATGAAGGAGTTCTGTGAGCGTGAGCACATCCGGCTTGACGTATCATCAGTAGCTCACCCCCAGTCCAATGGGCAAGCAGAACGGGCTAATCAAGAGATCTTGCGAGGCATCAAACCCCGGCTTATGGTTCCTTTGCAGAGAACACCGGGTTGTTGGGTAGAAGAGCTACCATCTGTGTTATGGAGTATCAACACTACGCCCAACAGATCCACAGGATACACACCGTTCTTTATGGTCTATGGAGCGGAGGCGGTTCTCCCCAGTGACATCCTCATGACTCACCTCGTGTGGCAGCTTATGTTGAAGCGGACAACGAGACGGCACGACAAGACGCTTTGGACCTGTTGGATGAGGAGCGTGACATAGCGGCTGCCCGCTCGGCGATTTACCAACAGCATCTTCTGCCCATTTTTAGCAAGCCCACCTTTTCAGTATCCCAGCTGGCCCGCTCAGACTTAAACCACTCCTTGAGCTGCTCCATGGTAGTGAAGGCGGTTTTCAGCTCATCCTTGGCCTTGGAGGTTTCTGCTTGTTGAGATTTCAGGTTTTCTTGAAGATCATTGATTTGTGAGACTTGTTGGCGTATCTCACTCTGCAACAAAAAGGGAGCATGTTGATATCTTCATTAGAAGTCCCAAGCGTATAACCAGTCATACACTTGGCACTTGGGGGCTAATGCGTGTTTGATCAGAAATATTGAAGTCCCATGGATTAATACAAGTGTTAATCATGGCACTTGGGGGCTAATGCTTGTTTGATCAGAAATATACAAGACAAAGTACTATGGATTATGCAAAGTCCCGGTTTGACTTTCCAGGGACAAACCGGCCCTTGGGGGCTACTATGCAATGAAGGTACAAGAGAAGGGCACAACTATTTACCTCATAGCGCTCCTTCATAAGATTTACTAAACCGGCTTCATAATCACGGCTTGTGTAGAGCCGGTTCAGGAAGCCAGAGTGAAGGTCTTGGGCAGAGAGATTGTTATAAGCTGACAGATCAGTTTTCTCCTTCCCTTTGCTCATGGCAGTAAATTCTTCCTTGGCAGTGTGCTTTGATAGAGCAACCAGATTGCCAGGGGCGGTATATGCGGTGCCCGTAACTACGACATCATCATCTTTGGTCGGACTGGCCGGATTAGCATTTTCAACAGGGCTTGGCGCTTTCATACCCAGGCTTGGCAGATCAGCAGTTGAGTCCCGTTGTTCTATTGAAGGACTCAGAGGAGCAGGAGGATGTGAAGTCTCAACTTGGACATCCGGTTCAACCTCTGGCGGATTAGCATTGGCATCTTGATTTTTCCCAGCAGAGTTGTCTTTAGCAACTTCGGGATTTTCACCATGATGCTCTGGAGTCTTCTCCGGATCAACATCCACAGTAGGGTCGAGGGTCTTGGCCTTTTTACTAAGTCGAGCCTTGGTGCTACAACATCAAGGGTTAGAATATGATAAACCGACAAATACAAGGAACAAATTAAGGAGTAATATACTTACCCAGCAGCAACTTTGAGAGGAGTCGGTGAGTGGTTGATGAACCGCCAGACGAGTTGGAAGAAGCCCAGTAATTGGTCGACGGATTGAGAGGGCATCGGAAGAAACCTTTCAAAGGATAACGCCAGAGAACAAGTCACCTCCGACGACGCTTCCGGGTTGGTGTGTCGCCTAAACCGGACGATGTAATTTGTTGACCGCTATGTCGGGTCGTACGGCGTTCTTCATTTTGCTGTGTCTTCAAAGAAAATTTTGGATCCAAATGAGCATAGGAGTGAGATTGTTTCACTTTCCGGACTATGCGGCGAATTCTTTTAACCGGTACAAGATCAGAATCAGAAGAAAGAAGGATTACCTCAACAGGTTCTGCATGGCTGACCTCAGCGTCATCCTGGGAATTGTAACTGTCATTAAATGAATGAAAAAAGAACCAAGTGAGTCAAGCTCTACCTCAGCATCTGATTCTTCATCTTCTGGCGGTTCAGAAGACTCGGCGGTTTTCCTCTTGCCAGTTTTCTTGGTGGTCTTGGTCTTTGCGTGAGGAACCCGGGCCGGTTTAGTTCGTTTCCAAAAGGAGCTGTTAGCCTGAAAATTAATACAGAGGGATTAATACAATCAATATGGAATCAAGGTTAGTAGAGTAATGAGAGGAACCTTACCGCGGTCGGTTTGTTGGAGATGCAGAACGGAGCCAACCCAGTTTGACTGCATGCGGAGATCGGTTCATCGAGCATTTTCTTCACTGTTTCGGTAACTTCAAGCTCAGTTATTGATAGTTCGTGATGTTGTTGAGGATCTTTGACGTCACCAAGATATTTCGCATCAATCCGGGGCGGCGGCTTAATGGCAAGATGCCCCAAGAAACCCAGCAGCGGACAAGGTCAATACCAGTTAAACCATTGGCCATCAGAGCCCGGAGCTTGGTAATTTGAGGTGCAAAATTCTTCCGTTCTGCGGCGGTCAAGCGCGAAGGCAATGGGTGGCTGTTGCTAAGCCGGTGAGGGCGATAACCCGGCAAGGGATTTTCTCCGTTAGGAGCAGTGTTCCGGCAATAGAACCAGGTTTGATTCCAGTCTTTAGGATGGCTATGATGTTTTGCGTGAGGGAAGTCCACTTCCTTCCTTTTCTGGATTGAAACGCCGCCAAGTTCTGTGTTAGGACCGTCCGAGAATTCTGCACGGCAGTTCAAATGAAAGAAATCTCGAAATAACTCCACGGTTGGTTCTTCTTGAAGATAGACTTCGCAGAATACTTGAAAGTTGCATATATTGGACACAGAGTTCGGACCAATATCTTGTGGATGGAGTTGGAAGCTTGCGAGGACATCCCGGAAAAATTTTGATCCGGCGGGCTGAATCCCGGTCTAGGTGTTGCATAAAACAATCACCTCTCCTTCTTGAGGTTCGGTGGACATTCCGATTCGAACTCGCCGATGGAGAACATTTTTGAGGCTAAAACGCCCGGTGGTGACGTAGCCGCTGAGTTGTGTTTCCGTGATCCGGACGGAACCCAATTGCAAGCAGAAAATTGTTTCGCCATTCCGGAAGGGGGAGCTGAAAGAAAATCAAACAGTGCGGCCATCGCTCACGGTTTGTAAGTGAAAAATTCAGTGTTAAACCGTGAAAATACAATGCAAGGTCCAGTTGGCGGTTTAAGAGAGGGCTAATGACATATGGCGGATTGGCCATCAAGGATTAAACCGCCCATAGGCGTAAAGGCCAAGATTCAAAATTTCGCTAAGTGTTGATGTAAACAGGTTTTACACAATGTTCAAATCTATTTGGATCTACCGCACATCTATAAAGCAGTTTTACTACGTTCTTTAAAAAGCGTTCAAGTAGAACAGAGAAGGATGCATACTTTACAAGAAGAAAAGGAAGGGCTGCTAGTATTAAAAACAGATGCGGAATGACTACCGCAGGAGATCTATACCGTTTTTGGATCAAAACTACCGCGGCAGAAGGTAGGATGAAGAGGAAAAATTGAGAACTGTGCGGATGAGCTTGCAAAAACCTAATGTAGATCTAAGGATAAAGAACAGAAGAAGTTTACCGCTGCAGATTACGGCGGAGGGGGGCGATGAGCTTCTGATCTAACTCAGGTTGATGCAGCGGCCTTGGTTGGTGCAGTTCTCGAAGGTCACGGACGGCGGCGGAGCTTCAGAGCTGAGGGTGTCGCAAGGAAGAAGAAGATGAAGAAGAGGAAGAGAAAAAGGAGCCCTCGGGCTTTATTTATAAGGGAAAGAGTAAATGGCAGGCGCGAGAATCAAGGCGTCCGAAGCGGCCGAGTGGGCGCGCCTGTCGCCTCGATTTTCGAGATAATCATTAATGAGAAGGGAATTTTCTTAATCCTTTTATGCAGAGATGATGTCATGACGGACCGTTGTGGTGCTCCGAAGATGACGTCACGGCGGTTTACAAAAATTCACAGGAGAAGTCAATATGGCGGTTTACGAAAATACAAGAGGATGTTTACAATATATTTTTAGTGTTGAAGATTGACATGAATAAATTCAAATCAATCCGGGCCTAATGTTGAGGATATAGCTACTAAGTATAAACCGCCAGAGGGCCCGGTTCACCTTAGATGTCTTTGAAGCCCATGAAGGTCTTGAAGATGGCGCTCAACTAGTGAAGCTTGAAGCCCACGCCCAAAGGCGGATTAGGGCCCGTAGTGGTAAACCGCCATGATTATGTAAACTTGTAATATAAGTTAGAAAGGAGAGAGACCGAGCGGACACTTTGTATAGGTCTCGGGACTCAGAGACCGGCCAAGGCCAACTGTGTATATAAAGGGACGACCTGACGGCGGTTCAAGACAGACAACAACAACTCGAGGCCTAGGCGAATCTTATCACTCCCTAGTCATCGAGACCACATCAATCCCATCACAACTAGACGTAGGCTTTTACCTACATCGAAGGGGCCGAACTAGTATAAACTCTTGTGTCTTTGCATCCCCTTTAACCCCTTCAAGTTAACTCGCAGCGATGGTTCCACGACTAAGTCCTTTCACGAGGACATCTGCCATGACAAAACCACGACAAAGGGCCTATCTTCTATTATTATCCTCTATCTTATGCAAGAGTCATGGTGACCTTCACATTTCCTTTTTACTTTTTATCCTTTGGCAAGCACAGTATGTTGGAAAGATCCTGATTGAAATATCTAATTGGATGTAGGGGGGCATGAGTTATTATTGTTGACATTACCCTTGAGGTAAAAGGTTGGGAGGCGAAACTATAAACCCCTATCTTTCTCCGTGTCCGATTAAAACTCCGTAACCACAAGTATCGCGTGAGTGTTAGCAATTATGAAAGACTAAATGATAGTTGAGTATGTGGACTTGCTATTAAGCTCTGACATAGACTCTTTCTAATGTTATGATAAGTTGCAATTGCTTCAATGACTGAGATTATAGTTTGTTGGTTTTCAATAAAGTTTATGATTTGTACTCTGCATTGTGAATGGATTATTACATAAACATAAGAAATCATATGACAATATCTATTTATGTTGCTATTATGAGAATAATCATGATGCCTTCATGTCCGTATTTTATTTCTTTATTGATGCCTCTACCTCTAAACATGGGGACATATTTATCGTTATCGGCTTTCGCTTGAGGACAAGCGAGGTCTAAGCTTGGGGGAGTTGATACGTCCATTTTGCATCATGCTTTCATATTGATATTTATTGCATTATGGGCTGTTATTACACGTTATGTTACAATACTTATGCCTATTCTCTTATTTTACAAGGTTTACATAAGGAGGAGAATGCGGTAATTTGGAATTCGGGGTGGAAAAGGAGCAAATATTAGAGACCTATTCTCGCACAACTCCAAAAGTCCGAAACTCCATGAAAGTCATTTGGAAATAATAAAAATATCCAACTGAAAAAGTTCACCATGGGGGCCCACTGTCCACGAGGTGTGGGGCGCGCCTACCCCCTGTATGCGCCCCTACCTCGTGGGCCCTGTTGGCTCTCCGATGGCCATCTTCGCTATATGAGGTCTTTCGTCAAGAAAAAATCATAAGCAACCTTTCGGATTTAAACTCCGCCCCCACGAGGCGAACCTTGGCGGAACCAATCTAGGGCTCCGGCAGAGCTGTTCTTCCGGGGACACTTCCCTCCGGGAGGGGGAAATCATCGCCAACGTCATCGCCAACGCTCCTCTCATCGGGAGAGGGCAATCTCCATCAACATCTGATGTAGGGCGGAACCCTATGTGGACGATCTTTCACGTTTGGAGAGGATCCCTACGAGGAACACGAAGAACGAGCGAAAGAGCACGAGGGAAATCACGGGGAAAACACAAGATAATCCAACAAGATCAATCACACATGTGCTAGATCGATGAACACTAAGGGAGATATATGGTCCAAAGTCAACAAAGGACGATACAAACGGTAGTCGTTCTTCTCCATGAGGAGGTCTTGATGATGGTCTTCTCCGCAAAGGAGGTCTTGAATCCAAGGTGGATCTTCTCCGAAGAGGGGCCGCGGTCTCTCTCGTGGAGTAGACCCGATATGGATGAGCGAAGCTCTATCTAACAATGAGCTAAATCAACGCTAACCCTAACTAGGAGGAGGTGGAGGAGTATATATAGTCTAGGCGAATGAAAGGGTAAGTGGCTTCAGCCCAACACACCGGCGCCGATAGCGCCGGACGTCCGACAGGTACCGGACGTCCGGTGGCTCACGAGGGTCCGGTCGTCCGGTGCATGTCGGACGTCCGGCGTTTGGCTCTGGACAGGTGGTGTCAGACGTCCGGTCGGCGTCGGTCGTCCTGCCGCTGGAGAGTGTCGGATGTCCGGTGTCTGGCGGTTGTCCGGGCGCTAGGAGTCGTCGGACGTCCGGTGGCTCCGGTCGTCCGTAGATTCGGCTCGGGTCCTCAGGGGTCGGACGTCCGGGCTGGGCCGGTCGTCCGGTGGTTGTAGCTTCACGCAGCTTCTTCTCTTGGTCCTTGTACTTGGCGTCCTCGCTAGCTGTTCCGTTGGATGTGGTGACTTCGTGGCTTTCCTCCAAGTACCTGATCATGCATAGAACACACGTTGGAGGTAGTAGCCATATCTCACATGTAGAAAGTGATGGTTCGGAGAGGAGCGAGTTCACCTTGTGTCCAATGGCGTATGTTCGAGGTCTCGCAATATGTCCTCTTGGGGTTTGGAGAGTAGTTGGAGTGTACATGGGGATGAACGTGATGCTCCGCATCATCTCCCCTCCCTTGGGAAAGATCTGACCTCGGATCGTGATCCTCATCACCATGGAAACGGTTGTCGTAGACGGACTTGTAGTTGGATGGAGTTGAAGACATGGCGCAATCCAAGTAGTCCAAGGTGTCGCCGGAGTGATAGACATGCAAAAAGAGCAAACACAAGCAACACTCGGAAATACAATGGTTAGCGCACACAAAGTGTCCATCATGCAAGAATGAGTCCGTGCGGCAAGATTGGTCATGACAAAGCGCATGAAGCTTATCAAGATGATCTAGAATGATATGCAAAGCATTCATGGGAGGAAATGCAATCATTGGGCACACAAATGAGTTGTAAATATGATCAATGCAACCACGATGCAAAATGATGTCATAATTTGACGGTTTATCAATAGCATGAATATGGCAATGGATGCTCAATATGATTATGTTATCATGCAATTGATGGTAGGCAATATGATCACGATGTATGAATATGCCATCAAGAAAGATCACAACAAATTTGCTAAGAAAATGCACAAGCTCATATATCATGGATGACATGGGAATAGGTGCAACAAGACAATCATAATGTGTGTCAATCCATGCATAGGGTGCAAATTTGTCATGGGTGGTGTTGTACTATAGCTCGATGTCGTGGCACTCCTCAACTTGAAGGTCCATAGGGTCCATCTCCAATGTCGGTCCTCCATCCAATATATGTATCATGTAGACAAGAAGAAGGAAACAACAATGAAAGTATGGCCCATCCAATATGCATATTTGAGGACGGCTCAAAGTGAAGGAGGTCACCTTTAGGAGGTTCTCAAGGATGATGGAGTTGCGCATCTTGTATGCCTTCACATAACCAAGTTGTCTCGTGATGTTACCGCCCTGTGAATCCTTCAAAATGAAAGAACATGACAAACACTCGGAAAAACAAATGAGGTTAGTGCAAATGCAAGACCTATCATTCGAGGGGCGAGATACCCAACAAGTGTTTTCATCATTCTTATCATAAGAAAGAACAAGGTGTGGTATGGTATGAAAGCATATGATGCAACTACAACCAAAGACAATAGGCTCAAGTAAGCAAGCATACATCACAAGTAAGCTGTCAAAGTCTCCAAGAGCAATAAGCATAGTATGGTTGCACTCAATACAAGGTGATATAAGAGATGCAACTAATGGAGACAAGAGACAATGATCATGGAAAATCAAGTGAGAGGCATGAACATATATGTCATCAACCCAAGAAAGCAAGTGATAGTGGAACATGGGTGATGCAACATAGCAAGCAATCATAGCGATCAAGGCAAGCAAGCTAGTAGTGCGAAGATGCAACATACTAGAAGGAATCATGGCAAGCATGTCATGTGTGCAAATAGTGGGCATGAGTAAATCACATGACATAGCACAAACATGAAAGCAAGATATGAGGACAATAGCATGAATGTATTGGCGAGAAGCCATATGTAGGTAGCAATGGGGCATCATGACTCTCCCAACACAACAAGCATCAATAGCATGGGGCACAAAGAAATCATGGAAATATCTATTAGTATCTCCACCAAGCATGCAAATACACATAGAATTATCATAATGGTGAATCGTGGGTAGATGCAAGCAAGGGTCACAATGGCATGGCAAAGGCATAGGAGTAAAAATAACATGCAAAGTGAACACGGGAAATGAGCATAAGGTGACAAGTGGTAAATAGCCCATAGCCGTGTGATAGACAAGTAAAAGAGATGCGCGTAGTCCTTGCGCAAAAGGAATGGTGGGAATGGAAGTCCACGGGATCCCAAGTCATCGTTGCTCTCAAGAGCTCGTTTCGTCAACTCATGGGATTGAGAAGTTGACGAGTATACGTGAGTACCTACACAAAACAAAGACAAAGGAAAAATTGTGTGTGCATGGTATATGTACACATCATCCATCATGATGCGCACATGCATGTGTCGGTTAGCACAAAATAGCCAATGCTCAAATAAATGAGATGCGTGATATAGAAACATGTCATCCATCATGATAGGTTTGTTATTTTGTATTGCATAATGGAGACTCAAAGGATGTAATGCATCATGAGAAATATCTAGGGCATTGTTATTCATGGAATGCATATGGTGCAAGCAATCATGGAAATCATGCAAAGGATGGGATGAATCAAAATCTCCAAACATGTATGAGGAAACTATGGGGGTCTCCTCATGAGCAAGAGTAGAAACATCACGTGGAGAATATTGACAACATCCAAAACAATGCATATTTGGTTCAATGTGATCATGGCCTGACATAGTAGATGAATTATGCAAATCATGTAAACGAAGCATGGCAATATCATCACATGAAAAACAAAAGCCAATGACCATCATCTCGTCATCTATGCCATAAGTGCAAATGGGATTTATGTTAACGGGGCATGCATAGTTACTATGTTGAGATTGAAATGAGGCTATATGGGAGATCTCACTCATAGCATATGACAAGTTCAATGGATTGTCAAACATGAAGTGACCAATAGAATTTTCACAAGATATCCTATGAAGCATAGCATCACAACTAGGCAACTCAACATGCTCATCATCATATTCATCATAAATAGGTAAGTCAAGGCATGAAGAAGTTTCATTAGCATGAAGCATGGTAATAGGTGTGTCAACATCATGGGAGCAATCGATGTCAAGAGAGTCCACTAGTGGGACAAGAGAAGCACCATCACCTATATTACCCTTGGAGCGTCGCTCATGTGTTGTAGGTGAGGTGTTGAAGATCCACTCGTTGTCATCTTCCTCTTGATGGAACCATGTGGGGGATGCATCATCGTGCACCATGGCCATCGTTGTCTCCATTGGAGGGATGGACTCGTCGAGGATAGGCATGTCGTCATGTAGGAGACCTAGCACCAAAGAAGAAAACACACTAGGAGTAGAGGTGAAGTCGTTAGAAATCATGGTGACCTCACATGCCGTGTCAACTACCTCACTCACTAAGTGTTGTGGCTCACGCACTCCCAATATGATGCTCTCACTCGTATGGTTGGTTGATGAGGACATCAATACCATTGTTACACCCACAGCCCCTACTGCTACATATACTGGACCAATTACTAGAGCTCACAAGACGCCAATTAAATTATCGTGTACTTTCGTTTCTTGGTAATGATTCTAATGTTCATGAGAATATGATGCTGCCTAAATTGGATACATTTGTTTTGCTTACAAATGAAGGCCCTAGCTTGGAGAAGGATGGACATTGAGCAAGAACAAGCATGGAGATAATGCCATGCTAAGGGGAACAAGAACGGAGTTACAAGTGATGATTTCAGGACTTTGAAGCCACCATAATGGGTGCATGAAGCCTTGGACGAAATATACAAGATGCTACTTCATAAATGTCGTCCCGAGGCTATTCTAGGTGCTCACACCTTATTATTGGGCCAGGCCCATGTAATTTCGAAATACTTAAGTATAGGCTGTTTTAGAGTCCGTATGTGGGGAAACAAGAGTTAGGGTTGATTTGGACCCTCCACCAAGGGCCACGAAATTCCCCCTCTTCCTCCATATATACAGCCCTTAGGGCACCGCTTAGACGTTGGGTTTTGTTTAGATTAAAAGTTCGCCATAGCTGCAACTTCGCGATTTCGCTTGTGTTCAACGACTGACAAAAGCGCCACAGAACCCCACCTTGATCAATAAAGCTTTCATCTTATATTCGCAATATCCAGATTGCAATCTCAGTTTCTTGCTTGTTCTTCGTTTGCTCGCAGGAAACAGGCCCTCGTGGTCGTTGATCGTGCTCGGCGTGGTCAATAACCCTCGGAAGTTGGTTTAGCGATTGCTAAGGCGCGACGTCTCGCGACGATCGTAGTCGGATCGTCAAGGTCGACTCCACGAAACGATAGCCACCATCTCATCGAAACATCGGACACCTTTGCCTCTATCAAGTGGTATCAGATTTTCAGGTTGCTCGGTGAGATTTTACAGTTTTTCGAGATTAGATCGAGTCTGTTCTTCATACCTAAAGTCCACGAAAAAGCCACAAAAAAATTAGGGTTAGTTCATCATATCCAAACAATCTGAGCCTTTGCATAATCTTTTTAGGGTTTTGCTTTGTTGAATTTGCGGTTGCATCGTCGTGTCTAGTTGCTGGTCTTAGCGTCTAGTCTTTTAGAGTTTCGAGTTCGGTCATAAGTTGTCACGCCGCCACCGCACCATCATCATCGCCCCGCCACCTACCATCACCGCTCAATCCGTATCCATATACCACCACCAATCCGTGTCCATATACCACCACCGATCCATATCCATATACTACCACCGCTACCACCACCGCTGCCATATACCACCACCATATATCCACCACCAATCCGAGTTCCTTGCATATTAGGGTTGTTTTGAGATCCATCTAGTTTCCGATTCGTGTTTCCTTGCGGAGTAGGTTTCGGAAAAAAAAAAAAAAAGAGTCTGAAACCACCCTCCGCTTAGGCCCAAAATTTTCCAAAACGCACTTGTCAAAAAAATTTTGGCTATCCTATTTTAGGTGTTTATAAGCGTATTGAGACGATCGCCGTTATAGAAAGTTTTTTGACCTGCTTCAGCTTTTTGGGTCCGCAATAAAAAAAAAAATTTGGTCAAAAATTTTCGTGCCCATCCTGTCGGTTTGACCTGGAAGAGTTTTGAGACACTCGCCATTATAGTGATTTTTCGCAAAAAAAAAAAAAAAAAAAAAGCAAAAAAAAAGGCAGCAAAAAAAAAAAAAAAAAGCGAAAAAAAAATCCAGAGTGTGCTTTTCCCTTGTTTACGCAGCAGCCGTGATTTTGTTAGTGTTCTAGGCTCGCGTCTCTAGCACGGTCTAGCCTAGGACCAAAGACAAGACTCGTCGTTGAGCGCTTATTCAACTTTGCATCTCTGAATTGATTATTGCTAACCTTTTTGCTACCATATTATAAGCCTTCCCAGCTCCACATACATCTACATCGTGCGCTTGACTCTCCCCGTAATCGCTCTATCCAAGGTTTGAGAGTTTTGACTACATCGGTTGCCGATCACCTTTCTTCCGGGTAAGAACTGGTAAGAATTTGAGATTTGCTTGACGGATTTGTGATCGTCCACCACACCACCACCACCACTTCCTAGTAGTCTGTCAATCATATTCTTGTGTGTTTCTATTGCTGCTAACCATGGCAGGATCACAAGTCGATTTAGACCGACCGGGAGAACATGACAAACAAAGCGCTACATGATAAGTTTCAACAAATGATGAGTGGGCAGGTGGACGATGTGCTAAATAGATTTGAAGAGGCCATGGAGAAGATAGATGGCATTGAGAAGGCGTTCAAACAAAGCTCGATAACAAGTTTAATGAATTGCTCGCGCGTCTACCACCACCACCACCGGCTGCACCTAACGCACCTCTACTACAACAACACGGACTACCTCCACATCGCTGAAACAGCCCTCCGCCGAGCTTCCCGTGTCCCTCTTCAGCACCGCCAAGCTGCCTGGTGCTGCTTTGTTGATACTTCGTGGCTCTGCTGCTGCTGGCGGGGAGGATGATTATGTGAGAGCTTACGAGGATGAGGTTGATCAACATCGAACTACGTGCAACCACCAGCACCACAACCACCGTGTCGCCCACATGCAAATAATGGCAATGTTGGGCTCCCCTTCAGTACGAGATCATGACCATCTCCTAAACTGAAATTGAATATTCCACCATTTGAGGGTAGATATGTTCTGATATATATCTTACTTGGGAATTAGAAACTGAACAACGATTTACATGTTTACAATATCCCGAGGAGAGACGTGTTCTCTGCATTGTTCGTGCTTTCACTAGCTTTGCATGTGTTTGGTGGTCTGAACATTGTAGATTATATCCTGTTCCAGCTACTTGGGCTGCTTTGAAAACTGCTATGCGTATCGTTGGGTTCCTCCATATTATCAACGTGAATTACTTCAAAATTGCAGCGCTTAAGACAAGGAAAAATTCGTAGAAGAATATTATCAGGAATTACAAACTGGCTTGATTAGATGTGGTATTGTTGAGGAGAATGAAGCTATGCTTGCACGTTTTCGGGTGGATTAAATAGAGAGATTCAAACCATTCTAGACTACAAGGATTATAATAATATCACTCGATTATTCCATCTTGCTTGTAAAGCTGAACGTGAAGTGCAGGATCGATGTGCGTTGGCGCGGACTAACTTTTCTCGCAGGTCGACCTTCATCATGGACACCACGTGCATCATCTACTTCCACACGCTCTACTACACCGCACCTCCGCCGGCTGCCACCTCCAACCGTGATACAAGAAAGCAGGCACAACCACCACTATCCGCCAAGAGCACACCGCTGGGCCTACACAGAGCTCTTCTTCTTCCATGGCGCCAACAGGCACACAAGTGATATTATTTGTCGTCGTTGTAAGGGAAGAGGACATTTTATGAGAGAATGCCAATCTCAGTGTGATGATTGCTACACGAGGATGGTGGGTATGAGTCCGCTAGTGACTATGATGAAGAGACTTTGGCTCTTATTACACATGAAGAACACGGTGGAGATGATTCTCGATCATGAGACGCAATACATGGCTGTCAAGATGCCGACATGTATGAATGTTTAGTTGCTCAACGTGTTTTGAGTGTGCAGGTTACACAAGCTGAGCAAAATCAGAGGCATAACTTGTTCCATACAAAGGGAGTTGTGAAGGAACGTTCTATTCAGCGCCATCATAGATGGAGGGAGCTGCAACAACTTGGCTAGCATGGATATGGTGGAGAAGCTTTTCTCACCACAAGACCACATCCACATCCTTACTACATCCAATGGTTCAACAACAGCGGCAAGGTTAAGGTAACACGTACTGTTCGTGTGCATTTTAGTATCTCTACATATGCTGATTATGTTGATTGTGATGTGGTACCTATGCAAGCATGTTCCTTATTACTTGGCAGACCATGGCAATTTGATAAAAATTCTGTACACCATGGTAGAAACAATCAGTATACTCTTGTTCACAAGGATAAAAATATTACTTTGCTTCCTATGACTCCTGATTCCATTTTGAAAGATGATATTAATAGAGCTAATAAAGCAAAACAGGAGAAAAATAAGAGTGAAAATCAGATTGTGGCAAAAGAATTTGAGCAACAAATGAAGCCTAATAATAAACCATCTAATGTTGCTTCTGAAATTAAACTGAAAAGTGCATGTTTATTTGCCACCAAATCTGATATTGATGAGCTAGATTCTAGCAAATCTGTTTGCTATGCTTTGTGTGCAAAGAGGCATTATTTTCATTCGAGGACGTGTTTTCCTCTTTGCCCCCCGCTGTCACTAACATTTTGCAGGAGTTCGCTGATGTCTTCCCACAAGACGTGCCACCGGATTACCACCTATTCGAGGGATTGAGCATCAAATTGACTTAATTCGGTGCATCGCTACCCAACCGCGCACCATACCGCATCAATCCAGAGGAGACGAAGGAGATTATGCGTCAAGTACAGGAGCTGCTCGACAAAGGTTATATACGCGAATCTCTTAGTCCTTGTGCTGTTCCTATTATACTAGTGCCTAAAAAGGATGGTACGTCGGCGTATGTGTGTTGATTGTAGAGGCATTAATAATATTACTATTCGTTATCGCCATCCTATTCCTAGGCTAGATGATATGCTTGATGAATTAAGTGGCTCTACAATATTCTCCAAAGTTGATTTGCGTAGTGGATACCATCAAATTCGTATGAAATTGGGAGATGAATGGAAAACAGCATTTAAAACTAAGTTTGGATTATATGAGTGGTTAGTCATGCCTTTTGGGTTAACTAATGCACCTAGTACTTTCATGAGATTAATGAACGAAGTTTTACGTGCTTTCATTGGACGATTTGTGGTAGTTTACTTTGATGATATACTGATTTATAGCAAATCTTTGGAAGAACATTTGGAACATTTACGTGTTGTTTTTAATGCTCACGTGATGCACGCTTGTTTGGTAACCTTGGGAAGTGCACCTTTTGCACCGACCGAGTATCTTTTCTTGGCTATGTTGTTACTCCACAGGAATTGAAGTTGATAAAGCCAAGATTGAAGCTATTGAGAGTTGGCCGCAGCCCAAAACGGTCACACAAGTGAGGAGTTTTCTTGGACTCGCTGGTTTCTATAGGCGTTTTGTGAGAGACTTTAGCACCATTGCTGCACCTCTCAATGAGCTTACAAAGAAGGATGTGCCTTTTGTTTGGGGTACCGCACGGGAAGAAGCCTTCACGGTATTGAAAGATAAGTTGACACATGCTCCTTTACTCCAACTTCCCGACTTTAATAAGACTTTTGAGCTTGAATGTGATGCTAGTGGAATTGGATTAGAGGTGTGTTATTACAAGATGGCAAACCTGTTGCATACTTTTCTGAAAAATTGAGTGGGCCTAGTCTGAACTATTCTACTTATGACAAAGAATTATATGCTCTTGTTCGGACTTTAGAGACATGGCAACATTATTTATGGCCCAAAGAATTTGTTATACATTCTGATCATGAATCTTTGAAACATATTAAAAGTCAAGCTAAACTGAATCGTAGACATGCTAAATGGGTTGAATTCATTGAGACTTTCCTTATGTCATTAAACACAAGAAGGGTAAAGAAAATGTTATTCTTGATGCTTTGTCTCGTCGATATACTATGCTTTCACAACTTGACTTCAAAATATTTGGTTTGGAGACCATCAAAGATCAATATGTGCATGATGCTGATTTTAAAGATGTAATGCAGAATTGTAAAGAGGGAAGAACATGGAACAAGTTCGTTATTAATGATGGTTTTGTGTTCGTGCTAACAAGCTATGCATTCCTGCTAGCTCTGTTCGTCTTTTGTTGTTGCAGGAGGCGATGGAGGAGGATTAATGGGACACTTTGGCGTGAAGAAGACGGAGGATATACTTGCTACACATTTCTTTTGGCCAAAGATGAGACGGATGTTGAGCGCTTTGTTGCTCGCTGCACTACATGTCAAAAAGCTAAGTCACGACTCAATCCTCATGGTTTATATATGCCTTTGCTGTGCCTAGTGTTCCTTGGGAGGATATATCTATGGACTTTGTTTTAGGTTTACCTCGAACAAAGAAGGGAGGATAGCATATTTGTTGTCGTGGATAGATTCTAAAATGGCACACTTTATACCATGTCATAAAAGCGATGATGTTTGTTAATGTTGCTGATTTGTTCTTTCGTGAAATTATTCGCTTGCATGGTGTGCCAAATACTATTGTTTCAGATCGTGATACTAAATTTCTTAGCCACTTTTGGAGATGTTTATGGGCTAAGTTGGGGACTAAACTGCTTTTTAGTACTACTTGTCACCCCAAACCGATGGATAAACTGAAGTAGTCAATAGAACATTGTCTACTATGCTTAGGGCTGTTTTGAAGAATAATAAGAAAATGTGGGAAGAATGCTTGCCTCATATTGAATTTGCTTATAATCGCTCATTGCATTCTACTACTAAGATGTGCCCTTTTGAAATTGTGTATGGCTTCCTACCTCGTGCACCTATTGATTTGTTGCCTCTTCCATCTTCGGAGAAGGTTAATTTTGATGCTAAAGAACGTGCTGAATTGATTTTAAAAGTGCATGAGATAACTAAGGAAAACATTGAGCGTATGAATGCTAAATATAAACTTGCTGGAGATAAGGGTAGAAAACATGTTGTCTTTGCACCTGGAGATCTTGTTTGGTTACATTTGCGTAAGGATAGGTTTCCTAATTTGTGCAAATCAAAGCTAATGCCACGTGTTGATGGTCCATTTAAGGTGTTAGAGAAAATAAATGATAATGCATATAAACTTGAGCTGCCTGCAGATTTTGGGGTTAGTCCCACTTTTAACATTGCAGATTTGAAGCCTTATTTGGGTGAGGAATATGAGCTCGTCGAGGACGACTTCATTTCAAGAAGGGAGGATGATGAGGACATCAATACCATTGTTACACCCACAGCCCCTACTGCTACATATCTTGGACCAATTACTAGAGCTCACAGACGCCAATTAAATTATCGTACTTTCGTTTCTTGGTAATGATTCTAATGTTCATGAGAATATGATGCTGCTTAAATTGGATACATTTGTTTTGCTTACAAATGAAGGCCCTAGCTTGGAGAAGGATGGACATTGAGCAAGAACAAGCATGGAGATAATGCCATGCTAAGGGGAACAAGAACGGAGTTACAAGTGATGATTTCAGGACTTTGAAGCCACCATAATGGGTGCATGAAGCCTTGGACGAAATATACAAGATGCTACTTCATAAATGTCGCCCCGAGGCTATTCTAGGTGCTGCGTCACCTTATTATTGGGCCAGGCCCATGTAATTTCGAAATACTTAAGTATAGGCTGTTTTAGAGTCCGTATGTGTGGGGAAACAAGAGTTAGGGTTGATTTGGACCCTCCACCAAGGGCCACGAAATTCCCCTCTTCCTCCATATATACAGCCCTTAGGGCACCGCTTAGACGTTGGGTTTTGTTTAGATTAAAAGTTCGCCATAGCTGCAACTTCGCTGCATTTCGTTTGTGTTCAACGACTGCACAAAGGCGCCACAGTAACCCCACCTTGATCAATAAAGCTTTCATCTTATATTCGCAATATCCAGATTGCAATCTCAGTTTCTTGCTTGTTCTTCGTTTGCTCGCAGGAAACAGGCCCTCGTGGTCAGGTTGATCGTGCTCCGGCGTGGTCAATAACCCTCGGAAGTTGGTTTAGCGATTGCTAAGGCGCGACGTCTCGCACGATCGTAGTCGGATCGTCAAGGTCGACTCCCACAGAAACGATAGCCACCATCTCATCGAAACATCGGGACACCTTTGCCTCTATCATTGGTGGAGTCACTCAAATGGCTCTCAACCTCACAAAGGATGTGTGGCATGCTCTCAAGTGTGGGGCTAGTGGTGGTCACACTCATCCTCTCATAGGAAATGCTCTCAATGCCACGTATGGTGGAGTCACTCATCTCTCTCATGGGGTGGTGGCTCTCCTCACATGACAAATGGGGCAGCTTAACATATGTGGGTGTCGGAGAGGTGTAGGTGCAAATGTCTCCATGCGCGGTCGCGTAGCTTGTCTCGGAGTATGAGTCCAATGTGGGCGTTGTCTTCATGTTGTAGAAGAGATTCGTGCTCGTCGACGTAGTCGAAGGGGATGGCCCTTTCTCGACATTCTTGTCGCCGTCTTGTTGTTGGAGGCCCATATGATGTGGCACCTCGTAGCTCGTCTCCATGACCGAAGGGAGTTTCCCATGCTCGGCCATCTTCCTTGAGGGGCTTCCGAAGATGGAAGTGTCGCCCTCGCTCGTAGGTAGTCGCCTTGGACTTGATGAAGTCGTTGTAGGCGTACTCGTGGGAAGTAGGCGAAGATGTCGTACGTCCAAAGGCGAAGATTCCTTGAGAACACTTGGCGAAGATGCCGAAGTGGTTGATGTAGCCGTATCACCGTCTGGGTGGTGGTCGTCTCACGGTCTTCTTTTGTTCTCATGAAGCGTTGACTTGGCGTGAAGTAGGGCTTGTTGGGACTTGTGCACTTGCGCTTGTGGAGCATCTTCATGATGATGATGTCGTTTTCGCACTTGAGCTCGTAGTATATGTCGTTCGTCGTCGTCGTGCACATGATGCTTGGAGGTGACTTGCCCTTCATGACGATGTGGATCACAAACGTGATGGTGGTCGCCATGGAGATGTGGACGTGGACGACTTGCATTTGCATCGCTTGGGCGCTCCGAAGACTTGTGGCTTGAATGTCGCCGCCTTGAGGATGACGAAGGGGAAGAAGACTTGATCAAGGCTCTAATCTCCTCCATCCTTGCATCTTGCTCCTCTTTATGTGCGGAAAGCTTCTTGTCGATGTAGTCCCTTTTCCTTGCTTCGGAGAGATGAATGTCGATGGAGAGGTTCTCCATGCGCTCTTGCAATCTTGATTGTGCGCCTTGCATTTGTCATTGTAGATCAAAGATTGACGCTTTGGTGATGTAGTTGTTCACGCCGTCGTTGTTGTCGAAGACCGGAGATGAAATGCCTTGCCTATCCATCACAAAACTCGAGCAAATATGAGTGGGAGAAAGAGAAGAACTTATACCAAATGTACCTTGACCGATGTTGAAAATGGATCAATGATCACTCAATGATGTAACAAGGAAATAGCACAATTGGTACCAATTCTTGTCGGTTTCTCACACCTACACAAATAAAGCTTATGGTGGAGCTCGGTGAGGATAGTGGCACAAAAATTTAATGCAAGATGTTAGCAAGAGTCATTAATGTTGAAAGATATTCACAAATTCGCAAGAGAAAGAAGTAGACCAATAGCAAAGAATGGCACACGGAAACACACACGCGGATAGATAAATGGGGTCGTGCAACCAAGGAATGAGCTCAAAATGTGGAATCCACCAAAATGCTCGTGTTGCACAACTCAAGAGAGACGCTAGCACGATTGCTCAATAGGCGGATACGACACTTGTGCACAACCTATAAGATGCGAAATGGATAAAGTTTATATCCCAAGTATGCTATGTATGTATGGTTCCCGGTGTTTCTCAAGATGATCCAAGATGATCGGATATGACAATCTTATATGCAATGTGGTATGATGCTATGGCACTTGCTTACAAGCTTCATTGCTCTTTCTCTTTTTCTTTTGCTTAAAAGCTTTTTTTTCTTTTTTTTTCTATGGCCACTTTTGCACAATGCACAAACCAAGATAGCTATTGTGTATATGCGGGAACGATATTGTGACACAATGGATGATATGATACCAATATGATATGGTATGTATGCAATGGATGGTGTAGATCACTAATGTGCACAAGTAGCGTGGCCCGGCAATACTCAAATGGCTAGTCTCGATAGGCAAGTAGCGCAAAATGGGCTAGGGGTTATCAATGCAATTTGCAAGGGGAATATACAATGGTGTCGTCGAGGTTACCGTCCTTTGCGATGATGAGTGGCGGTGTTCTTGATGTAGATACCAAGAAGATGCAGACTCGTCCCTAAGTAGCCGAAACACCTTAGGAAACGGAAAAACCGCGAACTCAAAATCTCAAATGACAAATGTCAAATGGTGGTAGCAGAAAGCGGTGGTGGTTGCGGAAGCTCAATGGGATTGCGGAAATGCAATTATGGGTTATGGTGTACGCAATGCGGAAGTGGAGGGTAAGATGGTATACTATACACAGTGTCGGAGTTGGAAGTTGCCGTCCCTAAGTAGCCGTAACACGTTAGGAGACACAAGCCACAACTCAAACAAGCTCAAACAACTATTGGGTTAAGTTGGGGGTGGCGGAAGTGAATGGTGTTCAAGCCTATGCGGAAGTGGCGGTGGTGGTTGATGAAGAAGCAATCGTCCCTAAGTAGCCGAAACACCTTACGAGACTCGAATTACAACTCAAACAACCATGGGAAACAAAATTGGTTAGGTTGCGAAAGTCGGTGGTGGCTATGCGGAGGATGTGGTGGAAGTCCTAGGCAAAGATGCCAGAATTCACAAATTTGATGGAGTCAAAAGATGTTGGTGGTATTTTTGTTGGAAGGGGGATGCCAAGAGCTTTTCAACGAGCTAAAGAACGTCAAAATCGGAGTTCGGATGAATTAGTTATGGACAAAACAAAAATCAGCCGAAGTGGGAACCTACAGGTTACGGACGTCCGTAAAGGTCGGATGTCCGGGGCGTCGGACGTCCGTGAAAGTCGGAAATCCGTAAATTCGGTTCGGGTTAGGGGTTCCGTTCGTCCGGGAAAGGTCGGACATCCGGGGGTCGGGGGTCAACGCGGGATTTGAGCTCCGGGACGCGATTTTGGGCGGAATTTTGGGATTTTGGGGGCAAAATTAGAGAGATTTCGTGGATGGAAAGTGGAGAAACTTGGGGAAATGCTAGATCCACTCGAAACCAAGCAAATCCATGGATCAAAATCAACAAAACTTCATCACACCAACAAATCACAAAAAAAAATTGGGGCTATTTTGGGTGGGGAATTTTCGAATTTGGGGAGAAAACAACAAAATCAAGCTAGAGAAAGAGGGGTAGGGGCTCCGAAAACGTGATCAACCTTGCTCTGATCCAAGATGATGTAGGGCGGAACCCTATGTGGATGATCTTTCACGTTTGGAGAGGATCCCTACGAGGAACACGAAGAACGAGCAGAAGAGCACAAGGGAAATCACGGGGAAAACATAAGAGAATCACTCAAACCAACAAGATCAATCACACATGTGCTAGATCGATGAACACAAAGGGAGATACATGATCCGAAGTCAACAAAGGACGATACAAACGGTAGCCGTTCTTCTCCGTGAGGAGGTCTTGATGATGGTCTTCTCCGCAAAGGGGGTCTTGAATCCAAGGTGGATCTTCTCCGAAGTGGGGCCGCGGTCTCTCTCGTGGAGTAGATCCGATATGGATGAGCGAAGCTCTATCTAACAATGAGCTAAATCAACGCTAATCCTAACTAGGAGGAGGTGGAGGAGTATATATAGTCTAGGCGAAGGAAAGGGTAAGTTGCTTCGGCCCAACACACGGGCGGGTGCACAGGCGTCGGACGTCCGACAGGTACCGGACGTCCGGTGGCCCGCGAGGGTCCGGTCGTCTGGTGCATGTCGGACGTCCGGCGTTTTGGCTCTGGAGAGGTGGTGTCAGACGTCCGGTCGGCGGCGGTCGTCCGGGCGCTGGGAGTCGTCGGACGTCCGGTGGCTCCGGTCATCCGTAGATTCGGCTTGGGTCCTCAGGGGCCGGACGTCCGGGCTGGGCCGGTCTTCCGGTGGTTGTAGCTTCGCGCAGCTTCTTCTCTTGGTCCTTGTACTTGGCGTCCTCGCTAGCTGTTCCATTGGATTTGGTGACTTCGTGGCTTTCCTCCAAGTGATTGATCATGCATAGAACACATGTTGGAGGTAGTAGCCATATCTCACATGTAGAAAGTGATGGTTCGGAGAGGAGCAAGTTCACCTTGTGTCCAATGGCGTATGTTCGAGGTCTCGTCATATGTCCACTTGGGGTTTGGAGAGTAGTCGGAGTGTACATGGGGATGAACGTGGGATGCTCCGCATCAACATCTTCACCAGCACCATCTCCTCTCAAAACCCTAGTTCATCTCTTATATCCAATTCTTGTCTCCAAGTCCGGGATTGGTACTAGTAGGTTGCTAGTAGTGTTGATTACTCCTTGTAGTTGATGCTAGTTGGTTTATTTGGTGGAAGATCATATGTTCAGATCTATTATGCATATTAATACCCCTCTGATTATGAACATGAATATGCTTTGTAAGTAGTTACGTTTGTTCCTGAGGACATGGGAGAAGTCTTGCTATTAGTATTCATGTGAATTTGGTATTCGTTCGATATTTTGATGAGATGTATGTTGTCTAGCCTCTAGTGGTGTTATGTGAACGTCGACTACATAACACTTCACCATTATTTGGGCCTAGAGGAAGGCATTGGGAAGTAATAAGTAGATGATGGGTTGCTAGAGTGACAAAAGCGTAAACCCTAGTTTATGCGTTGCTTCGTAAGGGGCTGATTTGGATCCATATGTTTCATGCTATGGTTAGGTTTACCTTAATACTTTTGTTGTAGTTGCGGATGCTTGCAAATAGAGGTTAATCATAAGTGGGATGCTTCTTCAAGTAAGAACAGCACCCAAGCACCGGTCCACCCACATATCAAATTATCAAAGTACCGAACGCGAACCATATGAACGTGATGAAAACTAGCTTGACGATATTCCCATGTGTCCTTGGGAGCGCTTTTCCTTATATAAGAGTTTGTCCAGGCTTGTCCTTTTCTACAAAAGGATTGGACCACCTTGCTGCACTTTATTTACTTTTGTTACTTGTTGCTCATTAAAATTTATCTTATCACAAAACTATCTATTACCACTTATTTCAGTACTTGCAGAGAATACCTTGCTGAAAACCGCTTATCATTTCCTTCTGCTCCTCGTTGGGTTCGACACTCTTACTTATCGAAAGGACTACTATAGATCCACTATACTTGTGGGTCATCAAGACTCTATTCTGGCGCCGTTGCCGCGGAGTGAAGCGCCTTTGGTAGGTGGAATTTGGTAAGGAAAAATTTGTATAGTGTGCGGAAATTTATCGTCACTTGTTACTATGGAAAGTAATCCTCGAGGGCTTGTTCGGGTATCTTCACCCGACCAAGAGAGCAAAGAGTTGCTCCTCAACCCATCGAACCTCTCGAACATGAAAATATTCCCTTTGAAGTTCCTTCGGGTATGATGGAAAAACTGCTAGCTAATACTTTTACAGGAGATGGAACAAAGCATCCTGGTTAACACCTAATATATGTGGACATGGTATAGGCTATGTGATGACACGGGATCATGGAACTATAAACGAGTGAAATTGGAATTTCATCAAAAGTATTATCGTATGCATCTTGTTCATCGTGATCGCAATTATATATATAATTTTTGGCCTCGTGAAGGAGAAAGCATCGCTCAAGCTTGGGGGAGGCTTAAATCAATGTTATATTCATGCCCCAATCATGAGCTCTTAAGAGAAATAATTCTTCCAAATCTTTATGCTCGGCTTTCTGAAAACAATCGCACCATGCTCGATACTTCTTGTGCTGGTTCTTTTATGATGAAGACTATTGAATTCAGATGGAATTTATTGGATAGAATTGAACGCAAATCTGAAGATTGGGATCTCGACGAAGGTAAGGAGTCAGGTATGACACCTAAGTTTGATTGTGTCAAGTCTTTTATGGATACAATTGTTTTCCGTAAGTTTAGCACTAAATATGGGCTTGACTCTGAGATAGTAGCTTCTTTCTGTGAATCTTTTGCTACTTATGTTGATCTCCCCAAAGAGAAGTGGTTTAAATATTATCCTCCCATAGAAGTAAAAGTAGTTGCACCTTCTAAAGTTGAAGAAAAGATTGTCACTTATAATGATCCTGTTGTTCCTACTTGTTTTGTTGAGAAACCACCTTTCCTTGTTAGAATAAAGGATCATGCTAAAGCTTCAACTGTTGTTTGTAAAAGTAATATTAGAACTTACACACCTCCTGATCAAATTAAAGTTGAACCTAATATTGCTATTGTTAAAGATCTCTTGGCTGATAATATTGATGGGCATGTTATTCAATTCTACGGTGAAACTGCTAGAATTGCTAAACCTTGTGCTAAAGATAAACATAGACCTGTGGTAGGCGTGCCTGTTATTTCTGTTAAAATAGGAGATCATTGTTATCATGGCTTATGTGATATGGGTGCTAGTGCTAGTGTTATACCTATTGCCTTATACGAAGAAATTAAGCATGAAATTGCACCTGCTGAGTTAGAAGATATTGATGTCACATTTAAACTTGCCAATAGAGATACTATATCAGCAATGGGAATTGTTAGAGATGTTGAAGTCTTGTGTGGGAAAACTAATTATCCTGCTGATTTTCTTGTTCTTAGTTCTCCACAAGATAGCTTTTGTCCCATTATATTTGGTAGACCTTTCTTGAACACTGTCAATGCTAGAATAGATTGCGAAAATAATTTTGTTACTCTTGGTTTGGGTGATATGTCTCATGAGTTCAATTTCTCTAAATTTAGTAGACAACACGTGAAGAAGAATTGCCTAGTAAAGATGAAATTATTGGTCTTGCTTCTATTGCCGTACCTCCTAGTGATCCTTTAGAGCAATATTTGCTAGACCATGAAAATGCTATGTTTATGAATGAAAGAAGGGAAATAGATGAAGTATTCTTTAATCAGGAACCCATTCTGAAACACAATTTGCCTGTTGAAATCCTACGGGATCCTCCTCCACCAAAGGGTGATCCCGCGTTTGAGCTTAAACCGTTGCCTGATAATCTTAAATATGCTTATCTTGATGAAAAGAAGATATATCCTGTTATTATTAGTGCTAACCTTTCAGAGCATGAAGAAAAGAGATTATTGAAAACTCTGAAGAAGCACCGTGTTGCTATTGGATATACTCTTGATGATCTTAAGGGCATTAGTCCCTCTCTATGTCAACATAAAATAAATTTGGAAAAAGATGCCAAACCGGTTCGTGATCATCAACGACGGCTGAATCCTAAGATGAAAGAAGTAGTAAGAAAAGAAATACTAAAGCTTCTGGAGGTAGGTATAATTTATCCCGTTGCTGATAGTCAGTGGGTAAGTCCTGTCCATTATGTCCCTAAGAAGGGAGGTATTACTATTGTTCCTAATGATAAAGATGAATTGATTCCGCATAGAATTATTACAGGTTATAGGATGGTAATTGATTTCCGTAAATCACTAAGAAAGATCATTACCCCTTACCTTTTATTGATCAAATGCTAGAAAGACTATGCAAACATACACATTATTGCTTTCTAGATGGGTATTCTGGTTTCTCTCAAATACCTGTGTCAGCTAAAGATCAATCAAATACCACTTTTACTTGCCCTTTTGGTACTTTTGCTTATAGACGTATGCCTTTTGGTCTATGTAATGCACCTGCTACCTTTCAAAGATGCATGATGGCCATATTCTCTGACTTTTGTGAGAAGATTTGTGAGGTTTTCATGGATGACTTTTCTGTCTATGGATCCTCTTTTGATGATTGCTTGAGCAATCTTGATCGAGTTTTGCAGAGATGTGAAGAAACTAACCTTGTCTTGAATTGGGAAAAGTGCCACTTTATGGTTAATGAATGTATTGTCTTGGGGCATAAAGTTTCTGAAAGAGGTATTGAAGTTGATAAAGCCAAGGTTGATGCTATTGAAAAGATGCCATGTCCCAAGGACATCAAAGGTATAAGAAGTTTCCTTGGTCATGCCGGATTTTATAGGAGATTCATTAAGGACTTCTCAAAAATTTCTCGGCCTCTGACTAAATTATTACAAAAAGATATACCATTTGTCTTTGATGATGATTGTGTAGAAGCATTTGAAATACTTAAGAAAGCATTGATTTCCGCACCTATTGTTCAGCCACCTGATTGGAATTTACCCTTTGAAATTATGTGTGATGCTAGTGATTATGCTGTATGTGTTGTTCTAGGGCAAAGAGTTGATAAGAAATTAAATGTTATCCATTATGCTAGTAAGACTCTAGACAATGCTCAAAGAAACTATGCTATTGCTGAAAAAGAATTCTTAGCAATTGTATTTGCTTGTGATAAGTTCAGACCTTATATTGTTGATTCTAAAGTAACTATTCACACTGATCATGCTGCTATTAAATATCTTATGGAAAAGAAAGATGCTAAACCTAGACTCATTAGATGGGTTCTCTTGCTACAAGAATTTGATTTGCATATTGTTGATAGAAAGGGAGCTGAGAACCCCGTTGCAGACAACTTGTCTAGGTTATAAAATGTTCTTGATGACCCACTACCTATTGATGATAGATTTCCTGATGAGCAATTAAATTTTATAAGTACTTCTCGTAGCACTCCATGGTATGCTGATTATGCTAATTACATTGTTGCTAAATTTATACCACCTAGTTTCACATACCAGCAAAAGGAAAAGTTCTTCTATGATTTGAGACATTACTTTTGGGATGACCCACGCCTTTATAAAGGAGGAGTAGATGGTGTTATTAGACGTTGTGTACCTGAGCATGAACAAGAACAGATCCTACGCAAGTGCCACTCCGAAGCTTATGGAGGACACCACGCGGGAGATAGAACTGCACATAAGGTATTGCAATCTAGTTTTTATTGGCCCACTCTCTTCAAGGATGCTCGTAAGTTTGTCTTATCTTGTGATGAATGTCAAAGAATCGGTAATATTAGTAGACGTCAAGAAATGCCTATGAATTATTCTCTTGTTATTGAACCATTTGATGTTTGGGGCTTTGATTATATGGGACCTTTTCCTGCCTCTAATGGATATACACATATTTTAGTTGTTGTTGAAATAGTAACCCCAGAGGAATATATAAGGGACACTTTCCGGAACGTTTCAGACTCCGAAAAGGAATAGGTATGTGGTACGGTATGTAAACCGATTCCAAAACAGTTTTTAAGGCAATATTTCTTTGTTTTGGAATATTTAGAAAAATAGAAAAATAAGTAGCAGTCCGGGAGGACACAACGGCCCCACGAGGGTGGGGGCGCGCCCTACCCCCCTAGGCGCGCCCCCTACCTCTTGGGCACCTCGTGTGCCTTCTGGACTCCGTTTTCTTGCACGTTACGTGTTTTGGTCGGTAAAAATTCATTATATATCCTCCTGAAGGTTTTGAATCCTGTATCACGCAAATTTCCTCTGTTGTTTCAAGTTGTTTTTCTGACAGATCTAGATTATCATCACGTCCCCAAGTGCCTCCAAGGGCAACTTCTTTGAGAAGGTCATCAACCCTTACCTCACGGAGGTGCTGCGACTCCCTCAAACCATTGAGATGCGTGCTGGGTTGCTGCACATTCGCGATGAAGAGGCACCCAAGGGGACCGGAAGCATGGAGACGAGGCTCGAAGCAGTGGAGCAACAAGTTTTCAAGTGTCAGGGGATGGTGGAACGTGGACTTAACTCCAACCACATGATGATCGCGGAGTTCACTAGCAACCACAAGTTGGATACCGACAACATCGGGGAGGCCATCTTCAAGCTTCATGAGAAGATCGAGCACCTTCAAGCCCAAATCTATGACCTGCAAAACCAAAACTGTGAGTGTGAATATAGATTCAAAAGGATGAGTTTGGCTGCAGACTTGAGGATCTCGGAGACTCGATCATCCTTCTATGATGGTGAGCCTATGCCTTGGAAGATGGACGACAAGCCCGCATCATTGACAACACCTCCACCTTCTTCATCATCACCAAAGAAGGAGACATAATCACATGGGTATGGGCACCCCCCTTGGCAACTGCCAAGCTTGGGGGAGGTGCCCCGGTATCGTATCACAATCACATCTCCTGTCTTTACCGTTTTTCTTAGTTCGAACCTATTAGTAGTATCTTGATCTAGTAGAATAAAGTTTATGGCATGATCTAGTTTCGAGTTTTGCTTTATGATCTCTCTATGTAATTGAATCTGTGAGCTATATAATAAAGATTAGTGTTGAGTCAAGGGCTTGATTGTTTTGCCATGATCTTGAGTGAATAAAAGAAAAGAAGAGAAAAGAATAAAAGAAACAAAGAGTTCATATTGATCTTATTTAGAGTGATGACTTCACATAGAAAGAGTATGATGATTAGAAGTTGTTGGGAGTTGGCAAACATAGATTTGGTCATCGTTGCAATTAATAGGAAGTAATAAAGAAAGAGAGGTTCATATATAAAGATACTATTATTGACATCTTTTATGATTGGGAGCACTCATTAAAATATGACATGCTAAAGAGTTGACGTTGGATAAGGAAGACAACGTAATGGGTTATGTTTTCTTATATCTGAGATAAAGTATATTGTCATGGATAATCCAACATGTTGAGCTTGCCTTTCCCCTCATGCTAGCCAAATTCTCAGCACCAAGTAGAGATACTACTTGTGCTTCCAAAAACCCTTAAACCAGTTTTGCCATGAGAGTCCACCATATCTACCTAGGGATTGAGTAAGATCCTTCAAGTAAGTTCTCATCGGTGCAAAGCAATAAAAATTGCTCTCTAAATATGTATGATTGATTAGAGTGGGGGAGATAAGCTTTATACGATCTTGTGATGTGGAAGAAATAAAAGCGACGGACTGCATAATAAAGGTTCATATCACAAGGGGCAATATAAAGTGACGTTCTTTCGCTTAAGCTTTTGTGCATCCAACCCTAAAGCGCATGGCAACCTCTGCTTCCCTCTGCGAAGGGCCTATCTTCTATTATTATCCTCTATCTTGTGCAAGAGTCATGGTGACCTTCACCTTTCCTTTTTACATTTTATCCTTTGGCAAGCACAGTATGTTGGAAAGATCCTGATTGATATATCTAATTGGATGTAGGGGGGCATGAGTTATTATTGTTGACATTAACCTTGAGGTAAAAGGTTGGGAGGCGAAACTATAAGCCCCTATCTTCCTGTGTGTCCGATTAAAACTCCGTAAGCACAAGTATCGCGTGAGTGTTAGCAATTATGAAAGACTAAATGATAGTTGAGTATGTGGACTTGCTATTAAGCTCTGACATAGACTCTTTCTGATGTTATGGTAAATTGCAATTGCTTCAATGACTGAGATTATTGTTTGTTGGTTTTCAATAAAGTTTATTATTCGCACTCTGCATTGTGAATGGATTATTACTTGAACATAAGAAATCATATGACAATATCTATTTACGTTGCTATTATGAGAATAATCATGATGCCTTCATGTCCGTATTTTATTTTTTTATCAACGCCTCTACCTCTAAACATGGGGACATATTTATTGTTATCGGCTTTCGCTTGAGGACAAGCGAGGTCTAAGCTTGGGGGAGTTGATACGTCCATTTTGCATCATGCTTTTATATTGATATTTATTGCATTATGGGCTGTTATTACATGTTATGTTACAATACTTATGCCTATTCTCTCTTATTTTACAAGGTTTACATAAGGAGGGAGAATGCCGGCAGCTGGAATTCTGGGTTGGAAAAGGAGCAAATATTAGAGGCCTATTCTGCACAACTCCAAAAGTCCTGAAACTCCACGAAAGTCATTTTGGGAAATAATAAAAAATATCCTGCAGAAGAAGTTCACCAGAGGGGGGCCCACCTATTGATGAGGACATCAATACCATTGTTACACCCACAGCCCCTACAGCTACATATACTGGACCAATTACTAGAGCTCGCGCACGCCAATTAAATTATCAGGTACTTTCGTTTCTTGGTAATGATTCTAATGTTCATGAGAATATGATGCTGCCTAAATTGGATACATTTGTTTTGCTTACAAATGAAGGCCCTAGCTTGGAGAAGTGATGAGGACATCAATAACATTGTTACACCCACATCCCCTACTGCTACATATACTGGACCAATTACTAGAGCTCGCGCACGCCAATTAAATTATCAGGTACTTTCGTTTCTTGGTAATGATTCTAATGTTCATGAGAATATGATGCTGCCTAAATTGGATACATTTGTTTTGCTTACAAATGAAGGCCCTAGCTTGGAGAAGGATGGACATTGGAGCAAGAACAAGCATGGAGATAATGCCATGCAAGGGGAACAAGAACGGAGTTACAAGTGATGATTTCAGGACTTTGAAGCCACCATAATGGGTGCATGAAGCCTTGGACGAAATATACAAGATGCTACTTCATAAATGTCGTCCCGAGGCTATTCTAGGTGCTGCGTCACCTTATTATTGGGCCAGGCCCATGTAATTTCGAAATACTTAAGTATAGGCTGTTTTAGAGTCCGTATGTGTGGGGAAACAAGAGTTAGGGTTGATTTGGACCCTCCACCAAGGGCCACGAAATTCCCCCTCTTCCTCCATATATACAGCCCTTAGGGCACCGCTTAGACCTTGGGTTTTGTTTAGATTAAAAGTTCGCCATAGCTGCAACTTCGCATTTCGTTTGTGTTCAACGACTGCACAAAGCGCCACAGTAACCCCACCTTGATCAATAAAGCTTTCATCTTATATTCGCAATATCCAGATTGCAATCTCAGTTTCTTGCTTGTTCTTCGCTTGCTCGCAGGAAACAGCCCTCGTGGTCGTTGATCGTGTTCGGCGTGGTCAATAACCCTCGGAAGTTGGTTTAGCGATTGCTAAGGCGCGACGCCTCGCACGATCGTAGTCGGATCGTCAAGGTCGACTCACGAAACGATAGCCACCATCTCATCGAAACATCGGGACACCTTTGCCTCTATCAAGTGGTATCAGATTTCCGTGTTGCTCGGTGAGATTTTCCAGTTTTTCGTAGTTTAGATCGAGTCTGTTCTTCATACCTATTGTCCACGAAAAAGCCACACAAAAAAATTATTAGGTTAGTTCATCATATCCAACCAATCTGAGCCTTTGCATAATCTTTTTAGGGTTTTTGCTTTGTTGAATTTGCGGTTGCATCGTCGTGTCAAGTTGCTGGTCTTAGAGTCTAGTCTTTAGAGTTTCGAGTTCGGTCATAAGTTGTCACGCCTTGCCGCACCATCATCATCGCCTTGCCATCTACCACCATTGCTTTTCCGCCACCGCTCTGAATCCGTATCCATCTACCACCACCAATCCGTATCCATATACCACCACCGCTACCATATACCACCACCACCGTCATATACCACCACCATATATCCACCACCAATCCGAAGTTTTCATATTAGGTTTGTTTTGAGATCCATCTAGTTTCCGATTCGTGTTTCCTTGCGGAGTAGGTTTCGAAACCACCTCCGCTTAGGCCCAAAATTTTCCAAAACGTACTTGTCAAAAAATTTTTCGCTACCCTATTTTTAGGTGTTTCTAAGTGGATTGAGACATCGCCGTTATAGAAAGTTTTTTGACCTGCTTCAGCTTTTTGGGTCCGGCATCAAAAAAAAAATTTGGTCGAAAAATTTCGTGCCCATCCTGTCGGTTTGACTGGGAAGAGTTTTGAGACACTCGCCATTATAGTGATTTTTCGCAAAAAAAAAAAAAAAAGCAAAAAAAAAAAGAGAGAAAAAAAATTCCAGAGTGTGCTTTTCCGTTGTTTCGCAGCAGCCGTGATTTTGTTAGTGTTCTAGGCTCGCGTCTCTAGCACGGTCTAGCCTAGGACCAAAGACAAGATCTGCGTCGTTGAGCGCTTATTCAACTTTGCATCTCTGAATTGATTATTGCTGACCCTTTTGCTACCATATTATAAGCCTTCCCAGCTCCACATACATCTACATCGTGCGCTTGACTCTCCCCGTAATCGCCTATCCAAGCTTTGAGAGTTTTGACTACATCGGTTGCCGATCACCGCTTCTTCTTGGGTAAGAACTGGTAAGAATTTGAGATTTGCTTGACGGATTTGTGATCGTCCACCACACCACCACCACCACTTCCTAGTAGTCCGTCGAATCATATTCTTGTGTGTTTCTATTGCTGCTAACCATGGCAGGATCACAAGCCGACGAGACCGACCGGGAGAACATGACAAACAAAGCGCTACATGATAAGTTTCAACAAATGATGAGTGGGCAGGTGGACGATGTGCTAAATAGATTTGAAGAGGCCATGGAGAAGATAGATGGCATTGAGAAGGCGTTCAAACGAAGCTCGATATCAAGTTTAATGAATTGCTCGCGCCTACCACCACCACCACCGCTGCACCTAACGCACCTCTACTACAACAACACGGACTACCTCCACATCGCGAAACAGCCCTCCGCCGAGCTTCCCGTGTCCCTCTTCACCGCCAAGCTGCCGGTGTCTGCTGTTGATACTTCTGTGGCTCCTGCTGCCTGCGGCGGGGAGGATGATTATGTGAGAGCTTACGAGGATGAGGTTGATCAACATCGAACCACGTGCAACCACCAGCACCACAACCACCAGGTCGCCCACATGCAAATAATGGCGATGTTCGGGCTCCCCTTCAGTACGAGATCATGACCATCTCCCTAAACTGAAATTGAATATTCCACCATTTGAGGGTAGATATGTTCCGATATATATCTTACTTGGGAATTAGAAACTGAACAACGATTTACATGTTTACAATATCCCGAGGAGAGACGTGTTCCTGCTGCTGTTTGTGCTTTCACTAGCTTTGCATGTGTTTGGTGGTCTGAACATTGTAGATTATATCCTGTTCCAGCTACTTGGGCTGCTTTGAAAACTGCTATGCGTACTCGCTGGGTTCCTCCATATTATCAACGTGAATTACTTCAAAATTGCAGCGCTTAAGACAAGGAAAAATTCGGTAGAAGAATATTATCAGGAATTACAAACTGGCTTGATTAGATGTGGTATTGTTGAGGAGAATGAAGCTATGCTTGCACGTTTTTCGGGTGGATTAAATAGAGAGATTCAAACCATTCTAGACTACAAGGATTATAATAATATCACTCGATTATTCCATCTTGCTTGTAAAGCTGAACGTGAAGTGCAGGATCGACAGCGCTGGCGCGGACTAACTTTTCTCGCAGGTCGACCTTCATCATGGACACCACGTGCATCATCTACTTCCACACGCTCTACTACACCGCACCTCTCGTCGGCTGCCACCTCCAACCGTGATACAAGAAAGGTGCACAACCACCACTATCCGCCAAGAGCACACCGCTGGGCCTACAGAGCTCTTCTTCTTCCATGGCGCCAACAGGCACACAAGTGATATTATTTGTCGTCGTTGTAAGGGAAGAGGACATTTTTGAGAGAATGCCAATCTCAGCGTGTGATGATTGCTAACGAGGATGGTGGGTATGAGTCCGCTAGTGACTATGATGAAGAGACTTTGGCTCTTATTACACATGAAGAACACGGTGGAGATGATTCTGATCTTGAGACGCAATACATGGCTGCTGAAGATGCCGACAGGTATGAATGTTTAGTTGCTCAACGTGTTTTGAGTGTGCAGGTTACACAAGCTGAGCAAAATCAGAGGCATAACTTGTTCCATACAAAGGAGTTGTGAAGGAACGTTCTATTCAAGGCCATCATAGATGGAGGGAGCTGCAACAACTTGGCTAGCATGGATATGGTGGAGAAGCTTTTCTCACCACAAGACCACATCCACATCCTTACTACATCCAATGGTTCAACAACAGCTGCAAGGTTAAGGTAACACGCATTGTTCGTGTGCATTTTAGTATCTCTACATATGCTGATTATGTTGATTGTGATGTGGTACCTATGCAAGCATGTTCCTTATTACTTGGTAGACCATGGCAATTTGATAAAATTCTGTACACCATGGTAGAAACAATCAGATACTCTTGTTCACAAGGATAAAAATATTACTTTGCTTCCTATGACTCCTGATTCCATTTTGAAAGATGATATTAATAGAGCTAATAAAGCAAAACAGAGAAAATAAGAGTGAAAATCAGATTGTGGCAAAAGAATTTGAGCAACAAATGAAGCCTAATAATAAACCATCTAATGTTGCTTCGAAATTAAACTGAAAAGTGCATGTTTATTTGCCACCAAATCTGATATTGATGAGCTAGATTCTAGCAAATCTGTTTGCTATGCTTTTGTGTGCAAAGAGGCATTATTTTCATTCGAGGACGTGCCTTCCTCTTTGAACGCCTCGATGCGGCTATATCTCCCACGTGTCGAAGCACGACTTAGAGGCATAACCGCATTGAAAGCAATGTCGCAAGTGAGGTAATCTTCACACAACCCATGTAATACATAAGGAAAGAGATACATAGTTGGCTTACAATCGCCACTTCACACAATACATGGGTAAAACAATACATCATACAGATACAATCAAGGTCCGACTACGGAACCAAAATAAAAGAAGACTACCCCAAATGCTACACAGATCCCCGATCGTCCCAACTGGCTCCACTATCGATCAACTCAAACGAAACAACACAATGAACAAGATCTTCATCGAGCTCCTCCACGAGCTCAGGTGCATCACCGCACGGTTTCATCGGCACCGCAAACTGGTTTTGAAGTATCTGTGAGTCACGGGGACTCAGCAATCTCACACCCCGAGATCAAGACTATTTAAGCTTAAAGGTAGGACAGGGTAGTGAGGTGGAGCTGCAGCAAGTTTACTCAGCATATATGGTGGCTAACATACGCAAAAGAGAGCGGGAGAGAAGGTAAAGCACGGTCGAACAACTATGATCAAGAAGTGATCCTGAGCTCCTACTTACGTCAAACATAACTCCAACACCGTGTTCTCCTCTCGATCAACCCCGAAAAGAGACACTCACGGTTACGCACACGGTTGGTGTATTTTAATTAAGATCAACTTCGGTTTTCTACAACCGACATTAACAAATTCCCATCTGCCACATAATCGCGGGCACGGCTTTCAAAGTTCAAAACCCGCAGGGTGTCCCAACTTAGCCCATGATAAGCTCGCGATCAACGAAGGATATTCTTCTCCCGGAAGACCCGATCAGTCTCGAATCCGGCTACAAGACATTTCACAGCAATAAAACAAGACCAGCAAAGCCGCCGGATGTGCCGACAAATCTCGATAGGAGCTGCACATATCTCGGTCTCGTGGCACACTCGGATGAGCAGTCCATACAACTAAAACCAAACCTCAAGTTGCCTTGAGGGGCGCCGCAGGGCTCTAGTTCGGGCCAAGACTCAAGGAGCACCGTCCGGGGGCTAAATAAAGATGACCCTGCTCCTAAACCCAAGGGAAAAAGGGCATAGGTGAGGCAAATGGTAAAACCAATGTTGGGCCTTGCTGGAAAAGTCTTATTCAAAGCGAACTGTCAAGGGGTCCCATAAATCACCCGACCGCGTTAGGGACGCAAAAATCCGGGAACATAATACCGATATGACGGAAACTAGGGCGGCAAGAGTGGAACAAAACACCAGGCATAAGGCCGAGCCTTCCACCCTTTACCAAGTATATAGATGCATTAATTAAATAAGATATATTGTGATATCCCAACAAGTAAACATGCTCCAACAAGGAACAACATCTCCATGTTCCAACACGGAACAAACTTCATCTTCACCTGCAACTAACAACGCTATAAGAGGGGCTGAGCAAAGCGGTAACATAGCCAAACAACGGTTTGCTAGGAAAGGATGGTTAGGGGCTTGACATGGCAACATGGGAAGGCATGATATAGCAAGTGGTAGGCATCGTAGCATAGGCATAGCAAAAGAGCGAGCATCTAGCAAGCAAAGATAGTAGTGATTTCGAGGGTATGGTCATCTTGCCTGAAATCCCGCAAGGAAGAAGATCGAATCCATGAAGAAGACAAACGGACGAAGTCGAACGAATCCTCACAACTCCGGAACGAAACCGAAGCTAACGAGAGAAGCAACCCGGAAAGAAGCAAACAACATAGTAAACAACCATCACATAAACATGTCATGATGCACAATCGAGTATGATGCATGTCCGGTTTAAAGAGGCATGGCATGGCAATATGCACAAACAATCCTACAAATTAAGTGGAGCTCAATATGCAACGAGTTGCATATTGACGGAACACCACATCAATTATTTAGTTCTCTCTCGGTTAGGTACTCAACAATATTAAATGTTATTAAACATGGCAAGAGGGTGAAGCATAAATAAACTATCTATTTAGGCAAGATTAAATGAGGCCGGAAATAACAACAACAATTCCGGAAAATCCCCATATGCAAATTATGGATTAGGAACAGATCTGACCTAAAGCATATTTTAGAGTTGTTAAACATGCAAAGAAATGCTACCATGTTAATCTATGCATTTTTCTACCCCATTTACATATATAATATATTTAAATCCGAGTTACGGTTATTTCGTTATGAAATAAATCATTTTAGCATGGCAATTATGCAAATTAATGCAAACAACAATTTTAAACATTTAAAAGTTGTTATCATGATGCGGATGACATGTGCAAGTTTTATGCAATTTTTTTATGAAAACGTTAACATGAGCATGATATGAAGCATTATGTCACCGTGGTGGAAGAAAGGGGTGCCACGGCAACGAACCCGAAAATGATGCCACGGCAACATATCGGTTCCGATAACTCGATTGAGATATCGGTACAAAGGAAAACGTGACGGAAGCGAGTCATGCAAGATGGTGGGGTGATCCCGGATTCCGGGTTCCCACGGAACGATGGCATGGCAAAAGAGGGGCATCGCAAGGATGATTCGGACACGGTCGGTCATCTCGGGTTATACCTCCTAACGCTCAAACGGGACGGTCGAGTTTCAGAGAGGGAAGGAGTCGCTCGGGTCGCCGAGGGAAGTAGAGGAAGTAATCGTACACGGCGACGGTAGTGGAAGTAGACGTTCACGTTCGATGGTAGTGGTACATCTCGTCATCGGAAGTAGTTGTTCAAGTCCCGTGGATGTTCGGGGTCCACGGGGTCTTCGAGGGTCGACGGTAGTGGTACATGTGACGCCGGGTACTTGTTGTTACGGTTCTTGCGTCCAGAGATGTACGCGCAATCGTAGTGGTACTTGTCGCATCATCGTGGAAGTAGTCATTCGGCTTCCGTTTCGCGCGTAGGGGTACTTGTCGTTATCCACCTCGGATGTAGTCGCTCCTGTAGACGAACTTGACGGAACCGAAGGGGTACTTGGCGCATCACCGTGGTACTTGTACATGTGTCGAGCCGTTCGGGTCACCGTAGCGGTGCTTGCGCGATCGTCGTGGTACTTGGCGAGTCCGGGAAACGGTCGCCAGACACGATCGAGAGGAACACACAACCGGCACGGCAGCCACGGGTCATCCAAAGGCGAGGCCATGGCGAGGAGGTTCTCGCCCCGCACCGCAAGTGGTGGACGGACGCAGCAGCGGCAGGGCTTCCCGAGGCAGGGGCGCCGAGTTGAAGGTGCTTGGCGACCGGAGAGCAGTGGCGTGGCGGGCGCTGCTCGGGACGGATGGCGCGAAGCGGCCGAGGAACGACGGCTCAGCTGGGCGGACGAGCTGGGCGGCCGGAGGCACGGCCAACGCGGCAGACCCGGTCGAGCGACGCGCCGCTGCTCGGCGCAGCCGGGCGGCGATGGAGATGGAAGCAGGGCGCTGGCGCGCCGGAGTCGCCACATCCGGCAGGGCATGGCGGTGGCTCCGGCGTGAGGGCCGAACGGAGGCGGGCGAGGCGGCTTGGAGAAGGCCGGGCGGATCCGCCTCGTGGTGGACGCCGACGACGGCAGCGTGGCGACGAGGAGGAGAAGAGATGGCGGCGGCGAGGGGAAGGTAGAGAAAGCGGCGGGGCCTGGACTCGGCCGGCATCGAGGAGGTGGAGGCGCGAGGCGACGCCATGGAGGACGCAGAGGAGGGGATCGATGGGAGGACGGGTTCGACGCCTGGGAGAAGGGGAACGAGAGGAGGACGAGGGAGATGGGATCGGGCGAGCGATGGGGAGGCGGGGCTGGTGGGATCGGCAAGCAGGAGAGATCTGCTGGGCTAGGGTTAGGTAGGTTGGGGCCGGCTGGGCCTCAAGGGGTTTGGGGCTGCCTGGAGGGAGAAGGCAGGCTGTGGGTCTAGGCCTTAGAGGCCGGGCTGGGGAATGGCCAGGAGGCCTACTGGCTGGCTCTCTCTCTTACTCCAATATAAATATTTTAGCAGTAAAACAGATAAAGAGAAGAAAAGAAAGAGAGGGTTGGGGAAAGGATTTGGACACACGGACAATTTTCCTGCTCACAAAAATATGAGGAATTTAACAAAATGTCCCAAGGATTTTGGTGGAACTCCGAAAATGATAGAATAAAATGGCAAGGTTTGGGGACCAAACTTGAAGTAGAAAAAGGCATGGGATTTAATATGCAAGTGTGTTATGATGATTCCAAAACAATGGAATATTTTATATAGCTCCATAAATATTAGGAGGATATGTTATAAAGAGAAATCACCATGTGAATCCTCGGTTTAAATGGATCAAAAATCCATACCATTTATTTAGAAGAGTTTTTAAAATTAATGAGATGATGGCATGATGACATGATGCAATGCAAGAGATGACATGAGCAATGCACAAACAAAACAAACCACACGACAAAACTGGAAACCCGGAAGGCAATCAAGCTCCGGTCTTGGGCGCCACAACACTCCACCACTACGAGAGGATCTCGTCCCGAGATCTAGGATGGCACCGGAGAAAACGGGAGAGGAAGAGGTAAAACAAAGTTGCTTCTCCGACAAACGAGTGAAACCAAAGAACCTTGAGAGGTTGAACAAAATGAAAGAAGAAAACAATGAAGATGACGAAAGTTGGAAACACTCTGTTAGAAAAGAGGAACAAGGGATACGACGAAAAACAAGAGGTTAAGTGATAGCATAGATACTGAAACCACTCCGGTTAAAACTAGATCGAGAAGGAATAAGATTGATAAAATTTGGGCAGCAGTCCGACTAAAAGAAGAAGGAAAACTTGATAAGATGAAAAGAACTTGAAGAGATGACACAACACTCCGGTTAAACGGATAATGCAAGAAAAAGAACATGATCTTTGCAAAACGAGGTGATGGGTGAAGAGAGCAACATCACAATGCCTCCGGAAACAATGCATGATAGATACAAAGTTGGAATGAATAGAACGAAGAATGAAACCAACATCTCCCACCATAAATGAATTTGAAAGAGCATCCTTACGAAGTAGGATTTGAACGGAGTTGTTTGAAAAACAACAACGATAAGGATAAGCTTGTAGTGGGCTTATGGAAAAACATCTCAACATTATGAGGTGAGCTTCTGCCACCAACGGAAACAAACGATTGAATTTAAAATACCTCATTCTTGACAACATGTGAATCATGAAACACGAACTCAAATTGTCGAGAATGACATAACACCACCTCAAAAGATAATGATAGAAAGAATTGCACTTTGGAATGCAAGATGAAGAATGCTTGAACTCCTCAAAACAAAACATGTGTTGAGCACCATGTTCAATTTTGAGTATAGCCTGACGGATCATAACTCCGCGAGAAAAATCTTGATGAACAAATGAAGAATGAAAAGAATCCTTGAGGAAGCACCATGTAGAGCCTCCATGAAGAACTCCGGTAACCAAAAGGGTGATAGAAAGAAAGAGAAGTTAAAAAAACACAAGGTGAAGCCTTGCGGTGATAAGATGAAGCTTTGAATTGATAAGGCCGAGAAAACTTTGAACTCCGGAAAGAAAGATGAACAAATGAAATCACGAATTTATTCATCATGAACAAACTCCGAAAGAAGGAATTAATCACTTGGATGAAACAAGAACAAGAATTACATTATGCTGATCCTTCACCAATTAAATTGATGACAAGCAATGGGTTAGGCATACTACTTATTCTCATTGAAAAATGATTACAGATAGAGATATTGCTCAACTTGAAAAGGTATTGATGGAACCACCGGTAGGATTGAAACAACGAATAAATTGATATGATAACAAAGGAAGAGAACTCTTGAATAAACCACCGTAAGAATTTGAAGATGAAAGAAGCAAAGGCACAATTCACCGGGAAGAATTAGAAAACGAATAAAGATGCTTGACAAAATTTAGATACATTAGAACGAAGAGATCATGAACTGATTAGTGAATACTTGAATGATGCACCGGTAAGATTTGGAAAACAAGAGTTGAACGCTTGAATGAATAATTCTGAGATGATGGGCTCCGGATAATCAAACTGAAAAGACTCCTGAAATGCTCCGAGTGGGAGAAAAGAATTCTCACAATCAAAACAATTATGAGGATGGCACGAAGCTAGAACCATGAATCTTGAAGAGAATGGAGCAAGATTTAAGAGAAACTCTTCTTCGGTCTTCAAAATTCGAGAATGACGACGAGAAACACCACCATGAATTGTTGAGGCACTCCGGAATGAAAATTAGAAAGGTTGAACCAACAATGAAAATAATTTGAAAGATCTTGGAGAAAGACATATGACCTGATGATAACTCATTCTTACGCCAAACTTTGCAATGAATTTGGGAATAACTCGAAAAATAAAAGAGTCGTAAGATCCTCGAAAAGACCGTGGGTTAGGGCCCACTCAAAAGAACCACCGCTGAACAATTGCTTGAAATAGATATTGCACCGGTAGAATTAAATGGCTTGAATGAGATAGCATCCTCAAAAGAACTTGAGTGTATTGAGAATGGAAACTAGAATCTTCTGAGATATCTTCATCACTCCCAACCAAATGAATAGCGAGAAGTGAAAGATTAGGGGATACACCGGCATGAGAAAGCGTTTGAAACGATGAAAAGAATACGATCAACACTGAAAACTTGACTTAAATCCATCGGAGAAGAAAATTAGAATGGAACAATGATAAGGTAAAAGCTTCCTTAGCGTCTTCATGAGAAATCACCGGATAAAACATTAAAGGAAAAGAATGAAGAAACTTCACTCAATAAAATGGATACTTGAGTAAGAAATCTGAGTCCTTGAAGAAAAAGGGTGGGAGGGCGGGAAATCAAAACAACTTAGGTCGGATGAAACGAACACCGTTGAGAAAAAGCTTAGAATTTGATCTCGCAAATGTTGAAATGATCGGATCCACTAGAAGAGAAGCACGCCGGTTGGAAAAGAATTAACATGACAAGCTCAGTGATCAAGAAGGATTAGTATTCACATAGCAATATGAGAACACCAATTAGAAGAAGGTATGGAATCAACACTTGACATTGAAGCAACTCGAATACCACAAAACGGAACAAAAACAAAGGATTTGACTTCAAAAATGAGCCGGAACAAACACATATGATAGAGATTTACCCAATCCCATATCATGCATCTGTCCGAAAGATATTCTAGGAGCTACTTGAATTCCCACCTATAAACTCCGAAACTTTACGGTTATGCAATCTGGTGTTGGGGATACAGGGACACAAAATATATCACCCAAACTAACAATACCTAGATCCAATTGTATCCATCCGTCAACACATAACCAAGAAATCCTCGAAATCGTGTACCTCGACCTTCAAAAACATCCGTTATGCAAGTCATGGCAATACTCCAAGACTCGCCACAAGATCGGGCTATCGGGGTTATCTCACCAACAAGCGCACAAAAGAGATTTCGATGTCGGTAAAACTCGTGTATTCCAGAATCTGAACGATAAAATTGTGACGACAACACCTCGGAGCTCAACTCCCGGACACCGCCACAACCCCTAAATGTCGAGGCACCAAGAACAATGTTCTCGCCACAAAACCATCGAACGATTCCAAGATACCAGCGTGATCCTAAAAAAATTTTAGTGAAATTTGAGGAGAGAAAAGTCAAAACTCTACGTCGGGATACCTCACCAGAGCGATTTAAGGGACCGAGGAGTAAAAGAATCCTACTCTCGATATATATAATCCTAAGACTCAAAACATTTTCCATTCTAGACTCAACAACGCCAAAGAAACAATCAAGTAGGGGCTCCTAAGTCGGGAAGGCTCGATTACCAACTTGAACGCCTCGATGCGGCTATATCTCCCACGTGTGAAGCACGACTTAGAGGCATAACCGCATTGAAAGCAATGTCGCAAGTGAGGTAATCTTCACACAACCCATGTAATACATAAGGGAAAGAGATACATAGTTGGCTTACAATCGCCACTTCACACAATACATGGGTAAAACAATACATCATACAGATACAATCAAGGTCCGACTACGGAACCAAAATAAAAGAAGACTACCCCAAATGCTACACAGATCCCCGATCGTCCCAACTGGCTCCACTCATCGATCAACTCAAACGAAACAACACAATGAACAAGATCTTCATCGAGCTCCTCCCCGAGCTCAGTGCATCACCTGCACGGTTTCATCGGCACCGCAAACTGGTTTTGAAGTATCTGTGAGTCACGGGACTCAGCAATCTCACACCCATGAGATCAAGACTATTTAAGCTTAAAGGTAGGACAGGGTAGTGAGGTGGAGCTGCAGCAAGCGACTAGCATATATGGTGGCTAACATACGCAAAAGAGAGCGGGGAGAGAAGGCAAAGCACGGTCGAACAACTATGATCAAGAAGTGATCCTGAGCTCCTACTTACGTCAAACATAACTCCAACACCGTGTTCTCCTCTCGATCAACCCGAAAAGAGACACTCACGAGTTCGCATTACGGTTGGTGTATTTTAATTAAGATCAACTTCGGTTTTCTACAACGGACATTAACAAATTCCCATCTGCCACATAACCGCGGGCACGGCTTTGAAAGTTCAAAACCCTGCAGGGTGTCCCAACTTAGCCCATGATAAGCTCTCGCGATCAACGAAGGATATTCCTTCTCCCGGAAGACCCGATCAGTCTCGGAATCCGGCTACAAGACATTTCACAGCAATAAAACAAGACCAGCAAAGCCGCCCGGATGTGCCGACAAATCTGATAGGAGCTGCACATATCTCGGTCTCGTGGCACACTCGGATGAGCAGTCCATACAACTAAAACCAAACCTCAAGTTGCCTTGAGGGGCGCGCATGTGGTTCTAGTTCGGGCCAGCACTCAAGGAGCACCGTCCGGGGCTAAATAAAGATGACCCTCGGGCTCCGAAACCCAAGGGAAAAAGGGCATAGGTGAGGCAAATGGTAAAACCAATGTTGGGCCTTGCTGGAAAAGTCTTATTCAAAGCGAATCGTCAAGGGGTCCCATAAATCACCCGACGCGTTAGGGACGCAAAAATCCGGGAACATAATACCGATATGACGGAAACTAGGGCGGCAAGAGTGGAACAAAACACTGCATAAGGCCGAGCCTTCCACCCTTTACCAAGTATATAGATGCATTAATTAAATAAGATATATTGTGATATCCCAACAAGTAAACATGCTCCAACAAGGAACAACATCTCCATGTTCCAACACGGAACAAACTTCATCTTCACCGCAACTAACAACGCTATAAGAGGGCTGAGCAAAGCGGTAACATAGCCAAACAACGGTTTGCTAGGAAAGGATGGTTAGGGGCTTGACATGGCAACATGGGAAGGCATGATATAGCAAGTGGTAGGCATCGAGCATAGGCATAGCAAAAGAGCGAGCATCTAGCAAGCAAAGATAGTAGTGATTTCGAGGGTATGGTCATCTTGCTCGAAATCCCGCAAGGAAGAAGATCGAATCCATGAAGAAGACAAACGGACGAAGTCGAACGAATCCTCACAACTCCGAACGAAACCGAAGCTAACGAGAGAAGCAACCCGGAAAGAAGCAAACAACATAGTAAACAACCATCACATAAACATGTCATGATGCACAATCGAGTATGATGCATGTCCGGTTTAAAGAGGCATGGCATGGCAATATGCACAAACAATCCTACAAATTAGTGGAGCTCAATATGCAACGAGTTGCATATTGATGAACACCACATCAATTATTTAGTTCTCTCTCGGTTAGGTACTCAACAATATTAAATGTTATTAAACATGGCAAGAGGGTGAAGCATAAATAAACTATCTATTTAGGCAAGATTAAATGAGGCCGGAAATAACAACAACAATTCGGAAAATCCCCATATGCAAATTATGGATTAGGAACAGATCTGACCTAAAGCATATTTTAGAGTTGTTAAACATGCAAAGAAATGCTACCATGTTAATCTATGCATTTTTCTACCCCATTTACATATATAATATATTTAAATCCGAAGTTACGGTTATTTAGTTATGAAATAAATCATTTTAGCATGGCAATTATGCAAATTAATGCAAACAACAATTTTAAACATTTAAAAGTTGTTATCATGATGCGGATGACATGTGCAAGTTTTATGCAATTTTTATGAAAACGTTAACATGAGCATGATATGAAGCATTATGTCACCGTGGTGGAAGAAAGGGTGCCACGACAACGAACCCAAAATGATGCCACGGTAATATATCGGTTCCGATAACTCGATTGAGATATCGGTACAAAGGAAAACGTGTGAAGCGAGTCATGCAAGATGGTGGGGTGATCCCGGATTCCGGGTTCCCACGGAACGATGGCATGGCAAAAGAGGGGCATCGCAAGGATGATTCGGACACGGTCGGTCATCTCGGGTTATACCTCCGAACGTTCAAACGGGACGGGTCGAGTTTCGGAGAGGGAAGGAGTCGTTCGCGGGTCGTCGAGGGAAGTAGAGGAAGTAATCGTACACGGCGACGGTAGTGGAAGTAGACGTTCACGTTCGATGGTAGTGGTACATCTCATCATCGGAAGTAGTTGTTCAAGTCCCGTGGATGTTCGGGGTCCACGGGGTCTTCGAGGGTCGACGGTAGTGGTACATGTGACGTCGGGGTACTTGTTGTTACGGTTCTTGCGTCCGTAGATGTACGCGGCAATCGTAGTGGTACTTGTCGCATCATCGTGGAAGTAGTCATTCGGGCTTCCGTTTCGCGCGTAGGGTACTTGTCGTTATCCACCTCGGATGTAGTCGTTCCGCAGACGAACTTGACGGAACCGGCGGGGTACTTGGCGCATCACCGTGGTACTTGTACATGTGTCGAGCTGCTCGGGTCACCGGTAGCGGTGCTTGGCGATCGTCGTGGTACTTGGCGAGTCCGGGAAACGGTCGCCGACACGCATCGAGAGGAACACACAACCGCACGGCAGCCACGGGTCATCCAAAGGAGAGGCCATGGCGAGGAGGTTCTGCGCCGGCAGTTGCAAGTGGTGGACGGACGCAGCAGCGGCAGGCTTCCCGAGGCAGGGCGCCGGAGTTGAAGGTGCTTGGCGACCGGAGAGGAGCACCGGTGCGCGGCGCTGCTCGGGACGGATGGCGCGAAGCGGCCAGGAACGACGGCTCAGCTGGGCGGACGAGCTGGGCGGCCCGGAGGCACGGCCAACGCGGCAGACCTGCCGAGCGACGCGCGCCGCTCGATGCAGCCGGGCGGCGATGGAGATGGAAGCAGGGGCGGGCGCTGGCCGGAGTCGCCACATCCGGCAGGGGCTGGCGGTGGCTCCGGCGTGAGGGCCGAACGGAGGCGGGCGAGGCGGCTTGGAGAAGGCCGCGCGGATCCGGCCCTCGTGGTGGACGCCACGACGGCGGTGGGCGACGAGGAGGAGAAGAGATGGCGGCGGCGAGGGAAGGTAGAAAGGGCGGCGGCGGCCTGGACTCGGCCGGGCATCGAGGAGGTGGAGGCGCGAGGCGACGCCATGGAGGACGGCAGAGGAGGGGATCGATGGGAGGACGGGTTCGACGCTGCGGGAGAAGGGGAACGAGAGGAGGACGAGGGAGATGGGATCAAGCGAGCGATGGGGAGGCGGCGGCTGGTGGGATCGGGCAAGCAGGAGAGATGCGCTGGGCTAGGGTTAGGTAGGTTGGGGCCGGGCTGGGCCTCAAGGGGTTTGGGGCGGCTGGAGGGAGAAGGCAGGCAGGGGTCTAGGCCTTAGAGGCCGGTGTGGGGGAATGGCGAGGAGGCCACTGGCTGGCTCCTCTCTCTTACTCCAATATAAATATTTTAGCGAGAAAACAGATAAAGAGAAGAAAAGAAAGAGAGGGTTGGGGAAAGGATTTGGACACACGGACAATTTTCCTGCTCACAAAAATATGAGGAATTTAACAAAAATGTCCCAAGGATTTTGGTGGAACTCGGAAAATGATAGAATAAAATGGCAAGGTTTGGGGACCAAACTTGAAGTAGAAAAAGGCATGGGATTTAATATGCAAGTGTGTTATGATGATTCCAAAACAATGGAATATTTTATATAGCTCCATAAATATTAGGAGGATATGTTATAAAGAGAAATCACCATGTGAATCCCTCGGTTTAAATGGATCGAAAAATCCATACCATTTATTTAGAAGAGTTTTTTAAAATTAATGAGATGATGGCATGATGACATGATGCAATGCAAGAGATGACATGAGCAATGCACAAACAAAACAAACCACACGACAAAACTCGGAAACCCTGGAAGGCAACTGAAGCTCCGGTCTTGGGCGTCACATCTTTGCCCCCGCTTTGTCACTAACATTTTGCAGAGTTCGCATGATGTCTTCCCACAAGACGTGCCACCGGATTACCACCTATTCGAGGGATTGAGCATCAAATTGACTTAATTCCGGTGCATCGCTACCCAACCGCGCACCATACCGCACCAATCCAGAGGAGACGAAGGAGATTATGCGTCAAGTACAGAGCTGCTCGACAAAGGTTATATACGCGAATCTCTTAGTCCTTGTGCTGTTCCTATTATACTAGTGCCTAAAAAGGATGGTACGTCATGTATGTGTGTTGATTGTAGAGGCATTAATAATATTACTATTCGTTATCGCCATCCTATTCCTAGGCTAGATGATATGCTTGATGAATTAAGTGGCTCTACAATATTCTCCAAAGTTGATTTGCGTAGTGGATACCATCAAATTCGTATGAAATTGGGAGATGAATGGAAAACAGCATTTAAAACTAAGTTTGGATTATATGAGTGGTTAGTCATGCCTTTTGGGTTAACTAATGCACCTAGTACTTTCATGAGATTAATGAACGAAGTTTTACGTGCTTTCATTGGACGATTTGTGGTAGTTTACTTTGATGATATACTGATTTATAGCAAATCTTTGGAGGAACATTTGGAACATTTACGTGTTGTTTTTAATGCTCACGTGATGCACGCTTGTTTGGTAACCTTGGGAAGTGCACCTTTTGCACCGACCGAGTATCTTTTCTTGGCTATGTTGTTACTCCACTGGGAATTGAAGTTGATAAAGCCAAGATTGAAGCTATTGAGAGTTGGCCGCAGCCCAAAACGGTCACACAAGTGAGGAGTTTTCTTGGACTCGCTGGTTTCTATAGGCGTTTTGTGAGAGACTTTAGCACCATTGCTGCACCTCTCAATGAGCTTACAAAGAAGGATGTGCCTTTTGTTTGGGGTACCGCACGGGAAGAAGCCTTCACGGTATTGAAAGATAAGTTGACACATGCTCCTTTACTCCAACTTCCCGACTTTAATAAGACTTTTGAGCTTGAATGTGATGCTAGTGGAATTGGATTAGGAGGTGTGTTATTACAAGATGGCAAACCTGTTGCATACTTTTCGAAAAATTGAGTGGGCCTAGTCTGAACTATTCTACTTATGACAAAGAATTATATGCTCTTGTTCGGACTTTAGAGACATGGCAACATTATTTATGGCCCAAAGAATTTGTTATACATTCGATCATGAATCTTTGAAACATATTAAAAGTCAAGCTAAACTGAATCGTAGACATGCTAAATGGGTTGAATTCATTGAGACTTTCCCTTATGTCATTAAACACAAGAAGGGTAAAGAAAATGTTATTGCTGATGCTTTGTCTCGTCGATATACTATGCTTTCACAACTTGACTTCAAAATATTTGGTTTGGAGACCATCAAAGATCAATATGTGCATGATGCTGATTTTAAAGATGTAATGCAGAATTGTAAAGAGGGAAGAACATGGAACAAGTTCGTTATTAATGATGGTTTTGTGTTCGTGCTAACAAGCTATGCATTCCTGCTAGCTCTGTTCGTCTTTTGTTGTTGCAGGAGGCGCATGGAGGAGGATTAATGGGACACTTTGGCGTGAAGAAGACGGAGGATATACTTGCTACACATTTCTTTTGGCCAAAGATGAGACGGGATGTTGAGCGCTTTGTTGCTCGCTGCACTACATGTCAAAAAGCTAAGTCACGACTCAATCCTCATGGTTTATATATGCCTTTGCTCTGTGCCTAGTGTTCCTTGGGAGGATATATCTATGGACTTTGTTTTAGGTTTACCTCGAACAAAGAAGGGAGGATAGCATATTTGTTGTCGTGGATAGATTCTCTAAAATGGCACACTTTATACCATGTCATAAAAGCGATGATGTGTTAATGTTGCTGATTTGTTCTTTCGTGAAATTATTCGCTTGCATGGTGTGCCAAATACTATTGTTTCAGATCGTGATACTAAATTTCTTAGCCACTTTTGGAGATGTTTATGGGCTAAGTTGGGGACTAAACTGCTTTTAGTACTACTTGTCACCCCAAACTGATGGATAAACTGAAGTAGTCAATAGAACATTGTCTACTATGCTTAGGGCTGTTTTGAAGAATAATAAGAAAATGTGGGAAGAATGCTTGCCTCATATTGAATTTGCTTATAATCGCTCATTGCATTCTACTACTAAGATGTGCCCTTTGAAATTGTGTATGGCTTCCTACCTCGTGCACCTATTGATTTGTTGCCTCTTCCATCTTCGGAGAAGGTTAATTTTGATGCTAAAGAACGTGCTGAATTGATTTTAAAAGTGCATGAGATAACTAAGGAAAACATTGAGCGTATGAATGCTAAATATAAACTTGCTGGAGATAAGGGTAGAAAACATGTTGTCTTTGCACCTGGAGATCTTGTTTGGTTACATTTGCGTAAGGATAGGTTTCCTAATTTGCGCAAATCAAAGCTAATGCCACGTCCGATGGTCCATTTAAGGTGTTAGAGAAAATAAATGATAATGCATATAAACTTGAGCTGCCTGCAGATTTTGGGGTTAGTCCCACTTTTAACATTGCAGATTTGAAGCCTTATTTGGGTGAGGAATATGAGCTTCCGTCGAGGACGACTTCATTTCAAGAAGGGGAGGATGATGAGGACATCAATAACATTGTTACACCCACATCCCCTACTGCTACATATCTTGGACCAATTACTAGAGCTCGCGCGACGCCAATTAAATTATCGTACTTTCGTTTCTTGGTAATGATTCTAATGTTCATGAGAATATGATGCTGCTTAAATTGGATACATTTGTTTTGCTTACAAATGAAGGCCCTAGCTTGGAGAAGGATGGACATTGAGCAAGAACAAGCATGGAGATAATGCCATGCTAAGGGGAACAAGAACGGAGTTACAAGTGATGATTTCAGGACTTTGAAGCCACCATAATGGGTGCATGAAGCCTTGGACGAAATATACAAGATGCTACTTCATAAATGTCGTCCCGAGGCTATTCTAGGTGCTCGTCACCTTATTATTGGGCCAGGCCCATGTAATTTCGAAATACTTAAGTATAGGCTGTTTTAGAGTCCGTATGTGTGGGGAAACAAGAGTTAGGGTTGATTTCGGACCCTCCACCAAGGGCCACGAAATTCCCCCTCTTCCTCCATATATACAGCCCTTAGGGCACCGCTTAGACCTTGGGTTTTGTTTAGATTAAAGTTCGCCATAGCTGCAACTTCGCGCATTTCGCTTGTGTTCAACGACTGCAGACAAAGCGCCACAGTAACCCCACCTTGATCAATAAAGCTTTCATCTTATATTCGCAATATCCAGATTGCAATCTCAGTTTCTTGCTTGTTCTTCGCTTGCTCGCAGGAAACAGGCCCTCGTGGTCGTTGATCGTGCTCGGCGTGGTCAATAACCCTCGGAAGTTGGTTTAGCGATTGCTAAGGCGCGACGTCTCGCACGATCGTAGTCGGATCGTCAAGGTCGACTCCCACAGAAACGATAGCCACCATCTCATCGAAACATCGGGACACCTTTGCCTCTATCAAGCAGGATGGACATTGGAGCAAGAACAAGCATGGAGATAATGCCATGCGCAAGGGGAACAAGAACGGAGTTACAAGTGATGATTTCAGGACTTTAAAGCCACCATAATGGGTGCATGAAGCCTTGGACGAAATATACAAGATGCTACTTCATAAATGTCGCCCCGAGGCTATTCTAGGTGCTCGTCACCTTATTAGTGGGCCAGGCCCATGTAATTTCGAAATACTTAAGTATAGGCTGTTTTTAGAGTCCGTATGTGTGGGGAAACAAGAGTTAGGGTTGATTTGGACCCTCCACCAAGGGCCACGAAATTCCCCCTCTTCCTCCATATATACAGCCCTTAGGGCACCGTTTAGACCTCGGGTTTTGTTTAGATTAAAAGTTCGCCATAGCTGCAACTTCGCGATTTCGTTTGTGTTCAACGACTGCACAAAGCGCCACGAACCCCACCTTGATCAATAAAGCTTTCATCTTATATTCGCAATATCCAGATTGCAATCTCAGTTTCTTGCTTGTTCTTCGCTTGCTCGCAGGAAACAGGCCCTCGTGGTCGTTGATCGTGCTCGGCGTGGTCAATAACCCTCGGAAGTTGGTTTAGCGATTGCTAAGGCGCCGACGTCTCAAGACGTTCAGTAGTCGGATCGTCAAGGTCGACTCCCACGTAAACGATAGCCACCATCTCATCGAAACATCGGGACACCTTCGTGTGCATTTTAGTATCTCTACATATGCTGATTATGTTGATTGTGATGTGGTACCTATGCAAGCATGTTCCTTATTACTTGGTAGACCATGGCAATTTGATAAAATTCTGTACACCATGGTAGAAACAATCAAGATACTCTTGTTCACAAGGATAAAATATTACTTTGCTTCCTATGACTCTGATTCCATTTTGAAAGATGATATTAATAGAGCTAATAAAGCAAAACAGGAGAAAAATAAGAGTGACAATCAGATTGTGGCAAAAGAATTTGAGCAACAAATGAAGCCTAATAATAAACCATCTAATGTTGCTTCTGAAATTAAACTGAAAAGTGCATGTTTATTTGCCACCAAATCTGATATTGATGAGCTAGATTCTAGCAAATCTGTTTGCTATGCTTTTGTGTGCAAAGCGGCATTATTTTCATTCGAGGATGTGCCTTCCTCTTTGCCCCTCGCTGTCACTAACATTTTGCAGAGTTCGCCGACGCCTTCCCACAAGACGTGCCACCGGATTACCACCTATTCGTGGGATTGAGCATCAAATTGACTTAATTCCGGTGCATCGCTACCCAACCGCGCACCATACCGCATCAATCCAGAGGAGACGAAGGAGATTATGCGTCAAGCATGGAGCTGCTCGACAAAGGTTATATACGCGAATCTCTTAGTCCTTGTGCTGTTCCTATTATACTAGTGCCTAAAAAGGATGGTACGTCGGCAGATGTGTGTTGATTGTAGAGGCATTAATAATATTACTATTCGTTATCGTCATCCTATTCCTAGGCTAGATGATATGCTTGATGAATTGAGTGGCTCTACAATATTCTCCAAAGTTGATTTGCGAGTGGATACCATAAAATTCGTATGAAATTGGGAGATGAATGGAAAACAGCATTTAAAACTAAGTTTGGATTATATGAGTGGTTAGTCATGCCTTTTGGGTTAACTAATGCTCCTAGTACTTTCATGAGATTAATGAACGAAGTTTTACGTGCTTTCATTGGACGATTTGTGGTAGTTTACTTTGATGATATACTGATTTATAGCAAATCTTTGGAAGAACATTTGGAACATTTACGTGTTGTTTTTAATGCTCTACGTGATGCACGCTTGTTTGGTAACCTTGGGAAGTGCACCTTTTGCACCGATCGAGTATCTTTTCTTGGCTATGTTGTTACTCCACAGGAATTGAAGTTGATAAAGCCAAGATTGAAGCTATTGAGAGTTGGCCGCAGCCCAAAACGGTCACACAAGTGAGGAGTTTTCTTGGACTCACTGGTTTCTATAGGCGTTTTGAGAGACTTTAGCACCATTGCTGCACCTCTCAATGAGCTTACAAAGAAGGATGTGCCTTTTGTTTGGGGTACCGCACAGGAAGAAGCCTTCACGGTATTGAAAGATAAGTTGACACATGCTCCTTTACTCCAACTTCCTGACTTTAATAAGACTTTTGAGCTTGAATGTGATGCTAGTGGAATTGGATTAGAGGTGTGTTATTACAAGATGGCAAACCTGTTGCATACTTTTCTCGAAAAATTGAGTGGGCCTAGTCTGAACTATTCTACTTATGACAAAGAATTATATGCTCTTGTTCGGACTTTAGAGACATGGCAACATTATTTATGGCCCAAAGAATTTGTTATACATTCTGATCATGAATCTTTGAAACATATTAAAAGTCAAGCTAAACTGAATCGTAGACATGCTAAATGGGTTGAATTCATTGAGACTTTCCCTTATGTCATTAAACACAAGAAGGGTAAAGAAAATGTTATTCTTGATGCTTTGTCTCGTCGCTATACTATGCTTTCACAACTTGACTTCAAAATATTTGGTTTGGAGACCATCAAAGATCAATATGTGCATGATGCTGATTTTAAAGATGTAATGCAGAATTGTAAAGAAGGAAGAACATGGAACAAGTTCGTTATTAATGATGGTTTTGTGTTCGTGCTAACAAGCTATGCATTCCTGCTAGCTCTGTTCGTCTTTTGTTGTTGCAGGAGGCGATGGAGGAGGATTAATGGGACACTTTGGCGCCAAGAAGACGGAGGATATACTTGCTACACAATTCTTTTGGCCAAAGATGAGACGGATGTTGAGCGTTTTGTTGCTCGCTGCACTACATGTCAAAAAGCTAAGTCACGACTCAATCCTCATGGTTTATATATGCCTTTGCTCGTGCCTAGTGTTCCTTGGGAGGATATATCTATGGACTTTGTTTTAGGTTTACCTCGAACAAAGAAGGGAGGATAGCATATTTGTTGTCGTGGATAGATTCTCGAAAATGGCACACTTTATACCATGTCATAAAAGCGATGATCTTTGTTAATGTTGCTGATTTGTTCTTTCGTGAAATTATTCGCTTGCATGGTGTGCCAAATACTATTGTTTCAGATCGTGATACTAAATTTCTTAGCCACTTTTGGAGATGTTTATGGGCTAAGTTGGGGACTAAACTGCTTTTAGTACTACTTGTCACCCCAAACCGATGGATAAACTGAAGTAGTCAATAGAACATTGTCTACTATGCTTAGGGCTGTTTTGAAGAATAATAAGAAAATGTGGGAAGAATGCTTGCCTCATATTGAATTTGCTTATAATCGTTCATTGCATTCTACTACTAAGATGTGCCCTTTTGAAATTGTGTATGGCTTCCTACCTCGTGCACCTATTGATTTGTTGCCTCTTCCATCTTGGAGAAGGTTAATTTTGATGCTAAAGAACGTGCTGAATTGATTTTAAAATGCATGAGATAACTAAGGAAAACATTGAGCGTATGAATGCTAAATATAAACTTCTTTGGAGATAAGGGTAGAAAACATGTTGTCTTTGCACCTGGAGATCTTGTTTGGTTACATTTGCGTAAGGATAGGTTTCCTAATTTGCGCAAATCAAAGCTAATGCCACGTGTTGATGGTCCATTTAAGGTGTTAGAGAAAATAAATGATAATGCATATAAACTTGAGCTGCCTGCAGATTTTGGGGTTAGTCCCACTTTTAACATTGCAGATTTGAAGCCTTATTTGGGTGAGGAATATGAGCTTCACGAGGACGACTTCATTTCAAGAAGGGAGGATGATGAGGACATGAATACCATTGTTACACCCACAGCCCCTACTGCTACATATAATGGACCAATTACTAGAGCTCAAGACGCCAATTAAATTATCGTACTTTCGTTTCTTGGTAATGATTCTAATGTTCATGAGAATATGATGCTGCCTAAATTGGATACATTTGTTTTGCTTACAAATGAAGGCCCTAGCTTGGAGAAGGATGGACATTGAGCAAGAACAAGCATGGAGATAATGCCATGCTAAGGGGAACAAGAACGGAGTTACAAGTGATGATTTCAGGACTTTAAAGCCACCATAATGGGTGCATGAAGCCTTGGACGAAATATACAAGATGCTACTTCATAAATGTCGTCCCGAGGCTATTCTAGGTGCTGCGTCACCTTATTAGTGGGCCAGGCCCATGTAATTTCGAAATACTTAAGTATAGGCTGTTTTAGAGTCCGTATGTGTGGGGAAACAAGAGTTAGGGTTGATTTCGGACCCCTCCACCAAGGGCCACGAAATTCCCCCCCTCTTCCTCCATATATACAGCCCTTAGGGCACCGTTTAGACCTCGGGTTTTGTTTAGATTAAAAGTTCGCCATAGCTGCAACTTCGCTGCATTTCGCTTGTGTTCAACGACTGCACAAAGGCGCCACGTAACCCCACCTTGATCAATAAAGCTTTCATCTTATATTCGCAATATCCAGATTGCAATCTCAGTTTCTTGCTTGTTCTTCGCTTGCTCGCAGGAAACAGCCCTCGTGGTCGTTGATCGTGCTTCGCGTGGTCAATAACCCTCGGAAGTTGGTTTAGCGATTGCTAAGGCGCGACGCCTCTGACGTCAGTAGTCGGATCGTCAAGGTCGACTCCCACAGAAACGATAGCCACCATCTCATCGAAACATCGGGACACCTTTGCCTCTATCACCTATCCACGAGGGTGGGGGGGCGCCCTACCCCCCAGGGCGCGCCCCCTACCTCGTGGGCCCCCTGTTGGCTCTCCGATGGCCATCTTCTGCTATATGAGGTCTTTCGTCGAGAAAAAAATCATAAGCAACCTTTCGGGACGAAACTCCGCCGCCACGAGGCGGAACCTTGGAGGAACCATTCTAGGGCTCCGGCAGAGCTGTTCTGCCGGGGACACTTCCCTCCAGGAGGGGGAAATCATCGCCAACGTCATCACCAACGCTCGTCTCATTGGGAGAGGGCAATCTCCATCAACATCTTCACCAGCACCATCTCCTCTCAAAACCCTAGTTCATCTCTTGTATCCAATTCTTGTCTCCAAGTCCGGGATTGGTACTAGTAGGTTGCTAGTAGTGTTGATTACTCCTTGTAGTTGATGCTAGTTGGTTTATTTGGTGGAAGATCATATATTCAGATATATTATGCATATTAATACCCCTCTGATTATGAACATGAATATGCTTTGTGAGTAGTTACGTTTGTTTCTGAGGACATGGGAGAAGTCTTGCTATTGGTAGTCATGTGAATTTGGTATTGGTTCGATATTTTGATGAGATGTATGTTGTCTAGCCTCTAGTGGTGTTATGTGAACGTCGACTACATAACACTTCACCATTATTTGGGCCTAGAGGAAGGCATTCGGAAGTAATAAGTATATGATGGGTTATAGAGTGATGAAGCTTAAACCCTAGTTTATCGTTGCTTCGTAAGGGCTGATTTGGATCCATATGTTTCATGCTATGGTTAGGTTTACCTTAATACTTTTGTTGTAGTTGCGGATGCTTGCAATAGAGGCTAATCATAAGTGGGATGCTTCTTCAAGTAAGAACAGCACCCAAGCACCGGTCCACCCACATATCAAATTATCAAAGTACCGAACGCGAATCATATAAACGTGATGAAAACTAGCTTGACAATATTCCCATGTGTCCTCGGGAGCGCTTTTCCTTATATAAGATTTTTTCCAGGCTTGTCCTTTGTTACAAAAGGATTGGGCCACCTTGCTGCACTTTATTTACTTTTGTTGCTTGTTGCTCGTTACAATTTATCTTATCACAAAACTATCTATTACCACTTATTTTAGTACTTGCAGAGAATACCTTGCTGAAAACCACTTATCATTTCCTTCTGCTCCTCGTTGGGTTCGACACTCTTACTTATCGAAAGGACTACGATAGATCCCCTATACTTGTGGGTCATCATCGACGAGGCGCTCCTCCTCCTCCTGCGGGAACTCGATGTAGCGCGCAAGGTCGCTGGCGCACGTGCGGGCCTCCACCTTCGCATCCCTTCTTCAGGCGGCGGTGGCAGAGCGGATGATGATCCCGGCGGTCGACGGTGCACTACTAGGGAAAAACCCTAGTAGTAGCACTTGAAATATGCATAGCAGTAGCGCTGGGTCCAGCGCTACTGCTAGCGCGCTACAGCTAAGTTGTAGAAGTAGCGCTGGTATGGGCACCGCTACTGGTAAATATTATTAGCAGTAGCGCTTCCTAGACCAGCTCTACTGATAACTATCTGTAGCGCTTGTCATATGAAGCGCTGCTGCTAAGCCAACGCTAGTACTAGGTGCTTTCCGGTGCTACTACTTATGTTCCTGCTTTTGCCGATCGACACCCCCCTACGTATTTGTGCTGTATTTATACAGGCTCTATACAATAGTTTCATCAGATCATACTAAACATACACTATTCTCATCATATCAGTGACATACAGTAGTCTCATCATACCATCATCGTCATCATCATTCAACACAAATATCATCACATCTCGAAAAATAGCGATACACAAGTGCGATAATGGCATGTCTCGAATAAGTGCAACTGCATGGTCATGGCACACACACACAAGTTTCATCATCTCTATCTAAACCATGATATAGAAGAGAAGAGCAATCAGCATGAGCAAGAGCGTGAATATGTAGTACCGGCGGTCCCGCCCCTGCTCATGCTGGAGTGTCCACCTCAAGTAACTACTTTCCACTTCGGCTCTGCTGTCGAACCCACTATAGCTAGCACCCGGTACTGCGGCACTGGCTCGAGCGGCTGGGCGCTGGTCGAGACTCTCGAACCTCCCAACGCATACACGGTGTAGTAGCCCTTCGCCATCTCTGATCTATGTACCTGCATCGTGAGTTGACGAATTGAACGATAATATGCAACATAATGTACTTAAGAAAACAAAGAGGCATAATTAGCAAAATACAAGCAACCTATAGTAAACATAAATGACAAAGTTCCTCATACCCAAACTAATTAACTAGAGAGATCTACGCTAGTTCAGGACCACGGTTTAGTTACATCACATAGTTTCGCCGTGCATAAATTCAAAGTTTTGCCATAGAAAGAGAGTAGTGACACATTGTCATCAACAATGAGTCGTCCATGTTGGCGGTCCAATCCTCATAGTCAGGGAGGAAGCACCCGAGCTTCTTGAGAGGCTTCAGGTCCACACGCTGAGCGAGTAGCAGTGTTCGAACATCTTCCCACGTGATTGGCCCATGGTAGAACATCCCTGTTGGTTCGAGGACTTGCTTCATGGTCACTTTGGCAAGTTCACACTTTACGTGATAAAACTCAGCTTTGATTCAATGATCCGATGTCCTTCCTATGCTTGTGGCCCAGCTGACAATCTCGGCATCGTTGGTAGTAGCTGACATGCGAAGGCGTTGATTATCCCTTCTATACTCGAGCAGGTGATGCATGAGGTAGAATCCATCATCCATACTGGTGTGTGGTTGCTTTGGATGCAGCGTAAGTCGGTCTTATGACCGAAAGCCATTCGCGATTCCTGTACTTTTCACCTTGATATATCCACCGACAGTGAAGGTTAACATGGCATCGCCGAGAACACTCTTTATGTGCTTGTAATCCTTTTTCCTAAGGTTCTTCGATGAGTCCAAGTACATCGCATGGGAGTATTCCGGGGACAAAACGATGAGAACGGCACCGCCCCCCCCCCCCCGGCTGCGCAAATTAAGTACTCCTCAAATTAGCCTCCATGCTTGCAAAGGAATGATTAACACTTACGAAAGGATATGTGCGGATGACTTACGTGGGATGATAAGGCAAGAGAATGACTTCCTTGTCCTTATTAGCGATCATGAATTCGCCGAGGTACTTGCTCGCATAGTCATGGTGCTCTTTGCAAACTGCCAAGAAGCTCTTGTGCATATAGAACGGGTCCGCGATGCAGATATATTTGATGAAATAGTTCAGATATAGCGCATACATGCGGATGAATTGGAAATCCAGCTTGGTCATCTGGAACATGTCGTAGATGTAGTCAAATCGCGGGATGAACTTATTCGCGGGCCATCTCTCGACGTACAACTTCCCACCCGGCACCTGAGCCGCGTAAAGTGGGTATCCTGGTTTTTCCGTGACCAGAAGGCTTTTCTCTCTGGCCAGCACATCTTCATGGAGTCTCCTTAGATCATTGTTCAGTATGTGCTCTAGCGCTTTCGCAGGTAGGAATGGGTGGTCGGCGACATGGAAGCACTGCGCACCTTCGACAGGTATTCTGTCTACCAACCGGGGCTCCAGAGGCGGCTGGCTGCTTGAAGCAGCTCTGGCTCCTTTAGGGCCTTTCTTGTCCGGTCTCCTCCTTTGCTTCTTGGCGGGTGGCGGTAGTGAGCCCACCATACCTTCCCTAACCACCACCCCTAGTGTCGTCGGGCTAATCAGTGGACGGGCCTTGGGGGTTGCTGGGTACAGGCGGCATCTGGAGGCGTCTCCTGAGGATCGCTTGAAGACAGACTTTTTGCATTCCGCCTTAGGACGTTCCGGCTCCGGCAAATCAGGCAGCATCAAGTCATCATTTCCACACTCATAGCCTGAGTCTTCGCCGTCCTAAGCCATCAATCCTCCATCATCATAGGCGGTATTGAAATACTTGTCTGGGTCATCATCATCATCCTCCATGTCATCATCAACATTTGCTTGTTTAACAGCGGGGGCTACATCATCTGGCACTAATGGAGACTCTCCCTCGCGTCGTTTGCTATCACTCGCCACGACAGGTGCAGGTAATGTGGTAGGTGGGGTGGTGTTCATACCTTCTTGAGAAGGTGGCGTTGGCATGATACTGGGCGCCTCGAGACGAAGAAGAGACTTCGGCCAAGGCAAGAACCAGCCCTTGCAAGGGCCAATCATCTTAGGGGTCTCGTTGTCATCGAATGGTACCGGAGAGGCAAATCCTCGAAGCCCGCAAAGACACTGGCCACGTTAACCTTGAAGCTTCGGCTTCACGATCGTTGCCTTTCCCACGGTCACCTTCTGGCCCTTGATGTCGTAGAGTACGGTGCACGGGGTGTCGTCGGCCTACGAAGGAGACATATCTGCAACGTCAAACAACCGAAAGTCAACTGAAATGGAAGACTATAGACATGCTGGTGAAAAGGGTATGACGTGTAATTACCGTGAGGGCGTCGAGCTCAGCCAGCGATGAAGGCCCACCGAGCATGCAAGAGACGGAGGTTGGGTTGCTATGAACAGGAGCGGGACCTTTTGCGGTTGCTTGAGCAGGTGTTGGTGTTGTGGTGTTCGCCGAATTGCTCCCGACAAAGCTGGGAATGGGAAAGTCCTGCAGCCGTGCATTTGGATTGTTCTTCATGAAATTGAAAAGTGCCGGAATCAAGCTGACCATCGCGTCAGTGGCCGCTGCACTGACGGCCCTGATAAACTCTTCTTTGGTCTTATTGACCGCAATCGCGACCTTCTCGTCGATGCTTTGCTGAGTGACGAACGACCGTCTCTTCCTTCTTTCCTCTAGCTCCTCGGGGTAGCACGTCTTCCACGAGTTGCCATCTTCGACGCCATGCACACGTCCATAGGACGGCGGCTAGTCCACCGGGACCTTTTTCAGTATGTTCAATGCCCGGTTGAATAGGGTGTCCCACTTGGGCCTCGCTGACGACTGTGACGACTCGTCGCTTTCGGCTGCCTTTTGGTGTTGCTCTTTCTGTAAAAGGAACATGGATGGTTTACTAATGTGAAAAACATGCAGTTGAATTGATTGGAAGCTAATATGATAATGTGGTAATATAACAATTACCATAAGTCTCATGAACTCCCTCGTGTTCGGGTCCGTGTAAAAGATCTTTTTGACTATGTCCCACTTGTACCGGGCCCGGATCCAGTCATGCTCCAGCGGGTCGGTGAATTCCACCATGGGGTCTGGGATTCCGTGAATTTCACGTTCGGCGTCCTCCTTGGCCCATACGTGCCTCTTCCCCTCGTAACCACGGCTTCCGAGGCGGTGGGGAGGCGTGTTCCTGGCCTGGAGCGCCTTCATTTTCTCCGACTTTGCCTTGACACTTTCATTACCGCAATTCACCTTGAATTTTGCAAAGTCCTCTTCCGTTATTGACGGATTATCAGCATGAATCTTGGACCACGGTTCATTCTTCGCAGTCGCTTTTTTCACCCAACTTTCCACGAGGACAAGTCGTTGGTGACGTCACCATCGCCTTGTCGTTTATCTTTGTCATGGCGATGTCTTCCCATGGATCTTTATATTTTTCTTCATTCCGCCGGGGAACAAGAACCTATAGTGCAACTTCTTTAGGAGCATGTTCTCCATATGTGGTATCTACCTCAACCTCTCGTCGTTGATGTTGGCGGTTTCCCTCAGGATGCATCCAAGTTGATTGCCCCAGCACGAGCGCGCTTCCTCCGGCTCTGTTGGCTGTAACTTCTTGGGGTGCATCTCCGTGACCACAATTTGTCCAATGCCAAGCTTGTTTCGTCTTTATGTCCTCTTCTTCTTTGTTGCTTTATTGGCTATGAAAGCATCGTTGCCGGTCTCAGGGGTGGTGTCGGTCCCGGTGCCAGTGTTGGCGTCGGTGTTGGGGTTGGTGCCACTGCCGCCACCATGCAACCCCATCTGGTGTTCGTCCAGGTAATCGAAATAGTGATTTGCGGCCTCGATGGGGTCTTCGAGGCGAGCAGAACCACCCACAACTTCGGCGTCGGTAGACATGTTTCCTATTGATCAACAATTGTAAATAAAAGATATAATGAAGAGGAAAAAGGGGCCTATGTTTGGTTAGAATGTTGATTCATTCCCCTTCCGGCAAATCCCGGGTACTCCATATGTCCTAGTTTCTAGCACAAGTCATGCCAAAAATCACGGAAACTTTCGGCATGACCTTTGCTAAAAAGTGGACATATGGGGAGCCTGAAATTTGCCGGAACGGAAATGAAGAAACATAGGCCACTCAGATAATTTTTTACATTCAACCGACATTGCTAAACCAACATATATCATTCAAGCAAAAGCATGCTTGTACTTAAAAGCACAAAAATGACAAAAATAGCTACAAATTTACTACAAACTTGCTCTCTCTCTCTCTCTCTCTCTCTCTCTCTCTCTCTCTCTCTCTCTCTCTCTCTACAAATTTTGCTAACTTGCTCAAAAAATTTCTAACTTTGCTATTGTTTTTTTGTAATTTGCTAATGTTTTTTTATTTGCTATTTTTTAATAAATTGCTACTGTTTTTCTAAATTTTGCTACTGTTTTTTACTTGATTACAACGGCCACCTCCCGCCTACGGGACGCGGCGGCGGAGCGGGCAATGGCCCTGGCTTTCGACGGTGGTGTGGCGGCAACAGCGTTGGGCAATAGCTGCCGACGGGCAGCGGGTGGCGGAGGGTGTGGTGGGCTTTCCGCGCAGACCCAACAGGGACGCCACGCGCACTACACTATGCGGGGGACTGAGCCGCCATCGTGGTGTAGCCTCCCAGCTGGAGCTGTCCTCTGATGACGGCGGAGTAGCTGAGCGACGACGACGGACTGGTGCCATTGGAGATTGTGGGAGAACCAGACGAGATAAGCTACAGGGAGGGAGGGGAAAATGCGACGCAGGACTCGCCGGCCGTGCGGGTTTATATAGCTGGCCAGTAAGCATTGGGATTTCGGGGGATTTCACTGAGTCGGGTGGGAAGCTTGCGCGGGAACCTGTGAGGTTGCGCGGGAACGGGCTCACCGACGATTCATTGGTGCCACTTCGAGCCACTGTTTGGCCAAAAGAATGCCCCCGCGCGCTGCACAAGCTTGCGCTATAAGCCGTCTGCGGCAGCGGAGTGACAAGATGTGCGAGAGGAGGACAAAAGGACACGTACACATACGGTTAATACAAAAAACATTTGCGATTTAATTACCTACTATACCCCCCTCCTGGTTTATAAGTAGGATTTAACTAATAAAATACGAATGCATGTCGCCAAAGATTATATCGTTGGATTCTTATTTGAACATAGTTTCCAGTTTTACACTTTTTTGGTTAAATTTAAGGTTATATACCAGCAAGTGTTTGCCCGCAACACACACAGCTTATTCCATCACAACCAGCTTGGATGGATCAACTGTATGCCACGTATCGCACACGTAACTCTAATCTGATTCGTGCTTGATGTCTCCGACATCGCTCGCACAGTTCTTCTTATTTGCCATGTATGACTGTGTCAGCCTTAGCTCGCGTCCCTCGGCAAGCTCTACTCGCCGTTAGGCACCGCAGCATGTTGTGTTCCCCATTAGGCGCCGCGGCGTGATCTACTCACGTCCGTTGGCACGCTCTGCTCGCGTCCCTTGGCGCGGTCTGCTCGCATCAGTCGGCGCGCTCAGCTTGTGGACAGCTTTTCCTTGCGTGTTCAACTGCTATATGCATATATATATGGTTGCTCACAGTTGAGGCGACAGCGGAGCGCTCTGCTCGAGCCCCTTCGCGCGTGCTCTGCCAGCGGTTGGGCGTGCATGCGATCATGTCGGGGGCCCCATATGTATGCTGTTGCACCGCGCGCATTGCCACGCGATGCAGTTACATGCGGCACGATGGAGTTACGCGCTGCAAATTAGCCCCATATGCATCCGGTTGCGCCGCGCACGTTGCCACACGATGCAGTTACGTGCAGCACGATAGAGTTACACGTTGCAACTGCCATCAGGGCCTGCCGATATTCCTGGCCGTCCGGCTTTCTCTTTAATTCCCGCGGACATTATAACCTTAGTCCCTTCAACCTGTCAATCGCGCCCCACAACACAACAAGCACACCCATGACGACACATAGAGAGGGGATGTCTAGCAGCGCTCCAATGGAGTTCGGCGAGCATAGAGTGGAGACCCACGCGAGGGAGACGGATCTCTCAGTGGTGTACACCATCGACCAGGCCGTGGTTGACGACTACATCGACAGCGTTGAGCAGTTGCTTACTCGAGACAAGTACAAGGTGGTCGGCATCAACATCTAGTACACAGCCGGTCGTCCCGGCATAGATCAGAAGGTTGTCGTTGCCCAGTTGTGCGTGCGCCGCCATCATGTCCTCATCTACCACTACTACATGGCCACAGAGCCTTGCGGCCGTTTCAACAGCTTTGTCAACAGCACCGACTACAAGTTCGCCATGGTGGAAAACACCGATGATGTAAAAGCGCACAGTGTTACGAGCTTGGCCTGCAAGAACTTTGTCGAAATCCGTGACCACTACATGGTCTAGGGCAGCACGAAGAAGGACTCCCTGGTCGAACTCGCCTTGGCCATCATCGACCCCTGCTACAAAAATATGAAGCAGGATGCCCAGAGAACAAGTCCCGTATCCTGGCACAGGGCCTGGATGCGGCAACTGGATGAACCTCACCTCAGGTTCGCGGCCAAGAGCATGTACACATGCTATGAGATGCATAGGCGGATCGTTGACATGAGGAAGTGCCTCGTTACCCAAATCGACGAGCCCGGATCGAGCCACAAGCAGAGCAAGCGTCACAAGAAGTATATGATGATCAGATGATTGTTTATGCTAGTTAATCATGCATGTAATATATAGTTTACTTTATTGGTGTGTGTCGGTGTCAAAACCGGCGGATCTCGGGTAGGGGGTCCCGAACTGTGCGTCTAGGCGGATGGTAACAGGAGACAAGGGACACGATGTTTTTACCCAGGTTCGGGCCCTCTCTATCGAGGTAATACCCTACTCCTGCTTGATTAATATTGATGATATGGGTAGTACAAGAGTAGATCTACCACGAGATCAAGGAGGCTAAACCCTAGAAGCTAGCCTATGGTATGATTGTTGTTCGTCCCACGGACTAAAACCCTCCGGTTTATATAGACACCGGATAGGTTAGGGTTACACAGTAGTCGGTTATAATGGTAGGAGATCTACATATCCAGACGCCAAGCTTGCCTTCCACGCCAAGGAAAGTCCCATCCAGGACACGGACGAAGTCTTCAATCTTGTATCTTCATAGTCCAGAGTCCGCCAACGGTGATAGTTCGCTATCCGGACACCCCTAATCCGGACTCCTCAAGAGTCCCCGAACCAGGCTTCAATGACGATGAGTCCGCGCGTTGATTGTCTTCGGCATTGCGAGGCGGGTTCTTCTCCAAATTCCATATACTTGTCGAATAGTGTCCGGCTTCTGATAAATGCTGCGCTCCTTGGCTTCTACGCCCAATAATGGCCATCTTCCACGTGTTTGAATGAATGCGAAAAGCCAGGGTATTTTTACAATTATCCCCCTAGCCGTGCGAATGAGCTTCCTATAAAAGGGGCAAGGATCTAGATCTGGGTCACACCATCCCCCCTTCGCGAGCTTTCATCGGAGCGCCTCTGACCAAAGCCCATTCCACCATGGACAGTCGACGCGGCTCCTCCTCTCGCTCCGGCCCTCGCCCTCACTGAAATTGGGTGAGATGCTCACCCGCATAGCGAGCTAGTTATACTCAAGCCAAGGGATTTCTCCCCGGCCTTCATGGTTCGGTCGAGCGGACTTGCCACCTACAAGGGCGGAAAGCAAGCGGAGAGCGCCCCGATCCCTCTAAAGGAGAGCGGGTATGCTTCATCTCTTATCTAGTAAGAGGACTCGGATTTCCAATCCATCAGTTTCTTCGGGGGCTCTTGGAGTTCTACGGCCTCCAGTTGCACCACCTTACTCATGCCTCCATCTCGCACATCGCGGGCTTCGTGGCCCTTTGCGAACTGTTCTTGGGTGTCAAGCTCATTTCGGGCTGTGGAAGAGATTATTCGCCTAGTACCCCGTTCTCATGAGGGGTCAATATATCAAGTGGGCGGAGCCGAGCTATGGCGCATCGCCGGACCGGATACCTATCCGAACCCCGAAGAAGGCGTCCAAGACCGGCCTTGAATGGTTTTACATGGAGGGCGTCCGCTGCCGGATCTGTTGGATCGGCCTTCCGGAGTTCAAACAATGATCCTCTCAAGAAGCGCCTAAGCTGGCGCCTCGGAGCTCCGGAGGAAGATGATGAGGATGTCCTCTATTTGATGAGCCAAATAAGATTATTGGCTCATGCCGATTGACCATGATTGGAGTCATGGCAATCTGCATTATGAGGGAGTGCAGCCGCCCAATACAAGGGCCACCCATGTGGGACTTCAACGAGGAGGACGATGCCACCCGCCACGGCCGCAAAGGGCGAGATCGGTCACCGAACTGGTGAAGATCTTGTGCGCCATGTATAAAGGAGAGGAGGAGGATTTCCTCGCGTCAATCCATCAAGGAGTTTTCTTGAATAATCCTCGAAGCTGGGTAAGCAAACATCTTTGTGACTGTCCGATCCATGTTCCCGTGGTTTAAATATCTCATTTCATGCTTTTTTGCGAGGAACTGCACGGATATGGAGAAGATACACAGCCCGCCCCACAACCCGAGGATCCGGCGGTCCCTCGATCCGACCTCCAAGAGGATCCGGATATAAAGGTGGAGTTGATCGAAGGGTGTTCTACTAACTTAGCATCGACAATGCTTTGGTTGCCATTATGGCGGATTACCGAATACTTCCAGCCTCACAGTAATCGAGACCGAGATCCCAAAACCCCGATAATGACCCATCCATGCTTATTTTTATGACTGTATACCAAAGGTGTTTAGGGTACCTTGAGGCGGGAAGCCGAGCTCATGCGGCTGGCCAACAAAGGGCGGTCGGCCCATGAGTTAAAAAGAAGTGCGGTCCGGATCGAAACTCCGCCGCAGCGGTATGGCGTGTCACCATACTCCGTGATTGATTCTGGAAGGCGATTAACGCTGGTGCTCTTTTCAGGAAAAAGCTCGCCAGACCGAGTCCGAGAGGTTGCCATCGAACCTTCACCGGCCCGGGCTTCAAAGTCGGGTCCGGAGGCTGAGGCGAGCGACGAGTCGTCGGATGCTCCTCGGCGAGAGGATGCCGACGGTTGTCCGTCACCAACTCCGAGGTGGAGAGCGCCTTGAATCACAAAGCGCCGCAGACAGTTCTTTGTGACACATGTTTCTCCCAGAGGCCTTGAATGCCTTCGATTGGAGATGCACCTCCGTGCCGCTCAAGATGGTCTAGCGAGCCACGGAGCAGTATGTAAGGACATACGGGTAAGGAAATTTGACACTATATATGCCAAGAGCCCCGAGACTTAAAATAGTTAGAATAACTGATTTAAGGATCATTTGTTATGTAGGATCTTACAGAAAAGAATACCCGACTGTCCCAGGAGCTTGAAGAGTGCAAGGCCCAACTTGAGGCCGCACTAGCCGCAACAGGGGGAGCCGCAGAGACCCCCTCTGGTAATATACACTTAAAAAGAGAAATAACTTATGAAGTGCGGCGGGTGTGTAAATCTGACAAAAATATTGCAGATGGCGCCGGACTAGATCCGGACAAGCAGCAGCTCTTGCGCCAGCTAAAGGCGGCGAGGCGTGCTTACGAGGTCTGGCGGGGAGAAAAATAACCTCAAGGCGCCAACACCAAGCTGGGTGAGGAACTAAAGGATGTTCGTGCGCGGTTATGCAGCTCAGTAAAGGAGAATCGGCGACCGTCGCGGCATTTTCGATAAGTGCTTGGCGAACTTTAAAAGAGTTCGGCGAGGAAGGCGACTAACATAAACATGTATGTAGGTTTGCTCACAGTCGTCCGAGGAGGAGATGCCCATTCTTGGTGATCTTCTTCCCGAACTGCGTCGGCTACCGAACTAACGAGTCCGGCGGTGATGAAAGGCATCGGCCAGGCCTTGTGGCCATCTATCTCCCCTTTCGAAGGCATTGGGGATCTAGCAGAGCGGCTTCAAGGAGCACGGCGGCGCTCCGACTATGGAAGATATCGGCCTGCCGTCAAAGGCGCCAGGAGGCTGGGCCATGGTAAAGACAGCGGTACACGGGTGACCCAAACCACATGGCGAGGTCGGACTGTGGGGCTGATGGGATGGAGATCCTGTAAGCTTAGTGTATGGCCAAGAAGAATTGGCATGAAGTATTCCCAGCAAGATTGTAAATTAGATAGCCTATTAGATGGCATTGAGGAGGAATACAATGACTCGAGTTGACTATGTAAAAATGTGACATGAAAAAATGTCTTCTAGCGGATTGTAGATCGTTTGTCATAGCGGACCTTTTTTGCTTCGACCTCGGGACCCAATAGTCCGGAGTGTGTCCGAATACCTTCATGGTTATATAAGAACCGGGGTATGCATGGAGACCAGGCGTAGGGGTCATTATTGCTGTATCGGACAAGTGCCCAACTAGTTATGTTATATTACATGGGTAGTAAGAAACATCTTCCAGGAGAATAGTTACGTTAAGGGTTCCTTTATTTGGGATGCATGCCCTAAAGTGCATGTCTAAGCTGCTATGAAAGCAGAGAAAATCATCCAGGGGCAGATGGGTAAATAGTTAAAATCCTCTTTCAGTTCACCGACCGAATATTCCCTTAAGAACGCTAGCTTTCGGCTTCACCCGTCTGAGTTACATCCGGTGACCGCGATAACAATCCAGAGGTGCTCCTTTACCACCTAGTCGAACAATCGGGAGCGAGGGGTAAGCACGAGAGCCGAGCAACCAGTTGGCCAAAACTTAAGTCATATCGATGCATATGATGGTGAATAAAAGGTACATGCGGAAGTTTAGCATGTGTTGGGCATGAAGCCCGTATAAACAAGCTTACATTAAAGAAGCCCCGAGTATAATGAGTAGCGGACAGCGCGTCAAGTGTGTGCAAAAAGCTAAAGCGAGCCTCTAGAGGCTTCAAGAAGAAGGAGGAAGAGAGAAATAAAGACAACAAAATAGAAAATGTGGGCGGAGGAAGGAGGCGAACTTGGAGTCCGGCACTTAGGCGTAGAATCTTCGTAGATGGGCTGCGTTCCATGGGTTCGGCTCGAGTTGGTTATCCGATCGTTTATGAGACGGTATGCTCCGCCGGTCGGGATCTGGTCGATGATGAAGGGACCTTCCCATTTGGGCTTGAGTTTGTCCTTTTTCTTGTCCGCGAGCGTAGAACTAGTTCGCCAGCGTTATAAGCTTTGGCCCATACTTCCTGCTTTGATATCTTGAGCCTGCTATTGATAGAATGCGGAACGAGCTTTTGCCACGTCGCGCTCCTCCTCCAATGCGTCCAAACTGTCCTACCGATCGAGCTCGGCTTCTCTTTCTTCATACATGCGCCGCGAGGTGAGTCATGTATTATGTCGCAGGCAAGACGCCTCTGCGCCGTACACCATAAAGAATGGTGTGAATCCGTAGTCTGGTTCGGCGTGGTCCGCAGCCCCAGTCTGGTCGAGCTCCTCAACCCAAAGTCGTGTTAGATTCCTTGAGGACCGCACTAGTGCGGGTTTAATGCCGCTCATGATTAGACCATTTGCTCGTTCGACTTGGTCGTTGGTTTGAGGGTGATAGACTGAGGCGTAATCGAGCTTGATGCCCATGTTTTTGCACCATGATTTGACCTCATTGGCCGTGAAGTTGGTGCCGTTATCAGTGATGATACTATGGGGGACACCGTAACGGAGCACTGCCCCTGATATGAAGTCTATCACCGGTCCGGATTCGCCCGTTTTAACAGGCTTGGCCTCTATCCATTTGGTGAATTTATCCACCATGATCAATAGGTATTTTTGCTTGTGGGTTCCTCCCTTAAGGGGTCCAACCATGTCAAGCCCCCAGACCGCGAACGGCCAGGTGATGGGTATAGATTTAAGGGCGGTGGGTGGGATGTGGCTTTGGTTAGCAAAAAGCTGGCAACCACGCATCGTTGGACTAAGTCATGCGCATCTGCCCGGGCCGTCGGCCAATAAAATCCTGTACGGAAGGCCTTGCCTACAAGGGCTCGGGCTGTGGCGTGGTGCCCACCCAGTCCGGCATGAATTTCAGCCAGGAGGTTTCGCCCTTCCTCTTCGGAGATACACCTTTGAAGGACTCCGGCAGTGCTTTTCTTATAAAGCTCTCCCTCATGGACTTTATAGGCTTTAGAGCGCCGTACTATGCAGCGAGCCTCATTTTGGTCTTCGGGGAGTTCCAACCTAGTTAGGTAGGCTAGGAATGGTTCCGTCCACGGGGCGATAACCGCCATTATTTCGTGAGCGGAGGGTGTTATCTCGGGGGCAGAGCCTCCGGTTGTGTCAGAGTGTTTGGCATCAGGCAGTGCGGTTGGGTCCGGATTGTTATTGCCGGACTCCCCTTCCCATAGTAAAGATGGCTTGAACAGCCGTTCCAGAAAGATATTGGGTGGGACGGCATCACGTTTTAGCGCCGATCGTGCCAATATATCCGCCACCTTTGGTTGTTGTCGAGCTATATGATGAAATTGAGCCCTTGAACCGTCTTGACATTTTAGGACCGCATTGCGGTATGCTGCCATTTTCGGATCTTTGGCATCAAAGTCTCTGTTTATTTGAGATATTGCGAGGTTGAATCCCGTGCACCTCTAGGCGTTGAATGCCCATGGAGGCGCCATCCGAAGGCCGCGCGAGAAGGGCCTCGATTGGCTGCGTTGTTGGAGTCCGTATACATTATCGAAGGGCGTATTGGATTGTGTCCCGGTTGGGGGCGTCAGACGACGCCTTGACCCAGCCGCCAACATTTTGGAGCCGTCAAAGTGCATGATCCAATTGGAGTATCGCCGTACTCTTTAGGGAGTTGACTTGATCCATTCGACCCGAAGTCGACCAAAACCTGCGACTTAATAGCTCGTCGTGGCTTATAAGTTATGTCGAATGGAAGGAGCTCTATGGCCCATTTAGCAATCCGCCCGTCGCGTCGCGGTTGTTTATAATGTCGTTAAGAGGTACGGAGGCTACCGTTATCGAACACTCTTGAAAGTAGTGTCGCAGCTTCCGGGATGCCATGAACACCGCGTATGCTATCTTTTGATAGTGTGGGTACGGGACTTGCATGGAGTTAGGACGGTGGACACATAGTAAACCGGTTTTGAAGAGGAACGGTGTCCGTCCATTCTCGTTCGACAACGAGCACCGCTACCGACAACTTGATGTGTTGCGGCGATATATAATAGAATTGGTTCGCTCACGTTGGCGCGGCCAGACCGGTTGTTGCCAAAATGGCCTTTATTTCTTGAGTCCGGCCTTGGCGGCATCCAATCCACTCGAAGTATTGGTCTTGCGGAGGAGGCGGTAAAGGGTAACGCCTTTTCTCCCAAGCGGGAGATAAAGCGGCTTAGAGCCGCCTCGCATCCGTCAATTTTGTATTTGTTTGAGGTCTTTTGGAATATCCAATTGTGACTGAGCTCGGATCTTGGCTGGGTTTGCTTCAATTCCTCTACCGGACACAATGAAGCCCAGGAGCTTTCCGGCTAGAACGCCGAAGGCGCATTTTTCCGGGTTGAGCTTGATGTCATATTTTCGAAGATTGTCGAATGTGAGCCTCAAGTCGTCTACTAGAGTTTCGACGTGCATGGTTTTGTCGACCACGTCATCTACATATGCTTCCATTGTTTTGCTGATCTGGTTGGCCAGACATGTCTGAATCATGCGCTCATATGTTGCGCCGGCGTTTTTGAGCCCAAAGGCCATTGTGTTGAAGCAGAACGGGCCGTATGGAGTGATGAATGCTGTTGCAGCTTGGTATGGCTCCGCCATCTTGATTTGGTGGTAGCCGGAGTATGCGTCGAGGAAGCATAATGAGTCGTGTCCTGCTGTAGCGTCAATAATTTGATCAATTCGAGGGAGGGGGAAGGGATCCTTTGGGCAAGCCTTATTAAGGTCTTTGAAATCAACACATAGGCGCCAGGATTTATCCTTCTTTGGTACCATCACCAGGTTTGCTAACCAGTTCGGATGTTTTATATCTCTGATGAATCCGGCTTCCAAAAGTTTGGCTAGCTCCTCTCCATGGCCTGTCTCTTGGGTTCAGAAAAGCGCCAAAGAGCCTGTTTGACTGGCTTGAATCCTTTGAGGATATTTAAGCTGTGCTCGGCCAGCCGACGTGGGATTCCTGGCATGTCTGAAGGGTGCCAGGCAAAGATGTCCCAGTTTTCTTGTAGAAATTCTCATAGTGCGGCATCTACATCAGGGTTTAATTGTGCCCCAATGGAGGCCGTCTTTGTAGGGTCCGTTGGGTGGACTTGGAATTTGACTATTTCATCCGCTGGTTTAAAAGAAGTGGACTTCGATCTTTTATCAAGTATCACATCATCCTTGTTCACCGTGGAGCGCATCGCAGTGAGTTCCTCGGCCACTAGGGCTTCGGATAGTGCCTCGAGGGCTAGTGCGGCTGTCTTGTTTTCGGTAGCGAGTGCTATGTTCGGATCACTAGCGAGAGTGATGATTCCGTTAGGTCCGGGCATTTTAAGCTTCATGTACCCATAATGGGGTATGGCTTGAAAAATTGTGAATGCCTCTCGTCCTAATAAAGCATGATATCCGCTGTTGAGCAGGGCCACTTGAAATGTGACCTCCTCGGACTGTAATTGTCCGGCAGGCGAACACTACATCCGGTGTGATTTTTCTGTGCAGCATGCTTCCGGCTAGGGATTATTCCTCTAAAGGTTGTGCTGCTTCGCTCAATGCGGTTCCAGTCGATTTCCATTTTTGGAGGTTTCCTCATAGATGAGTTTTAGTCGCTGCCGCCATCCATGAGTACCTTAGCAAGGCGAAGCAAATCCACTATCGGACCGAGGACCAATGCGGTGGTGCTCGGGCTGTTGAATTTAGGTTAAATCACACCGGCATTAAAGGTAATAGCCGTGTCACTCCATGGATTTATTGTTGCTACTTGGTAGACTTCCGCCAGGTTGCGGAGTGTTCATTTTCGCATGTTATTTGATGCGAAAGTCTCGAAGACTGTTAACATCGTACTGGTGTTGTTGGGCTGGGATTCTGAAGCTAGAAGCTCTTCGCCACTTTTGGCCACCTGCCGTAGTATCCAACATGCTCGAAGGCTATGAGTTGGAGTGGCGCCCTACGTGCTATGAATTTTGCGTGGTCCGTTTAGCCAACCCTCCGAGACGGTTCCGCCCTTTAGGGGGTTTTGATTTTTTGGTATTTAACCCAGGTGCTTGATAATGATGCACCCCCTTGTTTCGGACTAGGGATGTATTCGGGGCCGGATTATCCCAAAATGTACTTTCGGTTTTCCAGGCGCTCTCCATCGCATAGTACTTTTGTACTATGGTCACTATGTCAGCAAAGCGTGTAATTTCGCAACGACTTATGGCGTTTTTAGGATTCCCTTGTCCGTGCAATTATTGCAGAAAATTGGGATTGCGTCCTCCTCTCGAGATCCTTTATCTGTTCATAACCGGAGGAATCGGCCCGATAATGATGTACTATTTCAGCGGGCTCTTGCGAATTCGGGATAGATCGCTAATGTTTGGGTGGGTGGGTGGAATCGGATCCGGAACCCCGTCAATTTAGGACTCAGGGCGGGAAGTTTCGAACTCGGAAGTTTGGATTTTGAGTGTTATCAATGAATCCAACCCATTGCGACTTTAAGTTCAGGGCTTGATCGACATCCAATCCCTCTGCGGGAATCCGGCATAGAGGATCGGGAATCCGACGTAGCTAGTCCTTAAGATAGAAGAAGAATCGCCGCATTGCTCCTCTATCACAGCAACATGATGGGTAGCCTGGGGAGAGTTGATCTCTCTCAGATCGGTTTTAGGCCCGATCCGGTCGTAGTTTGTGGCGACTCCCAGGGCGGCGACGCGATCCAAGAGCTCGTTCACGGAGGAGAGCTCGATCGAATCTAACTGTTCGGCAAGTTCCGAACTAACATGAAGATTGGTTTCGATGACTCGAGAGGTCACCATCGGCGCGGTGGCCGAACTAGCGGTCATGAGAAAACCACCTAGCCGAAGAGTCTGACCAGTGGCCAAGGCTTCTTTGGCGATAGTATCGTCTTTAAAGACGAGATGAGGCATCCTACCTGATGGCGGCGACACGGAGGAACTCTCAATGAAAGCACCAATGTCGGTGTCAAAACCGGCGGATCTCGGTAGGGGTCCCGGCTGTGCGTCTAGGCGGATGGTAACAGGAGACAAGGGACACGATGTTTTTACCCAGGTTGGGCCCTCTCGATCGAGGTAATACCCTACCCCGCTTGATTAATATTGATGATATGGGTAGTACAAGAGTAGATCTACCACGAGATCAAGGAGGCTAAACCCTAGAAGCTAGCCTATGGTATGATTGTTGTTAGCCCCTCGGACTAAAACCCTCCGGTTTATATAGACACCGGATAGGTTAGGGTTACACAAAGTCGGTTACAATGGTAGGAGATCTACATATCCGTATCGCCAAGCTTGCCTTCCACGCAAAGGGAAGTCCCATCCGGACACGGGACGAAGTCTTCAATCTTGTATCTTCATAGTCCAGGAGTCCGGCCAACGGTGATAGTTCGGCTATCCGGACACCCCCTAATCCGGGACTCCCTCAGTGTGTGGAAATGTCATGCATAGTAGCCACCTATGTAATTATGCATATAATAGTTTACTTTGGTGTGTGCAAATGCCATGGTTGTAGTAGCCACCTATGTAAGTGGATGTTTAGTTTGGTTATGCAACCATGTCCTATATAAGTGTGTGTGTGTATATATATATATATATATATATATATATATATATATATATATATATATATATATATATATATATATATATATATATATATATATGTTATTACATATGCAATCTCATCGCACAACACACACGTCTTATTAGCAACAACTGTACATGTTATTATCGGTCCTCGCACACATTTCGATTCTGAGACACTGTATGTCGCGTATCACACACATCTTGTTATATTGAACCGTTTTTGTTCTCTTGTCTTAACACAAACAGTTCATCCGAGTGAACCGCATGCCGTATATCGCACACACCTTGATCTGGCTGACCGTTTCTTTTGTGTTGCCTAATCACAAACAGTTCATCCGAGTGAACCGTATGCTGCATATCGCACACACCTCCATCTGGCTGCCCTTTTCTTTTGTTCCTCCTCATCGCAAACAGTTAATTGAACTGAACCATATGCCCTGCATGCAACTAAAATCTGAACCGTGTTTGATGCATCCTCCATCGCAAACGTTTCGCACCTTTTTTGACGGTTTTTTACACCACCGTTTGCGATTATTGCACCGCACATAGTTTCGTCGAAGGGTCTCTGATCATAGTGTCGCGTTAGCATCTCCTGCAATAGTAGATGCAAAGGGTGACGAGCTCGAGGTGCTCCAGTCGTGGTAGAAAAAGAGCGGGCATGTCATTAAGGGGGAGGGAAGTAGCAGTTCATGAACTTGGCAAGGCGTAGAGTGGCTGCAAGGCGGAGCGCGGACGTTGGCAGCGAGCGCATATGCCCATGATTAAAACTGATCTCCTTGAGCTGATCTCGGGCGGGGGATCGGAACCACTCGTCAAGCTTGGCTCAGTCCTTGTCGTTGGAACGGAACCTGCCCGTGCTAAGGCCTCTTATTGGGCCATGGTGACTGCCGAGGATCTGGGACAACCCGTCCATACTTTTGTGATAGCCATGGTAGAGCTTGTTGGTGTCAATGAGGTTGAGAGGGGTGGAGTGCCATAGGGGGCGCCACCGCTTGGAAAGGACGGTTATCCGCGCCCCATGTTTTATTGGGAGGAGGGAAATGATGACTATCAACATATCATTGGGGAGGATGTTGACGAAGTATAGGCCTGCTGGAGTCACTTGTGGTTCTTGCTCGACCCACCTGTGCTTGTAGGCAGCCTCATTCTCCACCTCCAGAGTCTCCTCGTCAGCGGCCGTTTCTGATAGAAGTGTGAGTATAGGGAATATTAGTTAAAAAAAGGCAAAATAAAAGTGCATTGGTAACTAGAAGTTAGTGGGAAGGAATAGAGTAAGAAAATGGAGAAACAATTGGTTGCTTAAATACTACAGAATTCCTTTGATATTGGTGGGTAAGTCAACATGCAGATACTTGAAAAGAACACTTACTTCGAGCAATGTCTGGACGGATGATATCGTCAGGGAGTTAGCATATATCTCATGACCAGGCTCTTTTATGTGCAATGCAATTTTAGTGCCAGTTTTTAATACATAAAACTTAGAAATTTATGTCCAAAGGCCCGTACCAAAATAGGAGTGACCACGTTCATCAGGTCTTACAGAAGCAACAATTGTAAATCCATGGTTTGTGTTCAGTATGACATCCCTGCAGTCTGGAGTTATGTAAAGGGAAATATTGTGTACTATAGATGTTGTTGCATAGCAAGGGTTGTGCTGCAGAAAATGGTAGGGTTGTTAAAGAATATGGTAACAAGCAAATATGGGCAAAATTGAAAGAATAGTACAGCAGTTGAAATCAAATGACAAAATTCTATAATTAAACAGATAATGAAACCATGATGTCATGGAAATATGAGAGTAATCAAAAGAACAATACATTTTGCCTAATATAGAAAGAAGAGGAAAGAAATCCCCTTTGACGTATATGCTGCATGTGGCACCTTTTATCCAAATGTAGCAATATATAGTATATATTTAGGAAAGTAGGCCATGCCAACCAATGTAGGGTGAGATTGAACAAATCGCGCGCATCCGGAAGTCATATGACATGGTGAGATGGAGCTCCACGGATGTCTGGCCGAGGCCGCAATGTCCTGATGTGTCCACACACTGTACACTCTATGAATGAATAAAAACCTCAAATCAGCTCAAATTAAAATGAATTCATGAAGATTTCGGCCGGGTGATTAAAGGAGGCAGATGAACTGGGATAAGAGATTAGACAATATCTCAGTAAATTAGTTACCTTGTTATTCATGAGAAAAACCCTCAATACCGCGGATTCCCCAATCAAGCAGAGCTGGGTCGACGGTGATTAGCGTCAAGAAAGTCGATGGCGGTAGGCGGCAGAAAGTGGAAGTGGCGAAACGCGATGGGGTTTGTCGGCAGCCTGGCGGAGGCGGCGGACTAAGTGGTTGCCGCGGCGATAGGCGGCGCCATTCAAAGTTGTGGAGGAGCTTGTGCAGGTGTGAATGGGGACCGGAAGGGGTGGTGGGTGGGGTCCAGGTTTTTGTGACGTGGGGATGGTGAGGGTTTTCTTTTTTCCTTTTTTAATTGGGTGGTGAGGGTTTTCTGTCCCACAAAGAGTTTCCGAGGCAACTATTTGCTAGAGCCAACCGTGTGTGATTTACGTAACTGGAAAAATGAAAGTCATTGCACACGGTTCCGATTTGGGAAAATAACCATGTTTCTGGGTGGTTCCACTTTTCCTTCGTTGGTTGAATCTGAAATTTTTACCCAAGCTACACATTCACCCTTATATGCATAAAATTCCATCAATCGAACTAATTGCATCTATATCCCACAATTAGAAATAAGTAAACATAGATTAAACATACTCAGGCATAGATAATAATTGTACACAAGCATAGTTCCACAATATATAGTTCAACCGTCATTAATCATACTCAAGCATACTTATAATTAAGACACTATATAGCCATACATAGTTCAATCCCACATCTAATCTCATCTGCGGGCAAGATCATGAAGCTTCACCAGGTACTTAGCGTACCCGGCGTGCACCACCCTGCGGTAATACTTCTACCTGAAGGAGCCAATGAATCGTCCGCTTGCATGCGCCAGAACACTTTGACACGCGTCATAAAGCTTTTGGTTGCAAAATGGGCATCGAAGCCCCCCGTTCCAGGTCCTGATTTGCTTGTTATGAATTCCCGCATAAAGCTCCTTGAGGATTTGCCTCTTGTACCTCCTCTGGCCATCTTTACCCTCGCTGTCGACATCGTCGGATAGCACCTATATATAGTCAAAAAAATGTGGCGTCAAATTGGAATACCAACTACTCTCTAGCGAACATTTGGCAGTTGCCAAAATTTGGCATCAGATCAATTTTTACATGTTGTAAAGTAGGATTGGGAATTTATGGATTTTATGGCTATTTTTTAGACATATCCAAAGATTATGGTTCGAATTTTAAGAACAACCGTCTATGTATAGACCAATCTTGAAAAAAATATGGTGCAAAAGTATATGTACGTCATTCAAAATCAATTGTCAAGACATGGCTAGGAATTATTAACACGAACACTAACCCTAATTGGATTATTAGCAGAAATCATTTGCACAGATGAAACAACTAATCACTTATCATTTGTACCATTCAAACAATCAATAAACTACACACATCTAACGAAACTTACTCGGATTTCATGGATTTAGAGAACATAACCATAGGATTTCTATTCTACAAAGGGGGAGGTAGGAGTAACCAGAGAAACCCTAGGATATATTTGACACATAAATGGGTATAGATGACTAACCGGTTGTCCATCGTTGTCGGTGTCATCGCTGGAGTGGTTGTCGGAGTCATCACCGGAGTCGTCGCCATAGTCGTTGTGGACCTCCGGATCTAGTTGTGGAACCGGAACGCCGTCGATGATGTCAAGGTGTAACGAGACCTCGTCGGCGGCGATGGCAACCTCTGTCTCCATTTTCACGCCGTGCTCCGGTGATTCAGCAGCCCCTGCGTCGCCACTCCCTCCGATGGGGCGCTTCAGCCGCATCCTCACACTACAAAAAAGTACACTTCCGTGATGATACGTGTTTGTCATAGTAGGTCACGTTTTCTGTCATGTGTGTACATCCATGAGATTTTTATGACAGAATCAAGATAGTCATACATGTGCTATCATAGAAGTGTTCCATGACAATACCAAAATTATCATCACGGAAGTGTCCACTTCCATGCTGATAAATGGCACGTCATGGAAGTGCTGTCGTCAAGGGTAACTGACACGTGGCATCCACCATAATGGGTCGCCGTTACGCTATCGGCTTCTGGTTTGAATCTGATAACCCATTAACAGCCCAGACCAATGGGGATTTTCCACGTGTGAAATTCTCAATGGCTAGAGGAACCACGTGTCGGCTCACCGTTGGGACAAATGTCATCCACTCATTGGACCGAAGGCGCCTATGATATGTCGACACGTGGCACGGCACAACAGAGGCCCATTCCGGTGAAAAGGCCGGTCCATTTGACTTGGTCAAAAGGTAGTGGGCTGGCCCAATGAAAGCCTGTTAATGGCCTGTTCGCATATAGCCCATTTACAGCACGCTAACTCACGGCCCATTACGGCCTATCCCGGCCCATGTATGGCCCATGACGTCTTTTTGCCCATAGGAGATCCTTTGTAACTCTGGGCCCATTAAAGGCCCGAGGTGAAACTGGCCCATAATGAACAGTGTATCGCTTTATACCCATTAACAGCCTGTTATTCCATCGGCCGTTTTCCAGCCCATGTTAACTTTCGGCCTTCTAAGGGCCCATTTATTATTGGGCTCAATGAGGGAGTCCTGGACTAAGGGGTCCTCGGGCATCCGACCTGTTAGCCATGGGCCGGACTGATGGGTTGTGAAGATACAAAGACCGAAGACTCTACCCGTGTCCGGATGGGACTCTCCTTGGTGTGGAAGGCAAGCTTGGCGACCGAATATGAAGATTCCTTTCTCTGTAACCGACCTTATGTAACCCTAGATCACTCTGGTGTCTATATAAACCGGAGGGCTAGGTCTGTAGAGGCGAAGACTCATAATCATAGTCATACAGGCTAGACTTCTAGGGTTTTAGCCATTACGATCTCGTGGTAGATCAACTCTTGTAATACTCATATTCATCAAGATCAATCAAGCAGGAAGTAGGGTATTACCTCCGTAGAGAGGGCCCGAACCTAGGTAAACATTGTGTCCCCTTTCTCCTGTTACCATCGACCTTAGACGCACAGTTCGGGACCCCCTACCCGAGATCCGCCGGTTTTGACACCGAAATTGGTGCTTTCATTGAGAGTTCCACTGTGCCGTCGTCAAAAGGGTTGATGGCTCGCCTTGTCGTCAGGGAAAATATCACCTATGGAGGAGTCCTGGCCCCAGGCCAAACCCTCCGACTGGGCCGCTTCGTCATGACCGCATGTTCGGCCCTTAAGCTGACGATGACCTCTCGAGTCATCGAAAATCGCCTCCGCGTTGATCCCGAATACTCCAAACGGATGGATCTGACGGAGTTATCGTCCTTAAATGAACTCCTAGATCACATTGCTGTCTTGGTGGTCGCTATAGAGTACGATCGGATTGGGCTTAAACCCGACCAGAGAGAAATTAAAACTCCGCCGATCACCCACCAGATAGCGGTAATTGAGGAGCAAGACAACTCTTCCTCTATATTAAGGACGAACTATGTTCGGATCTCCGATCTCGAAGAGCCGGACACCCTCCGGCAGAAAGACATGCCTTGTCCTCCGAACATAGAGTCGGACGACAAGCCTAAAAAATCAGTCGATATCCTGGAGCCCGAACTATCAAGTCCGGAAGATCTTCAAACTCCGGATCCAAAATAGGGTTAGGGTTCGGATTTAAATCCACACACCCACCCAGATATGAGCGCTCTCATGAGCATACAACAGCAGTCACAGGAAACGGTCCACCACTTCTGGGCCAGATTCCTCCTTGTCAAAGACAAGATTAAAGATTGCCGCGACGAAGACGCGATCTCAGCGTTCCACAACAATTGCACGAACGAAGGAATCCTCAACGCCATCAACCGCCATCGCATATTACACTTCGTTGACTTGGCAACTATAGTACAGAAGTACAGCACAATGGAAAGCGCCTAGAGTACACAGGCAGCCCACTGGGAACCATCTATCCCCACTCAATCCCTCGTTCAGGCGAAAAGGGCGCACCCTCGTGGCACGTCTGGTCCAACAATAAAGAAATATAGGCCCATTACATGGCGCGAAACCGTTCTGGAAGGATGGCTGATGAGGACATCAATACCATTGTTACACCCACAGCCCCTACTGCTACATATACTGGACCAATTACTAGAGCTCGCGCACGCCAATTAAATTATCAGGTACTTTCGTTTCTTGGTAATGATTCTAATGTTCATGAGAATATGATGCTGCCTAAATTGGATACATTTGTTTTGCTTACAAATGAAGGCCCTAGCTTGGAGAAGGATGGACATTGGAGCAAGAACAAGCATGGAGATAATGCCATGCAAAGGGAACAAACGGAGTTACAAGTGATGATTTCAGGACTTTGAAGCCACCATAATGGGTGCATGAAGCCTTGGACGAAATATACAAGATGCTACTTCATAAATGTCGTCCCGAGGCTATTCTAGGTGCTGCGTCACCTTATTAGTGGGCCAGGCCCATGTAATTTCGAAATACTTAAGTATAGGCTGTTTTAGAGTCCGTATGTGGGGAAACAAGAGTTAGGGTTGATTTGGACCCCTCCACCAAGGGCCACGAAATTCCCCCTCTTCCTCCATATATACAGCCCTTAGGGCACCGTTTAGACCTTGGGTTTTGTTTAGATTAAAAGTTCGCCATAGCTGCAACTTCGCGTGCCGTTTGTGTTCAACGACCGGACAAAGGCGTCCACAGAACCCCACCTTGATCAATAAAGCTTTCATCTTATATTCGCAATATCCAGATTGCAATCTCAGTTTCTTGCTTGTTCTTCGTTTGCTCGCAGGAAGCAGACCCTCGTGGTCGAGTTGATCGTGCTCGGCGTGGTCAATAACCTCTCGGAGTTGGTTTAGCGATTGCTAAGGCGCGACGTCCTCGCAGACGTTAAGTAGTCGGATCGTCAAAGTCGACTTCCTCCAAAGCGAAAACCACATCTCATCGAAAGGCAGGACACCTTTGCCTCTATCAAGTGGTATCAGATTTTCAGGTTGCTCGGTGAGATTTTACAGTTTTTCGTAGATTAGATCGAGTCTGTTCTTCATACCTAAAGTCCACGAAAAAACCACAAAAAATATTAGGGTTAGTTCATCATATCCGAACCAATCTGAGCCTTTGCATAATCTTTTTAGGGTTTTGCTTTGTTGAATTTGCGGTTGCATCGTCGTGTCTAGTTCTTTGGTCTTAGCGTCTAGTCTTTTAGAGTTTGAGTTACGGTCATAAGTTGTCACGCCGCCACCGCACCATCATCATCACCCCTGCCACCTACCATCACCGCTTCGAATCCGTATCCATATACCACCACCAATCCGTGTCCATATACCACCACCGATCCATATCCATATACTACCACCGCTACCACCACATTTGCCATATACCACGACCATATATCCACCACCAATCCGAGTTCCTTGCATATTAGGGTTGTTTTCGAGATCCATCTAGTTTCCGATTCGTGTTTCCTTGCCGGAGTAGGTTTCGGAAAAAAAAAAAAAAAAAAAAAAAAAAAAAAAAAGAGCAGCGCAAAAAAAAAAAAAAGCAGCGCAAAAAAAAAAAAAAAAAAAAAAAAAAAATTTCCAGAGTGTGCTTTTCCGTTGTTTCCGTGCAGCGCCGTGATTTTGTTAGTGTTCTAGGCTCGCGTCTCTAGCACGGTCTAGCCTAGGACCAAAGACCTGATCTCGTCGTTGAGCGTTTATTCAACTTTGCATCTCTGAATTGATTATTGCTGACCCTTTTGCTACCATATTATAAGCCTTCCCAGCTCCACATACATCTACATCGTGCGTTTGACTCTCCCAGTAATCGCTCTATCCAAGCTTTGAGAGTTTTGACTACATCGGTTGCCGATCACCTTTCTTCTTTGGGTAGAACTGGTAAGAATTTGAGATTTGCTTGTGGATTTGTGATCGTCCACCACACCACCACCACCACTTCCTAGTAGTCTGTGAATCATATTCTTGTGTGTTTCTATTGCTGCTAACCATGGCAGGATCACAAGCCGAGCGAGACTGACCGGGAGAACATGACAAACAAAGCGCTACATGATAAGTTTCAACAAATGATGAGTGGGCGGTGGACGATGTGCTAAATAGATTTGAAGAGGCCATGGAGAAGATAGATGGCATTGAGAAGGCGTTCAAACAAAGCTCGATAACAAGTTTAATGAATTGCTCGTCGTCTACCACCACCACCACCGGCTGCACCTAACGCACCTCTACTACAACAACACGGACTACCCGCACATCGTGAAACAGCCCTCCGCCGAGCTTCCGTGTCCCTCTTCACTGGCCAAGCTCTTTGGTCTGCTTGTTGATACTACATGGCTCCTGCTGCTGCGGCGGGGAGGATGATTATGTGAGAGCTTACGAGGATGAGGTTGATCAACATCGAACTACGTGCAACCACCGGCACCACAACCACCGGTCGTCCACATGCAAATAATGGCAATGTTAGGGCTCCCCTTCAGTGCGAGATCATGACCATCTCCTAAACTGAAATTGAATATTCCACCATTTGAGGGTAGATATGTTCTGATATATATCTTACTTGGGAATTAGAAACTGAACAACGATTTACATGTTTACAATATCACGAGGAGAGCGTGTTCTGCTGCTGTTTGTACTTTCACTAGCTTTGCATGTGTTTGGTGGTGCGAACATTGTAGATTATATCCTGTTCCAGCTACTTGGGCTGCTTTGAAAACTGCTATGCGTACTCGTTGGGTTCCACCATATTATCAGCGTGAATTACTTCAAAAATTGCAGCGCTTAAGACAAGGAAAAAATTCGGTAGAAGAATATTATCAGGAATTACAAACTGGCTTGATTAGATGTGGTATTGTTGAGGAGAATGAAGCTATGCTTGCACGTTTTACGGGTGGATTAAATAAAGAGATTCAGACCATTCTAGACTACAAGGATTATAATAATATCACTCGATTATTCCATCTTGCTTGTAAAGCTGAACGTGAAGTGCAGGATCGACAGGCCTTGGCGCGGACTAACTTTTCTGCAGGTCGACCTTCATCATGGACACCACGTGCATCCTCTACTTCCACACGTTCTACTACACGGCACCTCCGTCGGCTGCCACCTCAACCGTGATACAAGAAAGCAGGCACAACCACCACTATCGCCAAGAGTACACTGCTTTGGGCCTACAGAGCTCTTCTTCTTCCATGGCGTCAACAGGGCACACAAGTGATATTATTTGTCGTCGTTGTAAGGGAAGAGGACATTTTTGAGAGAATGCCAATCTCAGCGTGTGATGATTGCTCACGAGGATGGTGGGTATGAGTGCGCTAGTGACTATGATGAAGAGACTTTGGCTCTTATTACACATGAAGAACACGGTGGAGATGATTACGATCTGAGGCGCAATACATGGCTCTTGAAGATCTTGACAGGTATGAATGTTTAGTTGCTCAACGTGTTTTGAGTGTGCAGGTTACACAAGCGAGCAAAATCAGAGGCATAACTTGTTCCATACAAAGGGAGTTGTGAAGGAGCGTTCTATTAGCGTCATCATAGATGGAGGGAGCTGCAACAACTTGGCTAGCATGGATATGGTGGAGAAGCTTTCTCTCACCACAAGACCACATCCACATCCTTACTACATCCAATGGTTCAACAACAGCGGCAAGGTTAAGGTAACACGTCTGTTCGTGTGCATTTTAGTATCTCTACATATGCTGATTATGTTGATTGTGATGTGGTACCTATGCAAGCATGTTCCTTATTACTTGGTAGACCATGGCAATTTGATAAAAATTCTGTACACCATGGTAGAAACAATCAGTATACTCTTGTTCACAAGGATAAAAATATTACTTTGCTTCCTATGACTCTGATTCCATTTTGAAAGATGATATTAATAGAGCTAATAAAGCAAAACAGGAGAAAACTAAGAGTGAAAATCAGATTGTGGCAAAAGAATTTGAGCAACAAATGAAGCCTAATAATAAACCATCTAATGTTGCTTCGAAATTAAACTGAAAAGTGCATGTCTATTTGCCACCAAATCTGATATTGATGAGCTAGATTCTAGCAAATCTGTTTGCTATGCTTTTGTGTGCAAAGAGGCATTATTTTCATTCGAGGGCGTGCCTTCCTCTTTGCCCCTGCTGTCACTAACATTTTGCGGGAGTTCACGACGTCTTCCCACAAGGCGTGCCAGGATTACCACCTATTCGAGGATTGAGCATCAAATTGACTTAATTCCGGTGCATCGCTACCAACCGTGCACCATACCGTACCAATCCGGAGGAGGCGAAGGAGATTATCGTCAATCACAGGAGCTGCTCGACAAAGGTTATATCGCGAATCTCTTAGTCCTTGTGCTGTTCCTATTATACTAGTGCCTAAAAAGGATGGTGCGTCGGCGTATGTGTGTTGATTGTAGAGGCATTAATAATATTACTATTAGTTATCGTCATCCTATTCCTAGGCTAGATGATATGCTTGATGAATTAAGTGGCTCTACAATATTCTCCAAAGTTGATTTGCGTAGTGGATACCATCAAATTCGTATGAAATTGGGAGATGAATGGAAAACAGCATTTAAAACTAAGTTTGGATTATATGAGTGGTTAGTCATGCCTTTTGGGTTAACTAATGCACCTAGTACTTTCATGAGATTAATGAATGAAGTTTTACGTGCTTTCATTGGACGATTTGTGGTAGTTTACTTTGATGATATACTGATTTATAGCAAATCTTTGGAAGAACATTTGGAACATTTACGTGCTGTTTTTAATGCTCTCGTGATGCACGTTTGTTTGGTAACCTTGGGAAGTGCACCTTTTGCACCGACCGAGTATCTTTTCTTGGCTATGTTGTTACTCCACAGGAATTGAAGTTGATAAAGCCAAGATTGAAGCTATTGAGAGTTGGCGCAGCCCAAAGCGGTCACACAAGTGAGGAGTTTTCTTGGACTCGCTGGTTTCTATAGGCGTTTTGTGAGAGACTTTAGCACCATTGCTGCATCTCTCAATGAGCTTACAAAGAAGGATGTGCCTTTTGTTTGGGGTACCGCATACGGAAGAAGCCTTCACGGTATTGAAAGATAAGTTGACACATGCTCCTTTACTCCAACTTCGACTTTAATAAGACTTTTGAGCTTGAATGTGATGCTAGTGGAATTGGATTAGGAGGTGTGTTATTACAAGATGGCAAACCTGTTGCATACTTTTCGAAAAATTGAGTGGGCCTAGTCTGAACTATTCTACTTATGACAAAGAATTATATGCTCTTGTTAGGACTTTAGAGACATGGCAACATTATTTATGGCCCAAAGAATTTGTTATACATTCTGATCATGAATCTTTGAAACATATTAAAAGTCAAGCTAAACTGAATCGTAGACATGCTAAATGGGTTGAATTCATTGAGACTTTCCCTTATGTCATTAAACACAAGAAGGGTAAAGAAAATGTTATTCTTGATGCTTTGTCTCGTCGCTATACTATGCTTTCACAACTTGACTTCAAAATATTTGGTTTGGAGACCATCAAAGATCAATATGTGCATGATGCTGATTTTAAAGATGTAATGCAGAATTGTAAAGAAGGAAGAACATGGAACAAGTTCGTTATTAATGATGGTTTTGTGTTCCGTGCTAACAAGCTATGCATTCCTGCTAGCTCTGTTCGTCTTTTGTTGTTGCAGGAGGCGCATGGAGGAGGATTAATGGGACACTTTGGCGTCAAGAAGGCGGAGGATATACTTGCTACACATTTCTTTTGGCCAAAGATGAGGCGGGATGTTGATCGTTTTGTTGCTCGCTGCACTACATGTCAAAAAGCTAAGTCACGACTCAATCCTCATGGTTTATATATGCCTTTGCTGTGCCTAGTGTTCCTTGGGAGGATATATCTATGGACTTTGTTTTAGGTTTACCTCGAACAAAGAAGGGAGGATAGCATATTTGTTGTCGTGGATAGATTCTCGAAAATGGCACACTTTATACCATGTCATAAAAGCGATGATCTTTGTTAATGTTGCTGATTTGTTCTTTCGTGAAATTATTCGCTTGCATGGTGTGCCAAATACTATTGTTTCAGATCGTGATACTAAATTTCTTAGCCACTTTTGGAGATGTTTATGGGCTAAGTTGGGGACTAAACTGCTTTTAGTACTACTTGTCACCCCAAACCGATGGACAAACTGAAGTAGTCAATAGAACATTGTCTACTATGCTTAGGGCTGTTTTGAAGAATAATAAGAAAATGTGGGAAGAATGCTTGCCTCATATTGAATTTGCTTATAATCGTTCATTGCATTCTACTACTAAGATGTGCCCTTTTGAAATTGTGTATGGCTTCCTACCTCGTGCACCTATTGATTTGTTGCCTCTTCCATCTTGGAGAAGGTTAATTTTGATGCTAAAAACGTGCTGAATTGATTTTAAAAGTGCATGAGATAACTAAGGAAAACATTGAGCGTATGAATGCTAAATATAAACTTCTTTGGAGATAAGGGTAGAAAACATGTTGTCTTTGCACGGAGATCTTGTTTGGTTACATTTGCGTGAGGATAGGTTTCCTAATTTGCATAAATCAAAGCTAATGCCACGTCTGATGGTCCATTTAAGGTGTTAGAAAATAAATGATAATGCATATAAACTTGAGCTGCTGCAGATTTTGGGGTTAGTCCCACTTTTAACATTGCAGATTTGAAGCCTTATTTGGGTGAGGAATATGAGCTTCCGTCGAGGGCGACTTCATTTCAAGAAGGGAGGATGATGAGGACATCAATACCATTGTTACACCCACAGCCCCTCTTGCTACATATCTTGGACCAATTACTAGAGCTCGCGCACGCCAATTAAATTATCAGGTACTTTCGTTTCTTGGTAATGATTCTAATGTTCATGAGAATATGATGCTGCCTAAATTGGATACATTTGTTTTGCTTACAAATGAAGGCCCTAGCTTGGAGAAGGATGGACATTGGAGCAAGAACAAGCATGGAGATAATGCCATGCAAAGGGAACAAACGGAGTTACAAGTGATGATTTCAGGACTTTGAAGCCACCATAATGGGTGCATGAAGCCTTGGACGAAATATACAAGATGCTACTTCATAAATGTCGTCCCGAGGCTATTCTAGGTGCTGCGTCACCTTATTAGTGGGCCAGGCCCATGTAATTTCGAAATACTTAAGTATAGGCTGTTTTAGAGTCCGTATGTGGGGAAACAAGAGTTAGGGTTGATTTGGACCCCTCCACCAAGGGCCACGAAATTCCCCCTCTTCCTCCATATATACAGCCCTTAGGGCACCGTTTAGACCTTGGGTTTTGTTTAGATTAAAAGTTCGCCATAGCTGCAACTTCGCGTGCCGTTTGTGTTCAACGACCGGACAAAGCGTCCAGAACCCCACCTTGATCAATAAAGCTTTCATCTTATATTCGCAATATCCAGATTGCAATCTCAGTTTCTTGCTTGTTCTTCGTTTGCTCGCAGGAAGCAGACCCTCGTGGTCGGAGTTGATCGTGCTCGGCGTGGTCAATAACCTCTCGGAGTTGGTTTAGCGATTGCTAAAGCGCGGCGTCCTCGACGTTAAGTAGTCGGATCGTCAAAGTCGACTTCCTCCAAAGCGAAAACCACATCTCATCGAAAGGCGGGACACCTTTGCCTCTATCAATGGCTCGATGGGCCATGCAAAATACATACAACACCGGATAACACACCAACCCACAGCCTTAGAGCATGTTGGATACTCCGGCAAGTGGCCAAAAGCGGCGAGGAGATCCTCACCAAGAATACCCCAGAACAACACCCCCCAGAAGACGACGACCTCAGAGTATTGATAGTCTTCGAGACATTTGCTTCAAAGAATAGGCGCATAAGGGCACTCCGCGAACTCGCTGAAGTCTGCCAAATCGCGGCAATAAACCCTTGGAACGACACGGCTATAACTTTTAATGTCGGTGACGAACCAAAATACAGGACAGTCCGAGCACCAGGCGCCTTGGTCCTCAGTCCAATAGTGGACGGCTTTCGGCTCACCAAGGTTCTCATGGACGGTGGCAGCGGAATACACCTCATCTATGAGGATACACTCCACAAAATGGAAATAGACAGGAGCCGCATCAAGCAAAGCAGCATGACCTTCCGAGGAATCATTCCCAGTCGGGAGGCGTGGTGTGCGGGAAAAATCACACTTGACGTGGTATTCGGCACACTGGAGAACTACGGTCCAAAGAAATAACCTTCCAAGTGGCCCTTTTCAACAGCGGATATCACGCCCAATTGGGGCGAGATGCGTTTACATGCTTCCAAACCATACCTCATTACGGGTATACGAAGCTCAAGATGCCTGGGCCCAATGGCATAATCACTCTCGCCAGTAATCTGGACATAGCACTCCGCGCCAAAAATACACCGCATCCCTGGCCCTTGAGGCATTATCTGAAGCACTCGCAGCCGAAGAGTTAAGTGCACTGCACTCCATGGTGGATAGGGACGATGTAATCCTGGACAAACGACCCAAGTCCACCTCCTTCAAACCAGCAGAAGAAATAGTCAAATTCCAAGTCCATCTGACGGACCCCAACAAGACAACATCTATCGGGGCTGCTTCGACCCAGCGGTCGATGCAGCCTCTGAGAGTTCTGCGTGATAAGCTGGGACATATTACTTTGGCACCCCCGACATGCCGGGAATCCCTTGAGCTAGCTGAACACAGCCTCAATATCTTAAAGGGATATAAACCGGTCAAACAGACACTGTGGCGTTTTTCCGAACCCAAACGACAAGCTATGGGAGAAGAGCTAGCCAAGTTACTCGAAGCCGGACTCATCAGAGAAATAAAACACCCGGACTGGCTAGCAAACCTGGTGATGGTACCAAAGAAGGATAAATCCTGGCACCTATGCATCAATTTCAAAGACCTCAACAAGGCTTGCCCTAAGGATCCCTTCCCCCTCCCTCGCATCGGTCAGATTATTGGTGCAACGGTAGGACACGACTCACTGTGTTTCCTCGACGTTTACTCCGGATACCATCAGATCAAGATGAAGGAGTCCAATCAAGCCGCAACGACATTCATTACCCCATATGGGCCTTTCTGCTTCAACACTATGCCTTTCGGGCTCAAAAACGCCGGCGCCACCTACCAATGCATGATTCAAATATGCCTGGAGAAGCAGATCGGCAAGACAGTTGAAGCATATGTGGCTGACGTCGTCATCAAAACCAGGCACGTCGAGTCACTGATAGACGATTTACGTCTCACATTCAACAACCTCCGTGCATATGACATCAAGCTCAATCCAAAAAAGTGTGTTTTTGGCGTCCCTGCTGGAAAACTGCTGGGCTTCATCGTTTCCAATAGAGGAATTGAAGCAAATCCAGCCAAAATCCGAGCTTTGTCACAATTGGCTACGCCAACGGACCTTAAACAGGTCCAAAAACTCGCCGGTTGCGTGGCAGCTTTAAGCCGCTTTATCCCAGATTGGGAGAAAAGGCATTGCCACTCTATCGCATTCTAAGGCGCACCGATCACTTCGAGTGGACGGATGCAGCAACGGCCAGACTAGAAGAAATAAAGGCCCTTCTAGCAAGCAACCCAATCCTGGCCGCGCCGAACATCGGCGAACCCATGTTATTATACATATCGACAACACACCAGGTGGTAAGCACCGTGCTCGTCGTGGAATGAGAACAGGATGGACACAAATTCCCGCTTCAGAAGCCGGTGTATTACGTATCCACTGTCCTCACACCATGAAAATACCGGTACCCCCTTTATAAAAAAATAGCATACGTGGTCTTCATGGCATCCCGGAAGCTACGACACTACTTCCAAGAGTGTTCGATCATGGTGGCTTCCGAAGTACCACTCAATGATACAATAAACAACCGCGATGCTACGGGCCGGATTGCCAAATGGGCCATTGAGCTCCTTCCATTCGACATAGCATACAAACCGCGTCGGGCCATTAAATCCCAAGTACTGGCGGACTTCGTCGCCGAATGGACAGAGGTCGAACTCCCTAAAGAGTACAACACATATTCCAACTGGGTTATGTATTTCGATGGCTCCAAAATCTTTGGCAGGATTAGGGGCCGGAGTCGTTTTAACGTCCCCCACTGGAGAGGTAGTCCAGTACATACTCCAAATATTATACACAGACTCCAACAACGCAACCGAATACGAGGCCTTATTGCATGGTCTTTGGATGGCCGTCTCCATGGGCATACAACGCCTGGAAGTGCGCGGGGACTCAAAAATCGCAATATCTCAAATAAATGGAGATTTTGACGCCAAAGATCTGAAGATGGTGGCTTATCGCAACGCCGTCCTTAAAATGCCGCCTCGGTTCGAGGGGCTCGAGTTTCATCACGTGGCTCAAGAAAGTAATCAAGCGGCGGACGTCCTTGCTTGCATCGGCGCCAAGCGTGACCCCGTCCCACCTAGCATCTTTCTGGAAAGGATTTTTAAGCCAACCATGGTGTGTCACAGTGAGTGCGGCAACACTAGCCCGAATTCGAACACAACCCCAGATTCCGAACACACCGATATCATCGGGGGCTCAGCCACCGAAATAACACCGTCGGCCCATCTCATTATGGCAGTACTGCCCCATGTACCGAACCCTTCTTGGCCTACCTTAATAGGAAAGAACTCTGTGAGGATCAAAATGAGGCCCGCCGCATTGTCCGGCGTTCGAAGGCCTACAAGGTTCACGACGGAGAGCTCTACAAGAAAAGCGCTACCGGAGTCCTTCAAAGATGTATATCCGAGGAGGAGGGCCGGCAGCTCTTGGCTGAAATTCATGCCGGTCTCGGCGGTCACCACGCCGTAGCCCAGGCTTGTTAGCAAGGCCTTCCGTACATGTTTTTATTGGCCGACGGCCCGAGCAGACGCACAGGACCTTGACCAACATTGCATCGGATGCCAGCTTTTCGCCAACCAGAGCCATATGCCACCCACCACTCTGCAAACAATACCCATCACTTGGCCTTTTGTGGTCTGGGGGCTTGATATGGTCGGACCCCTTAAAGGAGGAAGCCATAAGAAAAAATAACTGCTGGTCATGGTGGATAAATTCACTAAGTGGATAAAGACCAAACCAGTTAAAACAGCCGAAGCTGGACCAGTGATAGACTTCATATCCGACATAGTACACAGTTATGGTGTTCCATACAGCATCATCACCGATAACGGCTCCAACTTCACAGCCGATGAGGTGAAAAATTGGTGTGCCAATCTGGGCATTAAGCTCGATTACGCCTCCGTCTATCACCCGCAAACAAACGGTCAAGTCGAACGGGCCAATGGTCTTATTACGAGTGGCATCAAACCTAGGCTGGTGCGGTCTTTGAAGGAATCAAACAAGCACTGGGTTGAGGAGCTCGACTCCGTACTATGGGGGCTGCGGACCACGCCCAATCGCACTACCGGATACACACCTTTCTTCATGGTGTACGGCGCAGAGGCTGTGCTACCCTGCGACATTATTCATGACTCACCTCGAGTGTGCATGTACGAAGAGAGAGAGGCCGAGCTCGATCGGCAGGACAGCCTAGACGCCTTGGAGGACGAGCGTGACGTTGCAAAAGCCCGTTCCGCATTTTATCAACAACAGGCCAGTAGATATCAAAGCAGAGAAGTACGGGCCAAGACTTATAATGTTGGTGAACTCGTTCTACGCTTGCCGGAGAAAAAAAAGGAGAAACTCAAGCCCAAATGGGAGGGTCCCTTCATCATTGATGAAGTTCTCACTGGAGGAGCATACCTCCTGCGTGATGCGTCAAACAATCGCCTAGAGCCGAACCCTTGGAATGCGGCCAGACTCCAAAGATTCTACGCCTAGCGCTGAACTCTTTGTTTGTCTCCTTCTCCCTATTGTTCCCATTGCTTTTTCCTCTCTTTTCGCTTCTTCCTTTTTTTAGCCTTAAAGCTTTCGTGCGGCTCAAGCGTGCACCTATGATATACACATACTCAAATATGTACGTCCATTATACCTGGGGGCTTCTTTGATAGAAGCTTGTTAATGTTATTTTTCGAGCATCAAGCTCATCACATATGCGCGTTTCCCCCATATGTACCTTTTCTTCACCATTATATGCATCAATATGACTTAAGTTTTGGCCAAGCTGGGTTACCTGGCTCCTGTGCTTATGCCCTACGTTCCTGTTAGTTCAGCTAGGGCATAAAGGGAGCACCTCTGCGATTGTTACTGCCGGGTCATCTGGATGTGTACCTCAGACTGGGTGAAGCCGAAAGCTAGCGTTCTTAAGGGAATATTCGGTCGGTGGATTAAAGATGTTTTTGCATTCACCACATTGTGAACCCCCAGATGTTACTTATACTGCGATTGTTCCAATCACAGTTCGGACATGCATTTTTACGCATGCACACCTAGGGAAAAGAACCCTTAACGGAACTATTCTCTCTAGAAGATGTTTCTTACAATCATAATGTAATATAACATAACTAGCCGAATACAACTTGTCTGTTCAAGCAATTATGACCCCTACGCCTGGTTTCCACGCATACCCCCGTCTATTTTACCGCTAAGGTATTTGGAAACACTCTGCACCTTCCGGTCCAGAGATCAAAGGGAAAAGGTCTGCCATGACAATCGTTTTACAATTCAGCTAGAAGGAAAGTACATAGTCACTTGGACTCAAAAATTTAATCCTCTATCCCGTCCAATAGGCTGTCTAACTTACAATCCTGCTGGGAATACTTGGCGGCTACTTTTACTATAACATCCCAAAATTCTAAATTTTGGAATGTTATAATAAATAGATAGATTGATTGTTTGTTTGATTGTTGTGTGATTGATTGAGTGAAATTCGAAACTTTTCGAAAGTTAAATGAGAGGGAAATAAAAGGACTTTCCCAAACTTTCACTGTGCTTTTATGGTCTCCGTGAATTCAAAATTCATTTTTCATCACAAAACCCTAGAGAGAAGATGACATGACTTCTTCCATTTATTTAAATGACAAGGGGTGTTGAAAATATTTGAATTTCATTTGAAATTATTTCCAATTCAGGAACTTTATGCAACTCAATGATTTTCATGAGCGAAGATAAAATGACTTCTTCAAAACATATGAAATATGAGTTGGGAGTTTCAAAGAATTAAATTCAAAGTTCTTCTGAATTTATTTTCAGTTGGAGTTATTTGGATTTTATTCAAATTATTTTTCTCCAAAAATAAAATATATGGAAATTAGGGTAAAATGATTCCCTGATTGGAAAAATGGAGAAATAAATTTGAAATCATTTTGGTATTTTTAAAATGATTTTTATGAGGTTTTATTGTAGCAGAAGCATTCTTTGCTTTATTTAAAATCCTGACGATTTTATTTGAAGCTAGAATAATGTTCATCTTGTAGGAAATCTTTTTCTGAGATTTCTGTTATATTATATGCCTATATAATATTTCTATTTCCTTTTGTTTTTATTTTTGTTTGTCCGTTTAAAAAAAAGCTCCCCTCTGCCCGGGCCAGGCGGCCCTCCTCGAGCCGAGCCACGGCCCGGCACCACGCGCCGCCGCCTGAGCTCCCAGGCGGGAGACCGCCGCCACCACAGCAGACCGCCGCCGCCGTGTCCTTCCCGGACGCCGCCGCGCCTTGACCCCTCTTCCACGTCACCGCCTCCCTCTCCGCCTTTAAAAGGCGTGACCGCCGCCCCGGATCCCTCTTCTCCTCCTCGCCTCGCCCCACATCCCACGCCTCACCGCCGCCGGCAAGATCCGCCGCCCGAAGCCGCCACCCTCGCCACCGATGACCACCGCCGTCGCCACCACGGCACCCGCCGCCCCTCCTCGACCACTTCGCCGGCCTCGGCGACCGCCGAACCGCCGCCCGTCCCATGAGAGTCGCCGCCTCGCCGGAACCTCCAGTTCCGCCGCATGAGTTTTTCTTCGTGAACAGTAACGCGCACAAAAACCCGCCGGTTTTTCTAGTTTAGATCGGTTTTATATTATTAGAGCGATTGATTTTTTTAGGTTAAGTTGCGACGTTCCTTTGGTTAGGCACACTCAGCGAACGAATTTCGTTCGTTAGCGTTCTATAACGAACGTTCACTGTCTAGCCTTTTTCTTTTCTGTTTTATTTAAGACAGGGACCTCTTCATAATTAAAGTTTTTACAGTTTAGTCCCTGTTAGTCAAACGGTCACAATGTTTCAACCGTTTGTCCAAATCCAACGAAACCAACACCCACTTCTTTGTTACGATCCCCTCTTTCCAGTAATCCAACTTAAACATGTTTTTGAAAGTTTAAAATTTGAATTGGATCAGATTTGAATTTGAACTTCGTTTAATCATAACTTGAGTTTTGTAACTCCGTTTGAGTTGATTCTTTTTGCAAATCGAAGCTCTTGACCTAAACTTTCTGATAAGGCCAAATTCACATAATTTTGGTACTATTAGAAATCGTTTTATGTTGCAAGAGTTATTTGCTTGGATTTGATGCTTTTTCCGAATTGTTTTTTTTTTCGTTCTTCCCGATCTTTCGACTAACTGCTTATGTGTGGTTACTATTGCTTGCTTACGATAGATTGACCGCAGTGTGACGAGTAGATCTATCAAGAGTTATGAGTGCGAATCATCTTCATCTTCATCAACATTGCAGGCAAGTTCACACTTTGATCATATCCCTTTTTCATACCCAGTTTTTGTGCATTAGATCAATCCTCAAACATTACATGATTAGGATCTAATTAAACTGTGGGTTTTGGGAAAGTAGTTGAGGTAGTACCTATTACCTGTTTTATTATCAAACCCTTGGGAGTTACTTCTACGTTTGCTTATATTACCATGCTATGCTAGTAGACGTGGATTGGGTGAGTGTATCCATGATAGATGTGAGATTTTAACTAATGGTTTATTTAAGGTGGCAACTTAAACACACATCTGGGTGGAGTGAGGTACCTGGGTATTCCAGGATTGCCTGTTTCTTTTTGGACCACCACCCAGGCTCAAAGGGATCATGAGATTATTCATGCTAGAAACTTCTATGTGGAGCCACAAGCTACTATGGGCTCTAGCATAGTTGACTAAGTCGTCTTGAACTCTTACGGTGGTAGACTAGCGGATGTAGGGGATGTAGGTTGGTCTTGTCTACCCGTTCGTAAGGTGCTAAGCGCTTCGAAGACTATGTCTCGGTCATCCGTTTCTCAAACACCATGTAGTGCGAGAATCCCAACGGAGGAGATCGAGTCTTGTGGGGAAAAGTGCACAAACCTCTGCAGAGTGTAACAAACTAATCGTGGTTAGCCGTGTCCCCGGCTATGGACATCTTGAGTATCTAGTACTTGGATTATCATGTGAATCTCATCATGTTACTTTAAATAATTTTTGTTGGGTTAATGATGATATTTTTAATTGGGATTGAGAATGTTGTCAACCATTGTCAATGTTTAATAACCACCATGATAGTTAAATAAAATTTATTCCTTTGCAGTAGGGAAAAATTGGCTTTACGCAAAACTGTAACCGTAGAGCTTTTCCACCAGCCAAATATGCATGTAGTAATAGCCATATTTCAGCATTGCTCTAAAGTGTGAATTTGCCAGTACATTCAATGTACTGACCCTTTGTGGCTGCAACATCTCATGTTGCGAGGAGTCTTCTGACAGTAAGTGATACGTTAGGGTTCGATTTCTACACTCAACTTTGCGTTGGTGTTGATGGGAATCCACAACCTTGTTACTTCCGCTATTTGGATTGAGGTAATAGTATTTACGTTACTTTATACATGTGATTTACCTCATTATAAATCCTAAATCTTGTCTCTGTCAACATACCGATCCGAGGATGACACTTAAGCCACGAAGACTTGATCCATTCGGTCGGGGCGCTACATTTACTTGGTCATATACCAAATTTAGGAACTTCTTTCCCATCGACCCTAGAGGTCGACACGAGCCATATGATTGAATCAAGCTTGGTGTCTTGTGTTTTCACCATGGCTCGAGCTTCGTGCACCTTCGGCAGGCGGTATCTTCCACAATCGAAAGCGCGCTGCCCCTTGAATAGCTCTATGAGCTCCTCCATCTTTCTGGAGGGAGGCGGATGGCCATCAGCGGTGTCTGGACTAGGGGTACTCACCACGTCATATCCGGTCGGTTGGATTGGGCGAGGACCCCATGGCCGTATACTCATGGGCCAGTCCGGACAGCTGCCGCATACAAGGAAGATTCCACAAGACTTGGCGATCAAGACAAGGACTCCTCCCCATCGGCGTATTCGGCTAGGACTCTTGTTATCCTAGGCCTCTGGTGCATTATATAAACCGAGGCCAGGCTAGTCGATAGAAATACACAATCATAATCATAGGCTAGCTTCTAGGGTTTAGCCTCTACGATCTCGTGGTAGATCAACTCTTGTAACCCTATATTCATCAGGATCAATCAAGCAGGAAGTAGGGTATTACCTCGATAGAGAGGGCCTGAACCTGGGTAAACATCGTGTCCCCTATCTCCTGTTACCATCGACCTTAGACGCACAGTTCAGGACCCTATACCCGAGATCCGCCGGTTTTGACACCGACATTGGTGCTTTCATTGAGAGTTCCGCTGTGCGTTCGGCAAAAGGTCGATGGCTCGCCTATAGATCAACTGTGACTTCGGCATCTTCGTCACCAGCTCGACTGGTCACCTTGGTTCGACCAAGGACCGCGCCCTACCTCCGATCATGATGTTCGGATGAGGGTCTTCATCAACATAAACTCCGATCTCTATCAAGATCATGGAGGAATCATCCAGGGAGCCCGGGGGCTCAACGCCAACATTGCCCTTGGGCGACCGTGCTGTTTTTCTGGACAATGAACTTGTGTACGCCGCCGCCGCCTCCTCAATTGTCGTTTTAACGATTGCTTCGGTGGAATTGTGCGGAATTGAGTCTACAACAACCCTGGAAAATTTCGCCGCGTTCCGATGGAGGAATCTCGGCAATCCGCGATATAAGCGGACCTGTCAAATCTGGACGAGAATCTAGAGCGAGTTTAGGGCGTGGTGTCCAGCTTCTAGCTCGGACGTCCTTTGGAAGATCAACCGTTGATCGGCTGCGGAATTCCTATATCTACCACCCTCAAAATTTCAGCTCGATCGACCGTCCAAACTCCGGGAACCTTCCGATTAGTGCATCACTTTTCGGATCTTTTTCTGCAACGAATCCGACCGAGTTCGTCTTTTTATGAACGAGATTTGGACATCCTTTTGAAGGAAGTTTTGTATGGGGTATTGTGTTTTGTTCCCGAACACATCCACTAACTTTAAAATCTTTTGAACATGATCTTCAACATCATCTTTGGTGTCAAACCAGTCGGCAATATTGCTCCACGGCCGCCGACCTGCGCTAAACACGTCGTCACTTTGTTGAGCCGAGCTCAACTTCTTTGGATCATCATCTCGGCAAGCCGAACAAGAGTTCAGCATCGGAAAGGATAAATCATCACCAACATCGCCGCCCCATGGATTACACGGAGCAGGCGCACCGGCATCGCCGCACGGTCACTTCATCAAGCCGGCATTGACCACGTCACGACCTGCATCGGCATGGCCGCACTGTTGCTCCTTCGAGCCGGTGTCCATCACGCCGACCTACTTCGACTCATCGGTTGACATCGAGGCTTCGACATCTCGGCTGGACCGGGGGCTCCGCCATCTCTTCATCAACCTTTACTCCAGAGACTTCGGCGTCACTAGCCGACCAGCTCCGTCATGTTAGCTAGACCGAGGGCTTTGCCTTGGCGAGCCAACCTTTGCCAGCATTGCGATACCATCGCTTTATCACCCGTCAGGCAATGGGTGTGCGGATCGAGTCCCAATTTTGGGAATCACCTTTCTTCAGATTGCTACAATAAATAAACCAGGTGCTATTAATCCTAGTATTTTTTGCTTGTTTGGGTTCATTTTTCCCAAGGAATTATTACTCTGGTTTGTCCATCATATGTACGCAGGGCTATCAAATGGTGACCGCATTTACGACGATCGCATGGTGGTTCAGTCAGTTTCCGTAGATAGTCCGGCGAACGCCGCATCCGGAACTCAGACCGACCTGTGAATTCAGGCTTTGCCACGCCTTTACCACGTCACGCCGTCGCCCTGCATCGACATTGACTTCGGCGCCAGGCCATATTTCTTTTATTACTCACTTTGCATAAACTATTTATTATGCATCAATTTTTATTTTTTAATATATCATTATTACTATTATCTCCGGTTTGCACTATTTTTTGTGCATAGGAAAATGATCCAGCCGGACTATATCCTTTGGCGTCACCTCGGGACCGGCTTGGGGGATGGAACCTTGTCTCGCATCAAGCTCGGACGACGTCATCAATACCGAACACATTAACCAGCTAAGTTGCCTTCATGCTCAAATTTTTAAATTTTTAACTTGTGTTCGGTTCGATCAAGCATTATACTTTTTGGAAAAAGTTGCTGTAAAAATTTCCTTGTCCAAACTTTGTTTGTGGCGCAAAAATTCAAATACCCGTTTACTTGGGGCTCCCTTCTTTGGAGCTTTTCCTCTTGCATATGATTATACTTATGCGGCCGTTCCTTGCTCGTGTATTATGCCACAATATGCACCATATTGACCTAAGTGATTTGCAAGCTGGGTTGCCTTGCTCTGTGTTTACCCTACTTTCCGATTGTTGGCTAGGGAGTAAAGGAGCACCTCTGCGGTTGTCACCATCGGGTCACCGAGCGGACCTTAGGCGGGTGAAGCCAAAGCTAAGCGCTCTTCTGTTTTCAATAATGGTCGGCACTAGCGGAACTCATGAGTACGAAAATCTATTGCACAAGTCTCATATTAACAATGAGCACCGAAGAAAGGTATCGGTGGGGGTACTATTTTCTTCAAAGATGCTTCTTACACTTTATCAGTAATATAGCATAAGTTCCCTGAGCGCGCTTTGTCTGTTAAAGCCTTATGAGTCGATTGCCTGGTTATCGAAAACACCGTTGATATTCCCGACAGGTGGAATACATAACACTTTTCGGTCCTTGACCGAAGAGGGAGAAGCCGACGGTTGGTTAAGACGCGTTTAAAGTTCGGGTGAACATAGATATGATATAAGTACTTCGGTACATACAATCATTCTTTTACCCAAGTAACTTGGGGGCTCTTAAGTTTATTTGAGCCGTTTTATAATAAGTGTTTTCTTCTTAGTCGTTGCAAAGCTTTTATTATTACTATTTATCATTCCTTTTTTCGACACAAGTGTGCGGTCACTAGCTGAGGAGCCTAATTTCCCTCTCAAAGCCGCTAAATTTAGTTTGCTAAACTGGCCTAATGAGAAATACTCCGCCTTCAGGTTAGGAGGTTGAAGCCGTAGGCTGACCCGCTTGAAGTCTTGAGATAGGATGTGTCATTTTAAAACACGACAGAAGCACAATTTTTTCTAAGACCAATTTTCCGATTGGCACCGAACAATTGATTTAGTTCGGACGTTGAGTTTTTCCTGATGTTTTTTGGTTTTCCAAGCCCGTGGGACTTTTAAACTATTTCTGTGTTTCCAGCATTAGTCTCGCAGTGCAACGCCGGACACCTTTAGGGATTCGGCAAAAACATTCTCGGATATTGCTTTATATGCATCGGTTTCGAATTGTGTCTTTGGTCAATAGTTGGGTTGCCCGGCTCCTGTGCTTACCTCCTACGTTCCGCTTTGTCGGCTAGGTGTGCAAAGGGAGAACCACTATGATTGTGCTTCCAGTTCGCATGGTCAAGCACCTCAGTGGAGAAAGCCGAAAACTGACTGTCACAATAGGCGGAAACTGGTCAGCAATCCGATGACTATGTTAAATGACGGGCCGTTCATAACATTGGCCGAAGTGTTTACGGCTTGACCTCGGATGTCGCCGAACAGTAACCGGGGCTCATAGCTAGCTTCCCCAGTTTAAAGCTCCTATGAGTAAGCGAAAGTTTTAAAGCCCGCATATCTGATTGTCTCATTTCCGCTAACACAACCGCCTTCGGGCACCTAGATGTTGGCTAAGGGTTGCTTTGTTATTGCAGAAACACCCTGCATAGTATCTACAAAGGGGTAGAAGCCGACGATGGGCCACTTTCAACTGATAAACGGTCACAATGGAGTCAAAATAATGATGTAAAGTACTTGGATACATAGAATGATTACACATAATCTGTGATTTTACTCTAGACATCGATCCTTAATTCAGCCACCCGTGCCCACATTAAGGCTCGGGGGCTACTGGGCTTCGTGCTCATTATTTATAAATATTAAAGGGGCACATCGATCCCCTGATCTGGTGTTGCCACCCGACCAGTGTCTCGGGGGCTACTGCATTTCTTATTCAATGCAGAGAATTCAAAGTGCTCAATGTTCGGCTTGAACGAACTATGCGCATACATGTCTTCGGACAATAATAGGTACCATATGGACCTATCCGGCATCAAGCTAGTATATTGCGGCGACTTCTCACAACCCTCTCTCAGGGGCTCGTTCACCGATCACTATTATCTCTAATATATTACACTGCGTTTTTATTCCTATATATGGTGCCGAGCTAGGAATTGATCCTCAGGCCGATTTCGCGCATCGACCTGAGTCTCAGGGGCTACTGGGAACATTGGTTTTTATGCTTGCCTTCAGGTGCATCTCGGGTTTTAGACTGATACACACCTTGAGGGCTACTGGATATACATCGGCAGAGAATAAACTGCACCAGTTAAAAATATTCACAAAAATCAGCCCATGGTCAGGGTGGTGCACCACCTTGGAAGCAATCCGGCATAAAGCTCGGGCGCTAGCGGCTAGCTCCATAGAGGGCATTTCCGGCATTAAGCTCGGCTAAACTCCTTCACCTTTTTGAACCAAGATGATCTATGACATCTTGGATATAGTCCGGCGTTGGAGCTTGGACACAGTCTGGCGTTGGAGCTCGGATACATTTCGGCGTTGGAGCTCGGAAGAAGTCCGACATTGGTGCTCGGTTGCAAAAGATACCTCGAATGCAGTCCGGCGTTGGAGCTCGGACGCAAGAGGACACTGCCTCCCGGGAAAAACTTCAAACCCGAGGTAGGGCATAAAAATAACAAGGCATTGATAAAGGCCGGAAACTTAAAGGAGCTCCTCGTTTACCCAATGTGTAAACTCATCGGATGCACTTCGGCGATCCTCAAGATCGAAGATGAGAAGATTTGTTGAACCAGTTTTCAAGATGACGACCGAAGATGAAGAACGATTCGGAAGAATCGAGGAGCATTCCTAACTTGAAGACCGGTTCAGGGGGCTACTGACGGTGTCCTGGACTAGGGGGTACTCACCACGTCATCTCCCGATCAGTTGGATTGGGCCGAGGACCCCCATGGCCGTATACTCATGGGCCAGTCCGAACAGCTGCCGCATACAAGGAAGATTCCACAAGACTTGGCGATCAAGACAAGGACTACTCCCCACCGGCGTATTCGGCTAGGACTCTTGTTATCCTAGGCCTCTGGTGCATTGTATAAACCGAGGCCAGGCTAGTCGATAGAAATACACAATCATAATCATAGGCTAGCTCCTAGGGTTTAGCTTCTACGATCTCGTGGTAGATCAACTCTTGTAACCCTATATTCATCAAGATCAATCAAGCAGGAAGTAGGGTATTACGTCGATAGAGAGGGCCCGAACCTGGGTAAACATCGTGTCCCCTATCTCCTGTTACCATCGACCTTAGACGCACAGTTCGAGACCACCTACCCGGGATCCGCCGGTTTTGACACCGACAGCCACAAGGCCTTGGCAACGCTTCACATCGCCTGTCGAGCCTGCTCGTGCATGTGCGAAAGCTCTGGTAGCAGATCGCCCGAGACATCTCCTCTTCGGGACGACCAGTCAGCATACCTGCAGACATAACTCTGTCAGTCCCTTTTATCTCCTAATTATTCGAAGGTAAGTTCGACCACATACTGAATATGCCTCCTCACAGCCTCTTATTTTCCTTCACGGAATCAGCCAGCTAGGCCCGTACATCTTTCAGTTCTTCGCCCAGCTAGGTCTGGGCATCTTACAGCTTTTTTTTCTCATCTCTGACTCATGTCAGCACACGTTCGCCCGCCGCCAGTAGTCTTTTGGCTTCTTGTTCTTCCGTTTGGGCGGTTTTCAGTTGCTCCTTCAGTTGATCTAATAATCCTACCATAAGTTGAGCAACAGTGTTAGCATTGCCGGTATCTAGTTATGTTTTCTCGATGGAGGGAAACATTATCAGGTGCCGCCTTCTTGGTTTTTTCCAGTTCAGCGGCAACAACAGTTAGCAGTGACCGACACTTTTCTAGCTCTTGGGCTAGCAAGTCGTTCTTCTCCGTAAGAACCTGGTTATACAATGATCCTTAAATCATTTGTACCAACTGCTTCAAGTCTCGGGGGCTACTGGCATATGGTTATCATATTCGGACAAAGTAAACTTACCTGCAGATATTTTAAATGTTGATTCGTGGCTCTGTTAAGCCCATCTCGAGCAGCTTGGATGTATGCATCAGTCGAGCTGAAAGCATTAAACGCCTCTTCTGAAAAGCTGGGGTCTCGTAAAACGGCCCTTCGGCGCCGATGATTCATGGCGCTCTCCACTTACGAATTGGTGACAGATACATCATCCGAATCCTCGGCTGGACGACAATCCGGTGCCACCCCAGTATCGGCCCCCATCTTTACGGCAAGATCTGGATCCCGGCTGTGCGGAGTATGACCGGCTGGACGCCGCGATATAGTCCAGCACACTCTTTTCCTGATACAGGACAAACATAGAAGTCACAATTGGATGCGACTGCTGAAGAACATATTTGCAAATCCATACATCTTCGATGAAGGCTCGGCAGTATCTTCATTTGCCTTCCTCTTCGAAGGCTTGCCTGGTGTGGGGACCACTCTCTTTGGAGATGCCCCTGGGGCAGCATGGTGCGCCATATGCCTCCCCTTTTGAGCACAGGACGGTGCGGTGGGTGAGGCAGAATGAGAGAACTCTTTCGGATGAGATGTCTCTTGATTACTTACGTGTGAAGCAGGGAGAAGACCGGGATAATCGGCGATGATGGCCACTTCTGTGCGGTCGTAACTCACCTGGTAAAACACCCCGTCCTCGAGCACCACGAATATATCCGGATCCTCTTCGAATCCGGGGTTAAGGTCCCGATTGTGGCCCTCGGGCTGCAAGGCGGGGCTGTGAAGCCCTTCGGAAATCTTTCGCCAGTGCTGTTATATATGGGCGGATTAATATTCATTGAAAGTAGCTCAGGGAGTGGAGTGCGTAGAGCAGAGGAGTTGGGACTTACCCAGCTAGGAGGACTGTACATGGAAAATCCATCTCTGCGCTTGATACGCAGAAATTCCTCTTCCTCCCCTTTGAACAGTTCGACCAATATTTTGGCCAGAGCGGTGGGGGTGTCCGGACCCTTCATGCCGCAGTGGGAGGCGTCATCCTCCCCATTGTAGTTCCACATGGGAAGCCCTCTGTATTGGAGTGGGTGAACCCCCCTATACTATGGAAGTCGCCATTACTTTGACTATTGATAAGCCGGACTGAGCGAGCGTCCTTATCTTGCTCATGAGTTGACAAACTTCAGCACTATCTTCCTCCTCGAGGCTCCGAGGGCGCCAGCTGTGGCGTTTCTTCAAAGGAACGCTTGTGAACCCGGGAAGACCCCTCCGAACTGGGTCTAGAAGTGCGACATCCTCAATATAGAACCATTCGGACGGCCACTCTTCGGATGCCTTCTTTGGTGTGCCGGATAGGTATCCGGTCTCGGCGATGTGCCATATTTCGGCTCCGCCCACTACAAATATTGATCCCTCGTGGTTGCGCGGGACAAGACAGAATAACTTTCTCCACAATTCAAAATGGGCCTCACAACCTAGGAATAGCTCGCAAAGGGCGACGTAACCCGCGATATGCAGGATGGAGGCCGTGGTAAAGTTGTGCAGTTGGAGGCCATAGTACTCTAGAAGCCCTCGGAGGAATGGATGAATTGGAAATCCGACACCTCTTAGCAGATAAGGGACGAAGCACACTCGTTCCCCCTGGATGGATTGGGGAAATTTTCAGCCTGAGCCCCGCCATTGAAGAAGGTCAATCCTGCTCGAACAGGGACCAAATCCGCAGGAGGAAGAAATCCCTGTGTTTGCAGCCTCTCCAGCTGACCATGGGATATGGAGCACCTCTCCCACTCGCCTTTTTCTAGGCCGCAGGGACGGGAGGAGGAGCTGGGAAGGTTAGCCATGTTGGAGTGATCTTTCCTAGCAATCTCTGAGGATCTTTCCGCGTGGTGCCGAATGGATCTGAGATCCAATCTCTTTAAATAGACACTCTTCCTCGGCCGGCCAGGGTGTTCTCTGCAAAAATACCCTGATGATACATAGAAGCCGAGTGGTACGACATTAAATGGAAGGCCGAATACATCACTTTTAGAGCATAGGAGGAGGAACCCGCCTTGCAATGCCGAAGACAATCTGCGCGCCGAACACCTCGTCATTGAAGTCTAGTTCGCGGGCTACTGAGGGAGTCCTGGACTAAGGGGTCCTCGGCGTCTGGCCTGTTAGCTATGGGCCGGACTGATGGGCTGTGAAGATACAAACACCGAAGACTCTACGCGTGTTCGGATGCGACTCTCCTTGGCGTGGAAGGCAAGTTTGGCGACCGAATATGAAGATTCCTTTCTCTATAACCGACCTTATGTAACCCTAGATCCCTCCGGTGTCTATATAACCCGGAGGGCTAGGTCTGTAGAGGCAAAGACTCATAATCATAGTCATACATGCTAGACTTCTAGGGTTTTAGCCATTAAGATCTCATGGTAGATCAAATCTTGTAATACTCATATTCATCAAGATCAATCAAGCAGGAAGTAGGGTATTACCTCCATAGAGAGGGCCCGAACCTGGGTAAACATTGTGTCCCCCGTCTCCTGTTACCATCGACCTTAGATGCACAGTTTGGGAGCCCCTACCCGAGATCCGCCGGTTTTGACACCGACACTCATTTCCAGAATTCGGTTACTTACGGTTTGTTACTGGCCTGTTCCGCTTCTGGGCCAAATTGAGCCCATGGTTACCGTCGGACCGTTTGTGGCCCGTTAACCCGTTGGGCTATTTTCATAGTGTCATCAAATACAGCCAATTAACGGCCCGTTATGGTCGGGTCATAAACAGACGATCTCCACTCTAGCCCATTTACGACCCATTTTGTGGACCATTATTTGTCCACGAGTAGTACAACCCATGTTTGGCGAAACAATTATATGGCCCGTAGAAGGCCCATTGATTAGATAGCTCGTAGAAGGCCCATGGATCCTATGGCCCATAGAAGGCCCATGGATCCTCTGGCCCGTAGAAGGCCCATGGATCCTATGGCTCGTAGAAGGCCCATAGATCCTCTGGCCCGTAGAAGGCCCATGAATCCTATGACCCGTAGGAGGCCCATGGTAACTACAGCAGGTAGCAGGACCATGGTTACAATAGTCCGTGTGTTGCCACGGTTATTGTGGCCTAGTTATAAAAATAGGTTATTGTGGCCACTAGAAAAACGCGGAAAAAGAACTGCAGTACTACAAGCGAACAACCAAACAAGACAATAAGGAAATAAATAAGCAAGCAACTAACGCTAGGCTATTATGGCTATTAGACATATTGCATCCATTGGGCATCAAAGTTCACCACAAGTGCAAATATAGGGAATAAATCAGCATATTACATACACTGGCCGTCTAAATTGGCCACCAGTGCAAATAAATGTGGCAGAAAAACAAGTCCATAACTGAAACAACTTCAGAAGAGCTCAAGAAACGTTATCCTGGGTATCCACCATGCTGGCAATAAGCTCAGCAAGCTTATTAGCTTTCTCCTGTTTGGCGCTAAAATCTTCCAACACTTGCTATTGCACCAGAAAGTATGCATCTGAATTCTCCAGGGACTTCCGCAGTCCTTCAGCTTCTTGTGGTAGAATAGCTGATCGATGCCTTTCAGCTTGTAGTTGAGACTCAAGAAACCAAACTAATTCAGACAGTGAGTTTGAATATCTTGTGCCAGCAGTAATGGCCAGTAACTCGAACTCTACACCAAGACAGGACTTTGGGGTTGTCTCAGTGTCTTCAAGATAGTTTTCCTTAGCTGTTTTATCAGCTTTTGGAGACCAACAAGGATGTCTCACTATCCTAAACCTTATCTGCATTACTTCCTTTACCATTGCTTAATAAGGCACTCTTCCCCAATATTCTATCAGCAATCTAAAAGAATAAACAAGCAGACACATAGCAGGTTTAGCATGTACTAGTATATGAAACTCATTTCGGTGAACCAGTTCATTAGTAAGGTGGACAGGATTAAACTACCAAGTCTTCTATTGCCAAGTAGTACATAATCAAAGCATCAAACAAACATATATCTATGTCATATGGTCACTGCATTGTCTTGTCAAATCAAAATAGAGACATGGTTCAAATCATATCAGTTCAAGACAAAGCTACACTGGAAGAATACAAAGCGTGGGAAACTACACGGCACAACAAGATTTCAGATGGGTACCATGGGTCTACATGTACAACAACACTATTGGCTCTGTTGTGATGCTAGTGATGTGCATGATCTGAGAAGTCAACTATGTACACAATTGAAATTGAAATCAACAGAGCTATTTATAAGAGCAACCTTGTTAAAGAAACATGCGTAAACATACCTGTTGTGCCATTGGAGTTTTGATTGAATCCTTTAATTTAAAAACAAGTTTGTATGAGTAATACAGTGGTACAAGAGCAAAGCAGTATGCACGATAGCAATGGAATCTTAAATGAGGATAGTTGTTCTTCAGACTTAAGCACTTGTTCTACACGAACACAGTACAGTAAGACGCATGCATATAGTACTTTAAAAAATGAGCTCATAGACCTTACCACATTCTTGGTTACGGACGGTCTGAACAAAGGCGTTCCCGATCATCGTCCGATAAATGTGTCTCGGGAGAACGTAAGGGAATTTGATGAGTTTCTTTGCCAGTGAGGTACATTTTCTTCAGGTAATTCTGATACTGCCACCAAGCATTCTTGAAGATAGCAGAGGTATTAGCACAGGTTACTGATGTCGCTTGAAGCTACGTCGGTATTTCCCCAAAGAGGAAGGGAAGATGCAGCACAGCGGCGGTAGGTATTTCCCTCAGATAGGAAACCAAGGTTATCAAACCAGTAGGGCAACCAAGAAACACAACGTAAACAACCCCTGCACACAGATAACAAATCCTCGTAACCCACGTGTTAAAGGGGTTGTCAATCCCTTCCAGGTACGGTGCCTCAAGATAGGCAAAAGGACGTGAGATAAAATTTAGTAGATTGATAGATCGAACGCCAAATAAAATAAATAAGAATAAAATGCAGCAAGGTGTTTTTTGTATTTTTGGTTTAATAGATCTGAAAATAAATGCAAAAGAAACGTAGATCGCAAAGGCAAATATATGAGAAAGAGACCCAAGGGCCGTAGGTTCACTAGTGGCTTCTCTCGAGAAAAATAGCAAACAGTGGGTGAACAAATTACTGTTGGGCAATTGATAGAACTTCAAATACTCATGACGATATCCAGGCAATGATCAATACATAGGCATCACGTCCAAGATTAGTAGACCGACTCGTGCCTGCATCTACTACTATTACTCCACGACCGATATCCAACATGCATCTAGTGTATTAAGTTCATGGAGAAACGGAGTAATGCAACAAGAACGATGACATGATGTAGACAAGATCTATCTATGTAGAGATAGACCCCGTCGTTTAATCCTTAGTAGCAATGATACATACGTGTCGGTTCCCCTTCTGTCACTGGGATCAAGGACCGCAAGATCAAACCCACTACAAAGCACCTCTTCCCATTGCAAGATAAATAGATCAAGTTGGCCAAACAAAACCCAAATATCGAAGAAGAAATACGAGGCTATAATAAATCATGCATATAAGAGATCAAAGAAACTCAAATAACTTTCATGGATATAAAAAGATAGATCTGATCATAAACTCAAAGTTCATCGGATCCCAACAAACACACCGCAAAAAGAGATACATCATATGGATCTCCAAGAGGCCATTGTATTGAGAATTCAGCGAGAGAGAGGAAGCCATCTAGCTACTAACTACGGACCCGAAGGTCTACAAAGAACTACTCACACATCATCGGAAAGGAACCAACGGAGGTGGTGAACCCCATCCGAGATGGTGTCTAGATTGGATCTGGTGGTTCTGGACTCTGCGGCGGCTGGATGAATATTTCGTCAAATCCCCTAGGGTTTCTAGAATATTGGGGTATTTATAGAGCAAAGAGGCGGTCCAGGGGCACCCGAGGTGGGCACAACCCACCAGGGCGCGCCTGGGCCTCCTGGCATGCCCTGGTGGGTTGTGCTCTCCTCGGAGCCCCCTAGGTGCAGCCAGGGCCCATTATGTTCCTTCTGGTCCAAAAAAATCTCCGTGAAATTTCGTTGCGTTTGGACTCCGTCTGAGATTGATTTCATGCGATGTAAAAAACATGAAGAAAACAACAACTGGCACTTGGCACTATGTCAATAGGTTAGTACCAAAAATTGATATAAAATGACTATAAAATGATTATAAAACATCCAAGATTGATAATATAACAGCATGGAACAATCAAAAATTATAGATACGTTGGAGACGTATCAGCATCCCCAAGCTTAACTCCTACTCGTCCTCGAGTAGGTATGTGATAAAAGCAGAATTTTTGATGTGGAATGCTGCCTAACATGTCATATCATATTCTTTTCTTCATAGCATGGACATTTGGACTTTTATGTGATTCAAAGCAATAGTCTAGTTTTGACATGATAATTTAAATACTCAAGCATATCGACAAGCAACCATGTCTTTCAAAATATCAACGCTAAAATAAGTTACCCCTTGCCCATCATGCTCAACCATTGATCCATTCATGAAAACACACTCGCATATTAGTTACACTCAATACTTAAGTACGATCATATTGCTTCCTAGTTGGTGCTTTTGTAAGAGAAGATGGAGACTTAAATTCAGAATAAAAATTGCATAAAGTAAAATAAAGGCCCTTTGCAGAGGGAAGTAGGGATTTGTAGAGGTGCCAGAGCTCAAAACGAAAAACTTAGAGATAAAACATTTTGGGAGGTGTATCCATCCCACCAATGAAAATGACTTAGAATTCCCAACACTTTCCATGCTAGATATATCATAGGCGGTTCCCAAACAGAAAATAAAGTTTATTCCTTTTTCCACCATACTTTGACTTTCCATGGCTAGCCGTATCCACGGTTGCCCTCCATACCAACACTTTCCAAGGAATTTATTATTTGACAACATAAAGTAAATTCATTTTTCATTTCAGGACTGGGCATCCCTAATACCTTTGCCTTACTCTCATGCAATGAGAAGTGAATAAACACTCATCGTGAGAATAACACATCTAGCATGGAAAATACTAGCCACCCCTCACCGCTCCGCGAGCGAAACGAACACACAAAAGAGAAGTTCATTTTGAAAATTAGATGATGAGGACATCAATACCATTGTTACACCCACAGCCCCTACTGCTACATATACTGGACCAATTACGAGAGCTCGCGCACGCCAATTAAATTATCAGGTACTTTCGTTTATTGGTAATGATTCTAATGTTCATGAGAATATGATGCTGCCTAAATTGGATACATTTGTTTTGCTTACAAATGAAGGCCCTAGCTTGGAGAAGGATGGACATTGGAGCAAGAACAAGCATGGAGATAATGCCATGCATAAGGAGAACAAACGGAGTTACAAGTGATGATTCCAGGACTTTGAAGCCACCATAATGAGTGCATGAGGCCTTGGACGAAATATACAAGATGTCACTTCATAATATTCGTCCATAGGCTATTCTAGGTGCTGCGTCACCTTATTATTGGGCCAGGCCCATGTAATTTCGAAATACTTAAGTATAGGCTGTTTTAGAGTCCGTATGTGTGGGGAAACAAGAGTTAGGGTTGATTTGGACCCCTCCACCAAGGGCCACGAAATTCCCCCTCTTCCTCCATATATACAGCCCTTAGGGCACCGTTTAGACCTTGGGTTTTGTTTAGATTAAAAGTTCGCCATAGCTGCAACCCGCGTTTCGTTTGTGTTCAACGACTGACAAAGGCGCCACAGAACCCCACCTTGATCAATAAAGCTTTCATCTTATATTCGCAATATCCAGATTGCAATCTCAGTTTCTTGCTTGTTCTTCGTTTGCTCGCAGGAAACAGGCCCTCGTGGTCGAGTTGATCGTGCTCGGCGTGGTCAATAACCCTCGGAAGTTGGTTTAGCGATTGCTAAGGCGCGACGTCTCGCGACGTTAAGTAGTCGGATCGTCAAGGTCGACTCCCACGAAGCGATAGCCACCATCTCATCGAAACATCGGGACACCTTTGCCTCTATCAAGTGGTATCAGATTTTCAGGTTGCTCGGTGAGATTTTACAGTTTTTCGTAGATTAGATCGAGTCTGTTCTTCATACCTAAAGTCCACGAAAAAGCCAAAAAAAAATTAGGGTTAGTTCATCATATCCGAACCAATCTGAGCCATTGCATAATCTTTTAGGGTTTTGCTTTGTTGAATTTGCGGTTGCATCGTCGTGTCAAGTTCTTTGGTCTTAGAGTCTAGTCTTTTAGAGTTTGAGTTACGGTCATAAGTTGTCACGCCGCGCCGCACCATCATCATCGCCTTGCCATCTACCACCATTGCTTATCCGCCACAGCTCTACGAATCCGTATCCATATACCACCACCAATCCGTATCCATATACCACCACCGCTACCATATACCACCACCATTTGTCATATACCACCACCATATATCCACCACCAATCCGAAGTTTTCTCATATTAGGTTTGTTTTGAGATCCATCTAGTTTCCGATTCGTGTTTCCTTGCGGAGTAGGTTTGGAAAAAAAAAAAAAGAGTCTGGAAACCACCCTCCGTTTAGGCCCAAAATTTTCCAAAAACGTACTTGTCAAAAAAAATTCTGGCTACCCTATTTTTAGGTGTTTCTAAGTGGATTGAGACAGTCGCCCTTATAGAAAGTTTTTTTTGACCCGTTTCCAGTTTTTGGGTCCGGGCAGTCAAAAAAAAAAATTTTGGTCGAAAAAATTTCGTGCCCATCCTGTCAGTTTGACCTGGGAAGAGTTTTGAGACACTCGCCATTATAGTGATTTTTCGCAAAAAAAAAAAGCAGCAAAAAAAAAAAAAAAAAAAAAAAAAAAAAAAGCGAAAAAAAAATTCAGTGTGCTTTTCCATTGTTTCCGTGCAGCGCCGTGATTTTGTTAGTGTTCTAGGCTCGCGTCTCTAGCACGGTCTAGCCTAGGACCAGCACAAGATCGTCGTTGAGCGTTTATTCAACTTTGCATCTCGAATTGATTATTCTGACCCTTTTGCTACCATATTATAAGCCTTCCCAGCTCCACATACATCTACATCGTGCGTTTGACTCTCCCAGTAATCGCTCTATCCAAGCTTTGAGAGTTTTGACTACATCGGTTGCCGATCACCTTTCTTCTTGGGTAAGAACTGGTAAGACTTTGAGATTTGCTCGACGGATTTGTGATTGTCCACCACACCATCACCACCACTTCCTAGTAGTCTGTCGAATCATATTCTTGTGTGTTTCTATTGCTGCTAACCATGGCAGGATCACAAGCCATTTAGACCGACCGGGAGAACATGACAAATAAAGCGCTACATGATAAGTTTCAACAAATGATGAGTGGGCAGGTGGACGATGTGCTAAATAGATTTGAAGAGGCCATGGAGAAGATAGATGGCATTGAGAAGGCGTCAAACGAAGCTCGATATCAAGTTTAATGAATTGCTCGCGCGTCTACCACCACCACCACCGCTGCACCTAACGCACCTCTACTACAACAACACGGACTACCTCCACATCGTGAAACAGCCCTCCGCCGAGCTTCCGTGTTCCTCTTCACTGGCCAAGCTCTTTGGTCTTTTTGTTGATACTTCGTGGCTCCTGCTGCTGCGGTGGGGAGGATGATTATGTGAGAGCTTACGAGGATGAGGTTGATCAACATCGAACTACGTGCAACCACCAGCACCACAACCACCAGGTCGTCCACATGCAAATAATGGCGATGTTGGGCTCCCCTTCAGTACGAGATCATGACCATCTCCCTAAACTGAAATTGAATATTCCACCATTTGAGGGTAGATATGTTCTGATATATATCTTACTTGGGAATTAGAAACTGAACAACGATTTACATTTTACAATATCACGAGGAGAGGCGTGTTCCTGCTCTTTGTTTGTGCTTTCACTAGCTTTGCATGTGTTTGGTGGTCGAACATTGTAGATTATATCTTGTTCCAGCTACTTGGGCTGCTTTGAAAACTGCTATGCGTACTCGTTGGGTTCCACCATATTATCAGCGTGAATTACTTCAAAAATTGCAGCGCTTAAGACAAGGAAAAATTCGGTGAAGAATATTATCAGGAATTACAAACTGGCTTGATTAGATGTGGTATTGTTGAGGAGAATGAAGCTATGCTTGCACGTTTTACGGGTGGATTAAATAGAGAGATTCAGACCATTCTAGACTACAAGGATTATAATAATATCACTCGATTATTCCATCTTGCTTGTAAAGCTGAGCGTGAAGTGCAGGATCGGCAGGCCTTGGCGCGGACTAACTTTCTCGCAGGTCGACCTTCATCATGGACACCACGTGCATCATCTACTTCCACACGTTCTACTACACGGCACCTCCGTCGGCTGCCACCTCCAACCGTGATACAAGAAAGCAGGCACAACCACCACTATCGCCAAGAGTACACTGCTTTGGGCCTACAGAGCTCTTCTTCTTCCATGGCGTCAACAGGGCACACAAGTGATATTATTTGTCGTCATTGTAAGGGAAGAGGACATTTTCGAGAGAATGCCAATCTCAGCGTGTGATGATTGCTCTTGAGGATGGTGGGTATGAGTCGCTAGTGACTATGATGAAGAGACTTTGGCTCTTATTACACATGAAGAACACGGTGGAGATGATTACGATCCCGAGACGCAATACATGGCTGCTTTGAAGATCTTGACAGGTATGAATGTTTAGTTGCTCAACGTATTTTGAGTGTGCAGGTTACACAAGCCGAGCAAAATCAGAGGCATAACTTGTTCCATACAAAGGAGTTGTGAAGGAACGTTCTATTCAAGCGTCATCATAGATGGAGGGAGCTGCAACAACTTGGCTAGCATGGATATGGTGGAGAAGCTTTCTCTCACCACAAGACCACATCCACATCCTTACTACATCCAATGGTTCAACAACAGCGGCAAGGTTAAGGTAACACGTCTTTGTTCGTGTGCATTTTAGTATCTCTACATATGCTGATTATGTTGATTGTGATGTGGTACCTATGCAAGCATGTTCCTTATTACTTGGTAGACCATGGCAATTTGATAAAATTTGTACACCATGGTAGAAACAATCAGTATACTCTTGTTCACAAGGATAAAAATATTACTTTGCTTCCTATGACTCCTGATTCCATTTTGAAAGATGATATTAATAGAGCTAATAAAGCAAAACAGGAGAAAAATAAGAGTGACAATCAGATTGTGGCAAAAGAATTTGAGCAACAAATGAAGCCTAATAATAAACCATCTAATGTTGCTTCTGAAATTAAACTGAAAAGTGCATGTTTATTTGCCACCAAATCTGATATTGATGAGCTAGATTCTAGCAAATCTGTTTGCTATGCTTTTGTGTGCAAAGAGGCATTATTTTCATTCGAGGACGTGCCTTCCTCTTTGCCCCCGCTGTCACTAACATTTTGCGGGAGTTATTTGACGTCTTCCCACAAGGCGTGCCACCGGATTACCACCTATTCGAGGGATTGAGCATCAAATTGACTTAATTCCCGGTGCATCGCTACCCAACCGCGCACCATACCGTACCAATCCAGAGGAGACGAAGGAGATTATGCGTCAAGTACAGGAGCTGCTCGACAAAGGTTATATACGCGAATCTCTTAGTCCTTGTGCTGTTCCTATTATACTAGTGCCTAAAAAGGATGGTACGTCGCGTATGTGATAGAGGCAAAGGTGTCCCGATGTTTCGATGAGATGGTGGCTATCGTTTCTGAGGGAGTCGACCTTGACGATCCGACTACGAACGTGCAAGACGTCGCGCCTTAGCAATCGCTAAACCAACTTCCGAGGGTTATTGACCACGCGAGAACACGATCAACGACCACGAGGGCCTGTTTCCTGCGAGCAAGCGAAGAACAAGCAAGAAACTGAGATTGCAATCTGGATATTGCGAATATAAGATGAAAGCTTTATTGATCAAGGTGGGGTTACGTGGCGCCTTTATGCGGTCGTTGAACACAAGCGAAACGCGAAGTTGCAGCTATGGCGAACTTTTAATCTAAACAAAACCCAAGGTCTAAACGGTGCCCTAAGGGCTGTATATATGGAGGAAGAGGGGAATTTCGTGGCCCTTGGTGGAGGGTCCAAATCAACCCTAACTCTTGTTTCCCCACACATACGGACTCTAAAACAGCCTATACTTAAGTATTTCGAAATTACATGGGCCTGGCCCAATAATAAGGTGACGCAGCACCTAGAATAGCCTCGGGACGACATTTATGAAGTAGCATCTTGTATATTTCGTCCAAGGCTTCATGCACCCATTATGGTGGCTTCAAAGTCCTGAAATCATCACTTGTAACTCCGTTCTTGTTCCCCTTATGCATGGCATTATCTCCATGCTTGTTCTTGCTCAATGTCCATCCTTCTCCAAGCTAGGGCCTTCATTTGTAAGCAAAACAAATGTATCCAATTTAGGCAGCATCATATTCTCATGAACATTAGAATCATTACCAAGAAACGAAAGTACCGATAATTTAATTGGCGTCTTGTGAGCTCTAGTAATTGGTCCAGTATATGTAGCGAGAGGGGATGTGGGTGTAACAATGGTATTGATGTCCTCATCATCCTCCCTTCTTGAAATGAAGTCGTCCTCGTGAAGCTCATATTCCTCACCCAAATAAGGCTTCAAATCTGCAATGTTAAAAGTGGGACTAACCCCAAAATCTGCAGGCAGCTCAAGTTTATATGCATTATCATTTATTTTCTCTAACACCTTAAATGGACCATCAAGACGTGGCATTAGCTTTGATTTGCGCAAATTAGGAAACCTATCCTTACGCAAATGTAACCAAACAAGATCTCCAGGTGCAAAGACAACATGTTTTCTACCCTTATCTCCAGCAAGTTTATATTTAGCATTCATACGCTCAATGTTTTCCTTAGTTATCTCATGCACTTTTAAAATCAATTCAGCACGTTCTTTAGCATCAAAATTAACCTTCTCCGAAGATGGAAGAGGCAACAAATCAATAGGTGCACGAGGTAGGAAGCCATACACAATTTCAAAAGGGCACATCTTAGTAGTAGAATGCAATGAACGATTATAAGCAAATTCAATATGAGGCAAGCATTCTTCCCACATTTTCTTATTATTCTTCAAAACAGCCCTAAGCATAGTAGACAATGTTCTATTGACTACTTCAGTTTGTCCATCAGTTTGGGGTGACAAGTAGTACTAAAAAGCAGTTTAGTCCCCAACTTAGCCCATAAACATCTCCAAAAGTGGCTAAGAAATTTAGTATCACGATCTGAAACAATAGTATTTGGCACACCATGCAAGCGAATAATTTCACGAAAGAACAAATCAGCAACATTAACAGATCATCGCTTTTATGACATGGTATAAAGTGTGCCATTTTCGAGAATCTATCCACGACAACAAATATGCTATCCTCCCTTCTTTGTTCGAGGTAAACCTAAAACAAAGTCCATAGATATATCCTCCCAAGGAACACTAGGCACGAGCAAAGGCATATATAAACCATGAGGATTGAGTCGTGACTTAGCTTTTTGACATGTAGTGCAGCGAGCAACAAAGCGCTCAACATCCGTCTCATCTTTGGCCAAAAGAAATGTGTAGCAAGTATATCCTCCGTCTTCTTCACGCCAAAGTGTCCCATTAATCCTCCTCCATCGCCTCCTGCAACAACAAAAGACGAACAGAGCTAGCAGGAATGCATAGCTTGTTAGCACGGAACACAAAACCATCATTAATAACGAACTTGTTCCATGTTCTTCCCTCTTTACAATTCTGCATTACATCTTTAAAATCAGCATCATGCACATATTGATCTTTGATGGTCTCCAAACCAAATATTTTGAAGTCAAGTTGTGAAAGCATAGTATATCGACGAGACAAAGCATCAGCAATAACATTTTCTTTACCCTTCTTGTGTTTAATGACATAAGGGAAAGTCTCAATGAATTCAACCCATTTAGCATGTCTACGATTCAGTTTAGCTTGACTTTTAATATGTTTCAAAGATTCATGATCAGAATGTATAACAAATTCTTTGGGCCATAAATAATGTTGCCATGTCTCTAAAGTCCGAACAAGAGCATATAATTCTTTGTCATAAGTAGAATAGTTCAGACTAGGCCCACTCAATTTTTCAGAAAAGTATGCAACAGGTTTGCCATCTTGTAATAACACACCTCCTAATCCAATTCCACTAGCATCACATTCAAGCTCAAAAGTCTTATTAAAGTCAGGAAGTTGGAGTAAAGGAGCATGTGTCAACTTATCTTTCAATACCGTGAAGGCTTCTTCCCGTGCGGTACCCCAAACAAAAGGCACATCCTTCTTTGTAAGCTCATTGAGAGGTGCAGCAATGGTGCTAAAGTCTCTCACAAGCGCCTATAGAAACCAGCGAGTCCAAGAAAACTCCTCACTTGTGTGACCGTTTTGGGCTGCGGCCAACTCTCAATAGCTTCAATCTTGGCTTTATCAACTTCAATTCCTGTGGAGTAACAACATAGCCAAGAAAAGATACTCGGTCGGTGCAAAAGGTGCACTTCCCAAGGTTACCAAACAAGCGTGCATCACGAGAGCATTAAAAACAGCACGTAAATGTTCCAAATGTTCTTCCAAAGATTTGCTATAAATCAGTATATCATCAAAGTAAACTACCACAAATCGTCCAATGAAAGCACGTAAAACTTCGTTCATTAATCTCATGAAAGTACTAGGTGCATTAGTTAACCCAAAAGGCATGACTAACCACTCATATAATCCAAACTTAGTTTTAAATGCTGTTTTCCATTCATCTCCCAATTTCATACGAATTTGATGGTATCCACTCATAAATCAACTTTGGAGAATATTGTAGAGCCACTTAATTCATCAAGCATATCATCTAGCCTAGGAATAGGATGACGATAACGAATAGTAATATTATTAATGCCTCTACAATCAACACACATCTGTGACGTACCATCCTTTTTAGGCACTAGTATAATAGGAACAGCACAAGGACTAAGAGATTCGCGTATATAACCTTTGTCGAGCAGCTCACTGTACTTGACGCATAATCTCCTTCGTCTCCTCCGGATTGGTACGGTATGGTGCACGGTTGGGTAGTGATGCACCGGAATTAAGTCAATTTGATGCTCAATCCCTCGAATAGGTGGTAATCCGGTGGCACGTCTTGTGGGAAGACATCAACGAACTCCTGCAAAATGTTAGTGACAGCGAGGGGCAAAGAGGAAGGCACGTCCTCGAATGAAAATAATGCCTCTTTGCACACAAAAGCATAGCAAACAGATTTGCTAGAATCTAGCTCATCAATATCAGATTTGGTGGCAAATAAACATGCACTTTTCAGTTTAATTTCAGAAGCAACATTAGATGGTTTATTATTAGGCTTCATTTGTTGCTCAAATTCTTTTGCCACAATCTGATTTTCACTCTTATTTTTCTCCTGTTTTGCTTTATTAGCTCTATTAATATCATCTTTCAAAATGGAATCAGAGTCATAGGAAGCAAAGTAATATTTTATCCTTGTGAACAAGAGTATACTGATTGTTTCTACCATGGTGTACAGAAATTTTATCAAATTGCCATGGTCTACCAAGTAATAAGGAACATGCTTGCATAGGTACCACATCACAATCAACATAATCAGCATATGTAGAGATACTAAAATGCACACGAACAGACGTGTTACCTTAACCTTGCCGCTGTTGTTGAACCATTGGATGTAGTAAGGATGTGGATGTGGTCTTGTGGTGAGAAATAGCTTCTCCACCATATCCATGCTAGCCAAGTTGTTACAGCTCCCTCCATCTATGATGACGCGAATAGAACGTTCCTTCACAACTCCTTTGTATGGAACAAGTTATGCCTCTGATTTTGCTCAGACTTGTGTAACCTGCACACTCAAAACACGTTGAGCAACTAAACATTCATACTGTCAAGCATCTTCAGCAGCCATGTATTGCGTCTCAAGATCAGAATCATCTCCACCGTGTTCTTCATGTGTAATAAGAGCCAAAGTCTCTTCATCATAGTCACTAGCGGACTCATACCCACCATCCTCGAGTAGCAATCATCACACGCTGAGATTGGCATTCTCTCTAAAATGTCCTCTTCCCTTACAACGACGACAAATAATATCACTTGTGTGCCTGTTGACGCCATGGAAGAAGAAGAGCTCTGTAGGCCCAGCAGTGTGCTCTTGGCGAGATAGTGGTGGTTGTGCCTGCCTTCTTGTATCCCGGTTGGAGGTGGCAGCCGACGGAGGTGCCGGTGTAGTAGAACGTGTGGAAGTAGATGATGCACGTGGTGTCCATGATGAAGGTCGACCTGCAGAAAAGTTAGTCCGCGCCAACGCCTGTCGATCCTGCACTTCACGTTCAGCTTTACAAGCAAGATGGAATAATCGAGTGATATTATTATAATCCTTGTAGTCTAGAATGGTTTGAATCTCTATTTAATCCACCCGTAAAACGTGCAAGCATAGCTTCATTCTCCTCAACAATACCACATCTAATCAAGCCAGTTTGTAATTTCGATAATATTCTTCTACCGAATTTTTCCTTGTCTTAAGCGCTGCAATTTTGAAGTAATTCACGTTGATAATATGGAGGAACCCAACGAGTACGCATAGCAGTTTTCAAAGCAGCCCAAGTAGTGGAACAGGATATAATCTACAATGTTCAGACCACCAAACACATGCAAAGCTAGTGAAAGCACAAACAGCAGCAGAACACGTCTCTCCTCGGGATATTGTAAACATGTAAATCGTTGTTCAGTTTCTAATTCCCAAGTAAGATATATATCAGGAACATATCTACCCTCAAATGGTGGAATATTCAATTTCAGTTTAGGGAGATGGTCATGATCTCGTACTCAAGGGGAGCCGAACATCGCCATTATTTGCATGTGGACGACCTGGTGGTTGTGGTGCTGGTGGTTGCACGTAGTTCGATGTTGATCAACCTCATCCTCGTAAGCTCACATAATCATCCTCCCCGCCGCAGCAGCAGGAGCCATGAAGTATCAACAAAGCAGCACCAAAGCAGCTTGGCGGTGAAGAGGGACACGGAAGCTCGGCGGAGGGCTGTTTGCGATGTGGAGGTAGTCCGTGTTGTTGTAGTAGAGGTGCGTTAGGTGCAGCCGGTGGTGGTGGTGGTAGACGCGAGCAATTCATTAAACTTGATATCGAGCTTCGTTTCAACGCCTTCTCAATGCCATCTATCTTCTCCATGGCCTCTTCAAATCTATTTAGCACATCGTCCACCGCCCACTCATCATTTGTTGAAACTTATCATGTAGCGCTTTGTTTGTCATGTTCTCCCGGTCGGTCTCGTCGGCTTGTGATCCTGCCATGGTTAGCAGCAATAGAAACACACAAGAATATGATTGACAGACTACTAGGAAGTGGTGGTGGTGGTGTGGTGGGCGATCACAAATCCGTCAAGCAAATCTCAAATTCTTACCAGTTCTTACCAAAGAAGAAAGCGGTGATCGGCAACCGATGTAGTCAAAACTCTCAAAGCTTGGATAGAGCGATTACTGTGGAGAGTCAAACGCACGATGTAGATGTATGTGGAGCTGGGAAGGCTTATAATATGGTAGCAAAAGGGTCAGCAATAATCAATTCGAGAGATGCAAAGTTGAATAAGCGCTCAACGATCTTGATCTTTGGTCCTAGGCTAGACCGTGCTAGAGACGCGAGCCTAGAACACTAACAAAATCACGGCGCTGCACGGAAACAACGGAAAAGCACACTGAAAAATTTTTTTTTTCGCTCTTTTTTTTTTTTTGTTGCTTTTTTTTTTTTTTTGCGCGCTTTTTTTTTTTTTTTTTGCGAAAAATCACTATAATGGCGAGTGTCTCAAAACTCTTCCTGTGTCAAACGGACGGGATGGGCACGAAATTTTTTCGACTAAAATTTTTTTTTTTGACCGCCGGACCCAAAAGCTGAAACGGGTCAAAAAACTTTCTATAACGGCGATCGTCTCAATCCACTTAGAAACACCTAAAATAGGGTAGCCGTAAAATTTTTGACAAGCACGTTTTGGAAAATTTTGGGCCTAAACGAGGGTGGTTTCAGACTTTTTTTTCCAAACCTACTCGGCAAGGAAACACGAATCGGAAACTAGATGGATCTCGAAAACAAACCTAATATGAGAAAACTTCGGATTGGTGGTGGATATATGGTGGTGGTATATGACAGCGGTGGTTGTTTATGGTAGCGGTGGTGGTATATGGATACGGATTGGTGGTGGTAGATGGATACGGATTCAGAGCGGTGGCGGAAAAGCAATGGTGGTAGATGGCAAGGCGATGATGATGGTGCGGCGGCGGCGTGACAACTTATGACCGAACTCAAACTCTAAAAGACTAGACTCTAAGACCAGCAACTTGACACGACGATGCAACCGCAAATTCAACAAAGCAAAAACCCTAAAAAGATTATTCAAAGGCTCAGATTGGTTCGGATATGATGAACTAACCCTAATTTTTTTTTGTGGCTTTTTCGTGGACAATAGGTATGAAGAACAGACTCGATCTAAACTACGAAAACTGGAAAATCTCACCGAGCAACCCGGAAATCTGATACCACTTGATAGAGGCAAAGGTGTCCCGATGTTTCGATGAGATGGTGGCTATCGCTTCGAGGGAGTCGACCTTGACGATCCGACCACTTAACGCGTAAGACGTCGCGCCTTAGCAATCGCTAAACCAACTTCCGAGGGTTATTGACCACGCCGAGCACGATCAACGACCACGAGGGCCTGTTTCCTGCGAGCAAACGAAGAACAAGCAAGAAACTGAGATTGCAATCTGGATATTGCGAATATAAGATGAAAGCTTTATTGATCAAGGTGGGGTTCTGTGGACGCCTTTGTCCGGTCGTTGAACACAAACGGCACGCGAAGTTGCAGCTATGGCGAACTTTTAATCTAAACAAAACCCAAGGTCTAAACGGTGCCCTAAGGGCTGTATATATGGAGGAAGAGGGGGAATTTCGTGGCCCTTGGTGGAGGGTCCAAATCAACCCTAACTCTTGTTTCCCACACATACGGACTCTAAAACAGCCTATACTTAAGTATTTCGAAATTACATGGGCCTGGCCCAATAATAAGGTGACGCAGCACCTAGAATAGCCTCGGACGACATTTATGAAGTAGCATCTTGTATATTTCGTCCAAGGCTTCATGCACCCATTATGGTGGCTTCAAAGTCCTGAAATCATCACTTGTAACTCCGTTTTGTTCCCCTTGCGCATGGCATTATCTCCATGCTTGTTCTTGCTCCAATGTCCATCCTTCTCCAAGCTAGGGCCTTCATTTGTAAGCAAAACAAATGTATCCAATTTAGGCAGCATCATATTCTCATGAACATTAGAATCATTACCAAGAAACGAAAGTACCTGATAATTTAATTGGCGTGCGCGAGCTCTAGTAATTGGTCCAGTATATGTAGCAGTAGGGGATGTGGGTGTAACAATGGTATTGATGTCCTCATCAGTATGTGTGTTGATTGTAGAGGCATTAATAATATTACTATTCGTTATCGTCATCCTATTCCTAGGCTAGATGATATGCTTGATGAATTGAGTGGCTCTACAATATTCTCCAAAGTTGATTTATGAGTGGATACCATCAAATTCGTATGAAATTGGGAGATGAATGGAAAACAGCATTTAAAACTAAGTTTGGATTATATGAGTGGTTAGTCATGCCTTTTGGGTTAACTAATGCACCTAGTACTTTCATGAGATTAATGAACGAAGTTTTACGTGCTTTCATTGGACGATTTGTGGTAGTTTACTTTGATGATATACTGATTTATAGCAAATCTTTGGAAGAACATTTGGAACATTTACGTGTTGTTTTTAATGCTCTACGTGATGCACGCTTGTTTGGTAACCTTGGGAAGTGCACCTTTTGCACCGACCGAGTATCTTTTCTTGGCTATGTTGTTACTCCACGTGGAATTGAAGTTGATAAAGCCAAGATTGAAGCTATTGAGAGTTGGCCGCAGCCCAAAACGGTCACACAAGTGAGGAGTTTTCTTGGACTCGATGGTTTCTATAGGCGTATTGTGAGAGACTTTAGCACCATTGCTGCACCTCTCAATGAGCTTACAAAGAAGGATGTGCCTTTTGTTTGGGGTACCGCACGGAAGAAGCCTTCACGGTATTGAAAGATAAGTTGACACATGCTCCTTTACTCCAACTTCCCGACTTTAATAAGACTTTTGAGCTTGAATGTGATGCTAGTGGAATTGGATTAGGAGGTGTGTTATTACAAAATGGCAAACCTGTTGCATACTTTTTCGAAAAATTGAGTGGGCCTAGTCTGAACTATTCTACTTATGACAAAGAATTATATGCTCTTGTTCGGACTTTAGAGACATGGCAACATTATTTATGGCCCAAAGAATTTGTTATACATTTCGATCATGAATCTTTGAAACATATTAAAAGTCAAGCTAAACTGAATCGTAGACATGCTAAATGGGTTGAATTCATTGAGACTTTCCCTTATGTCATTAAACACAAGAAGGGTAAAGAAAATGTTATTCTTGATGCTTTGTCTCGTAAGCTATACTATGCTTTCACAACTTGACTTCAAAATATTTGGTTTGGAGACCATCAAAGATCAATATGTGCATGATGCTGATTTTAAAGATGTAATGCAGAATTGTAAAGAAGGAAGAACATGGAACAAGTTCGTTATTAATGATGGTTTTGTGTTCCGTGCTAACAAGCTATGCATTCCTGCTAGCTCTGTTCGTCTTTTGTTGTTGCAGGAGGCGCATGGAGGAGGATTAATGGGACACTTTGGCGCCAAGAAGACGGAGGATATACTTACTACACATTTCTTTTGGCCAAAGATGAGACGGGATGTTGAGCGTTTTGTTGCTCGCTGCACTACATGTCAAAAGCTAAGTCATGACTCAATCCTCATGGTTTATATATGCCTTTGCTCTGTGCCTAGTGTTCCTTGGGAGGATATATCTATGGACCTTGTTTTAGGTTTACCTCGAACAAAGAAGGGAGGGATAGCATATTTGTTGTCGTGGATAGATTCTCGAAAATGGCACACTTTATACCATGTCATAAAAGCGATGATCTTTGTTAATGTTGCTGATTTGTTCTTTCGTGAAATTATTCGCTTGCATGGTGTGCCAAATACTATTGTTTCAGATCGTGATACTAAATTTCTTAGCCACTTTTGGAGATGTTTATGGGCTAAGTTGGGGACTAAACTGCTTTTTAGTACTACTTGTCACCCCAAACTGATGGACAAACTGAAGTAGTCAATAGAACATTGTCTACTATGCTTAGGGCTGTTTTGAAGAATAATAAGAAAATGTGGGAAGAATGCTTGCCTCATATTGAATTTGCTTATAATCGTTCATTGCATTCTACTACTAAGATGTGCCCTTTTGAAATTGTGTATGGCTTCCTACCTCGTGCACCTATTGATTTGTTGCCTCTTCCATCTTCGGAGAAGGTTAATTTTGATGCTAAAGAACGTGCTGAATTGATTTTAAAAGTGCATGAGATAACTAAGGAAAACATTGAGCGTATGAATGCTAAATATAAACTTGCTGGAGATAAGGGTAGAAAACATGTTGTCTTTGCACCGGAGATCTTGTTTGGTTACATTTATGTAAGGATAGGTTTCTAATTTGCGCAAATCAAAGCTAATGCCACGTCTTGATGGTCCATTTAAGGTGTTAGAGAAAATAAATGATAATGCATATAAACTTGAGCTGCTGCAGATTTTGGGGTTAGTCCCACTTTTAACATTGCAGATTTGAAGCCTTATTTGGGTGAGGAATATGAGCTTCCGTCGAGGACGACTTCATTTCAAGAAGGGAGGATGATGAGGACATCAATACCATTGTTACACCCACAGCCCCTACTGCTACATATCTTGGACCAATTACTAGAGCTCATGACGCCAATTAAATTATCGTACTTTCGTTTCTTGGTAATGATTCTAATGTTCATGAGAATATGATGCTGCCTAAATTGGATACATTTGTTTTGCTTACAAATGAAGGCCCTAGCTTGGAGAAGGATGGACATTGAGCAAGAACAAGCATGGAGATAATGCCATGCTAAGGAGAACAAGAACGGAGTTACAAGTGATGATTCCAGGACTTTGAAGCCACCCTAATGAGTGCATGAGGCCTTGGACGAAATATACAAGATGCCACTTCATAATATTCGTCCATAGGCTATTCTAGGTGCTGCGTCACCTTATTATTGGGCCAGGCCCATGTAATTTCGAAATACTTAAGTATAGGCTGTTTTAGAGTCCGTATGTGTGGGGAAACAAGAGTTAGGGTTGATTTGGACCCTCCACCAAGGGCCACGAAATTCCCCCTCTTCCTCCATATATACAGCCCTTAGGGCACCGTTTAGACCTTGGGTTTTGTTTAGATTAAAAGTTCGCCATAGCTGCAACTTCGCGTTTCGTTTGTGTTCAACGACTGGACAAAGGCGCCACAGTAACCCCACCTTGATCAATAAAGCTTTCATCTTATATTCGCAATATCCAGATTGCAATCTCAGTTTCTTGCTTGTTCTTCGCTTGCTCGCAGAAACCGCCCTCGTGGTCGTTGATCGTGCTCGGCGTGGTCAATAACCCTCGGAAGTTGGTTTAGCGATTGCTAAGGCGCGACGTCTCGCACGTTCGTAGTCGGATCGTCAAGGTCGACTCCCACAGAAACGATAGCCTCTATCATTAGAGATGGCACATACAAATTTGCTTAGAACATCAAAAGAATACCGCATATAGGTAGGTATAGTGGACTCATGTGGTAAAACTGGTTTAATGGTTTTTGGATGCACAAGTAGAGATCATACTTAGTGCAAAACGAAGGCTAGCAAAAAGATTGAGAAGCGACCAACCAAGAAACGGATAATCTCATAAGCAAGCATTAAGCATAAATAACACCGAATAATGCACCACAAGTAGGATATAATTTCATTGCATGACTATTGACTTTCGTGCTTGCATAGGGAATCACAAACCTTAACACCAATATTCTTACTAAAGCATAATTACTCATCAACATAACTCACATATCACATCATCATATCTCAAAACTATTACTAAGAATCAAGTTTAGTTTGTCCAATGATCTTCATGAAAGTTTTTATTATATCCTTCTTGGATATCTATGACTTTGGGACTAATTTTCATGTGTAGCTTTTCATAAGCTCAAACAAATATAAGTGAAGATCATGAGCATAATTTTTTTCTTTCTCTCAAAATAATTTAAGTGAAGCAAGAGAGAACTTCTTCAAAATTTTACTAACTCTCAAATAAATCTAAGTGAAGCAAGAGAGCATGATGAGGACATGACTACCTTGGATGAGACCAAAAATATTGCATACATGCATATTTCTCAGGTGATTTCTAGTGCAAACTATTCAATAATATATTTATGTTATCCAGGACAAAAATACTTCACAAACTTTTGTGCCATGTCTAATTGCAGGTGTATGGGACATTTGTACAATCCACATATGAAGATAAGGGAGAAAGAGATGTTTACCTGCTGTTCAAAAAGTTCTCTCACGTCACTTTTGGCCCAAGAGAAGATAGAGTCCAAGTCTCTCACGTTCTGGACTCAGATTCGGACTGCACAGACATACCTGACTCAAAACTTCTATAACTTTTTCATACGGACTCCAAAATGCATGATTTAATTGATGAGGACATGACTACCTTGGATGAGACCAAAAATATTGCATACATGCATATTTCTCAGGTGATTTCTAGTGCAAACTATTCAATAATATATTTATGTTATCCAGGACAAAAATACTTCACAAACTTTTGTGCCATGTCTAATTGCAGGTGTATGGGACATTTGTACAATCCACATATGAAGATAAGGGAGAAAGAGATGTTTACCTGCTGTTCAAAAAGTTCTCTCACGTCACTTTTGGGCCAAGAGAAGATAGAGTCCAAGTCTCTCACGTTCTGGACTCAGATTCGGACTGCACAGACATACCTGACTCAAAACTTCTATAACTTTTTCATACGGACTCCAAATTGGTTGATTCTTTTTTTGTTGGAAAATAGATTTCATGCATTTTCCAACCCAATTGGAATCACCTTAAAATCCGTCCGGAGCGTTGAGTTATAGACGAAACAATCTGATGCTGCAGCAGAATCCGAGTCAAACTACAAGTCCAAAGGTGTTACATCACCTCCGCTTGGGCCCATTGGCCTTGTACGACCTAGGGTTAGTTTTAGGCTGCCTTGGGACGTCCTCCCACCTCCTTGGCCGCCACCCCTTGCTCCTATATAAGTAGATCCATCTAGTAGCTTTTTCCTTGGGATTTGTTTAGTTAAAGTTAGCCATTGCAACCGTGTACTTCGTTTGTGTCCAACGACCAGACCAAGACCGCTTACGGATCTCCACCATTATCAATACTTCATATATATTCGCAATATTCAGATTGCTTTATCATATTCTTGCTTGTTCTTCGATTGCTTGCAGGAATAGACCTTCGTGGTCAGGTTGATCGTGCTCCAGCGTGGTCAATAACCTCTCGGAGTTGGTTTAGCGATTGCTAAGGCGCAACGTCGTGCACGTTTGTAGTCGGATCGTCAAAGTCGTCTCCACCAAATCGATAGTTATCATCTCATCGAAAGATCGGGACATCCTCGCCTCTATCAGAGCATTTCTTCAAAAATACTAAGCACACCGTGCTCAAAAAGGTATAAGTGAAGAACTAGAGCAAGTCCATAGCTCATAAAAAATTTAAGTGAAGCATAGAGAGCAATTCTAACAAGTCATGACATAATTTTGGCTCTCCCAAATGGGTGTGTCCAGCAAGGGATCAGGACTTAAAACACAAAATAAAACAAGAAAAGACTCATATCATAAAATACGCTCCAAGCAAAACACGTAGTATGTGACGATTAAAAATATAGCTTCGAGTAAAATACCGATGGTCGTTAGAAGAAAGAGGGGATGCCACTCGGGGGCATCCCCAAGCTTAGTTGGTTGCTCATTTTTGGATAATATCTTGGGATGCGGAGGCATCCCCAAGCTTAGGCTCTTCTACTCCTTACTCCTTCATCCATCGTAAGATAACCCAAAACTTGAAAACTTCAATCACACAAAACTTGTTGCGGACATAGCTATCATAAAAACGTCTGCGAATATGTCACGGCAAATAAAAGACCAGGTACTTTTGTTCCTCGGTGCATGTGATTTAACTAATAAGAAGTTGATACTGCCTTCATGTTGTGATCTGCTTGTACTCAGGAACAAAGGTGTTGGAGAGAGGACAAGAGAAGATTACAAGCTTTTAGATGCATGCATAGAATCAACCGAGGCATACATATTGCATGCTATGTGCTCAATGTTCCAAATACAAGACAAGATAAACATGTCTGGGCTTAATGTGAACTGGGGCCAATCTTTCGATGAGAGAGAGATAACTACGATTTTGGGTGGGACTTAACCCTCACGATCCGGCTACCAACCGTACAGGAAGAATCGTACACTACTGATATCCACGGCAATCGCTGAACCAACTCCATGACGTTATCAACCGAGCCAACGGCGCGACCGACATTAAGTGGTATCAGTTTTCAGGTTCATCGGTGAGAGATTTACAGTTTTATTAGATTAGATTGTTTTCAGTGCTACAACCCACAAAAAAAGCCAAAAAAATAGGTTAGTTCATCCGCTGCACCTATCTTTTTAGCCTTTAGCAATTTTTGCATCTAGTATTTGCTTTGTTGAATCTTTGGTTGCGTTCATCCTAGAATTAGTGTTGGTTTAGATTAGTTTGGGAGAAAAGTATCTACTAGATCACACCTGTTTTTGTCTACCCAAAGTTCTTGTCGCACGTTGTCTTTCCTCAAAAAAAGAAACAAAATCTGCCTTGATTAAGTTTCCATCCTTGCATCCAGCTTTCTCGCACGTTTGACTTTCCATGCACGCATATGTACACGCGCGTTTGTTTTAGGGAGTATCCAACCAGCCGTGTCCACCGCTTTGCCCGGTTACAAGCCAACCTCTATCCGCTGTTTCCTCTGCTCCTTCGCGCCGCTGTTCACACAGTTTCCTTGCATGGTCTTGCATGCATACACGTGACACATCCCATCAAGAGAGTTGTGCTTTGTTTTTTCTTTGGTCTAGTTTGCTTTGCCAGCTCCACGGTCCGGTGGCTTGTTTGCTGCTTGCTAGCCTAGACTCTGTAGGCATCGGTCGCTAGTAACCAGCTTGATAGAAAAGAAAAAAAAAGAAAAAAAGAAGAAGAAATAAAGGAAAAGAAAGAAACAAAAGAAATAAAAAAATTCAGGCCGGCTAGCATCTAATTTGGACTAATTTGTTCTATTTGTTACTCAGACAGTAGTTTTGCTGCTACTTGGTCTCTACTGCATCTATCATATATTTTCTGCTCTCAGCTACTCTAGACTGCCTTTATACCTCACTTAAATCTAACTATTTAGAGCTATCATATTTTCACTGCTTCCACTCATTTGATTCAGTATCTGGGCTTAGATTATTTTGTCTTTTACTAGTCGACTGCCAGCACTTGTTAGGAGTTTGAGCAATTATTCAACTTGCATTGCTTTTTGCTAAATTGTGCCACTGATATTGTGAGTTGAGAAGCCTTTGCCAAGCTACACTTTTTCTACCAATAAGTACAGGTTTCTGCTCTTGAGGGGCTCACCGCGGATGTGAAAGTCACCACCGAGCGTCTTGCCCAACTTGAGGGTGCTCAGATTGCGGCCGAAGAGAGGCTCAAGGCCATAGAGGATGCACAGGGTGTTGCGAACACATAGCTAAAGGACATCTTGTCATGTCTGGATGAGTTACGGACTGCACCCCTAGTCAACAACAACGTTGATCCTCGCAACTCCATGGGTGGCGCCGCTATTTTGCTAGCTTGGCGTGTGCCTATGGGTCATGCGCAACACCCAGCTACTATCACTGATGCCGCCACCAACAATCAGCACCAACGCATTCCTCCCCGTGTCAACGACGAATATGGGGATAACTACGCGGATTATTCCGGTGACACCGAGGACCACCAAGCGGTCGACCACTACAATGACCATGCTCATCAACAACTACGTTTCAACCGTCAAGGTATGGCACGAGGTCAACACGGGTATGATGTTAGAGATTATGAACACCCTAGTGCTAAAATTAAATTTACAATGCCTGCTTTTAATGGTAAATATAATCCAGATGTTTATCTTGACTGGGAACTTTCTGTTGAACAAAAATTTGCATGTCATGGTATTCCTGAGAACCAAAGAGTTAAGGTAGCCACTAGTGAATTTACAAACTTTGCTTCCATGTGGTGGAGTGAATATTGTCGTATTAATGCAAATAATATACCTACTACTTGGGATGCTTTAAAACGGGCTATGCAACAGCGTTATGTTCCTTTATATTATGCTCGTGATAAACTAAATGAATTGCGACGTTTAAAATAAGGTAGCAGTTCTGTAGAGGATTATTATCAAGAATTGCAAAGTGGCTTAGTGCGATGTGGCTTAGTTGAAACCGAAGATGCTATGATGGCTAGATTTTTAGGTGGTTTGAATCGTGATATTCAGGATATATTGGACTATAAGGAGTACAATTCTATTACTCGGCTGTTCCATTTTGCTTGTAAAGCTGAAAGGGAAGTACAGGAATGACACAACAAGGGACGAGGTAATTTTTCTGCAGGTCGCCGCTCATGATGGACACCCTCTCCTACTGTTCCGTCCACTACGGAGTCAACACCACCTATCTGGAACAATGGTGCACACCCATCAAGTTCAAAATTAGCTCCACAATCATCCGAGGCTTCGAAAGCAATTTCTGTAGCACCCACCACTTCGTCTGGACGCACAAGGGACATGAAGTGTCATATATGCAAAGGTGGTGGACACTTGATGAAGGTCTGTCCAAATAAACGAACATTCATTGTGCGGGAAGATGGTGAGTACTCCTCTGCTAGTGAGTTGGATGAAGATACTCGTGTTATTCTTGCTACTAATAATGCAGGTGACCCTAAGGAGCATGACACGGAAGAGATACATATTAATGCCGATATGGCAGATCAGTACCCAAGCCTTGTAACCATGCGGGTACTTAGTGCCCAGGTGGGGCATTCCGAGTTACATCAATGCCATAATCTTTTTCAAACTAAGTTTGTTGTCAAAGGGCATTCAGTTCGTGTGATCATAGATGGTGGGAGCTGCAATAATTTGGCGAGTATGGAGATGGCCGAGAAACTTAGCCTCACAACTACAAGACACCCCCATCCATATTACATCCAATGGTTCAACGATTGTGGTAAGTTGAAGGTAACACGTCGTGTGAGAGTACATTTTACACTTGGTTCGTATCATGATCATGTTGACTGTGATGTTGTACCTATGCAAGCTTGTTCCTTATTGTTAGGTCGACCTTGGCAATACGATAATAGTGTCACCCACCATGGAGGAACAAATTCATATACTCTCGTGTTTCAAGGAAAAACCATTAACTTGCTTCCCATGAGTCCCAATGAATTAATAATTGACGGGAAAGCTAAATCAATGGATCATACGACACATAATATGCTTGCTATCAATTCTGAAAATTTTCCGTTGAGAGTTCCAACTTCTAAACTGGACATACCACATGCTCAGATAGTTTGTTAGCATCCCTGTAATTCATATATATACTCTATGTGGGATAAAATGACTTGTTTACTTGGTATTTTTATGTTGCTGCATGAGAGTATTTATCATGATATTTGTTACGGTGTTACACTTTTGCCTGTCCCTCGTGAGCTAACACCTGTGAAAGAACATGTACATGCTGCACCTATTTTTGCCTTGCGCTATGACACATTTCAGGTAGACAAAAGTCGAGGATGACTTTGTTTTCAAGGAAGGGAGGATGGTGCGGACATAGCTATCATAAAAACGTCTGCGAATATTTCACGACAAATAAAAGACCAGGTACTTTTGTTCCTCGGTGCATGTGATTTAACTAATAAGAAGTAGATATTGCCTTCATGTTGTGATCTGCTTGTACTTAGGAACAAAGATGTTTGAGAGAGGACAAGAGAAGATTACAAGGATTTAGATGCATGCACAGAATCAACCGAGGCATACATATTGCATGCTACGTGCTCAATGTTCCAAATACAAGACAAGAGAAACAGGACTGGGCTTAATGGACTAGAGCCACGTACACACCAGCCCATCTCATTAATTAATGAAAGGATTCGGTCAACTTGTGGGTCGGCTAGTGATTCTTTCGACTATACGTACCCGTCCATATTGGACACGACTGCGCGCAGTACCGACCGTCAACGGCGCCATCTTCAACAAATACTTAGCCTTTGTTAGGGTTTAGACTCGGGTTTTGTTTAGAGAAGTTTAGCTATATTGCTACTTTTATTTGTCTTCGCTCGTAGCGGCTAGTGCGACCATCAACACATCCTATCGGAACCCCATCTTGTGAGATTAATCCCATCTAGCATATTCGCAATTTTGGGATTGCTTGGCTATTATTTTCTTGCATGTTCTTCGATTTTCCTGCAGGAAAAATCCTTCGTGGATAGGTCGATCGCGCCGTTGGCTCGGTCGTTAACATCGTGTAGTTGGTTCAGCGATTGCCGTGGATATCAGTCGTGTACGGTTCTTCCTGTACGGTTGGTAGCCGAATCGTGATGGTCAAGTCCCACCCAAAATCGTAGTTATCTCTCTCTCATCAAAAGATCGGGCCCAGTTCACATTAAAACTCAACAAAACCTTCGTGAGATCCGTTAGTAAAAGAAAGCAAATCACTACTATAAGTACTGTACCAAACCAATTCATATTTTGTTTTTGCATTATATCTACTGTATTCCAACTTTTCTATGGCAAAAACTCATCAAATAAAACCATAGAGCCATCAAAATAAGCACACAATGCAAGGAAAACGGAATATGTCAAAACAGAACAGTCTGTAGCAATCTGACTATTTCGAAAACTTATGGAACTCCAAAATTTCTTAAAAACTAGGACGACCTAGGTAATTTGTATATTAATCTTCTTCAAAAAGAATTGGCATTTTATCACGCTCTGATAAAAGATAAGAATTGTTTTCGTGAGCGCAAAAGTTTCTGATTTTCAGCAACATCAAACAACTATTACCAAAGAAGATCCTATCGGTTCTACTTGGCACAAACACTAATTAAAACTCAAAAAACACAATCATAAAATTAGCATAATTGTGCTAACACTCAAGAATAGAAAGCAAAACGCAAAAATAAATTTTATTCATTGGGTTGCCTCCCAACAAGCGCTATAGTTTTACGCCCTTGGCTAGGCATAAAGCAAGGATCTAAGTTTTGTCATCTTTGGTTAGAGATCCATAAGATGCCCTCATGATTGATTCATTTGGTGGCCTAATTCTTGTTCTAGGAAAGTGTTCCATACCCTTCCTCGAAGGAAATTGGAACTTAATATTGCCTTCTTTCATATCAATCACGACACCGATAGTGCGTAGAAATGGTCTACCAAGAATAACTGGACAAGACGGATTGCAATCAATATCAAGAACAATAAAATCTATGGGCACATAATTCCTATTTGCAAGAATAGGAACATCATTAATTCTTCCCATAGGCCTTTTAATAGTAGAATCCGCCAAGTGCAAATTTAAAAAACATTCTTCAAGATCGGTAAGACCAAGCACATCACATAAAGATTTCGGAATTGTAGAAACACTAGCACCCAAGTCACACAAAGCAAACCATTCATAATTTTTAATCTTGACTTTGATAGTAGGTTCCCACTCATCATGCAATTTTCTAGGAATTGAAACTTCTAATTCCAATTTTTCTTCAAAAGCTTTCATCATCGCATCAACAATATGTTTAGTAAAAGCTTTATTTTGTTCATAAGTATGGGGTGAATTTATCATGGATTGCAACAAAGAAATACAATCAATCAAAGAGAAACTATCATAATTAAAGTCTTTGTAATCCAAAAGAGTCGGCACATCACTAGTTAAAGTTTTGACCTCTCCAATCCCACTTTTATCAATTTTGTCAACAAGATTTTCAACCTCCGAAATATTGGGACGCCTTCTACCTAAAGTTGACTCTTCTTCAGTCCCGTTTTCATCAATCTTAACTTTACTAAACACGAAACCAATAGAAGAAACACCAATCACTTTAAGATCTTCATGACTTTTATCCTCTAACGAGATTGGTTTAGCGGCCATTTGATTTACTAAGGTAGCTTGTGCATCGGATATTTTTCCTAGCAAACTTTCGGCAAAAGCATACTTAGATTGGAGATTACAAACTTCTCTACTAATATCATCAAGTTGTTTTGTAATAGCATCTAGCACAACGAAGTGCTCCTTAAGTTCTTGAGTAAAATACTTATTATGCTCAAATTGTGTAGTCATATATTCCTTAGTACTCTTCTCAATTTCAAGCAAAATATTTGGGTAAGGAACATCATAATATTTTCTTTGTGGCATCATGACTATGCAAACAAGAACACACACAAAAACAGATCCGGCAAGAAAAAAGTGAATGAAAAAGAGAGGCGAATAAAACGGCAAATTTTTGTGAAGTGGGGGAGAGGAAAACGAGAGGCAAATGGCAAATAATGTAAATTGTGAGGTGATGAGATTTGTGATTGGGAACCTGGTATATGTTGAAGATCCTCCCCGGCAACGACGCCAGAAATTCCTTTTGATGTCGCTGAAGCTACGTCGGTATTTCCCCAAAGAGGAAGGGGTGATGCAGCACAGCGGCGGTAGGTATTTCCCTCAGATATGAAACCAAGGTTATCGAACCAGTAGGAGAACCAAGCAACACAACGTAAACAGCCCCTACACACAGATAACAAATCCTCGCAACTCGACGTGTTAAAGGGGTTGTCAATCCCTTTCGGGTATGGCGCCTCAGGATAGGCAAAAGGACGCGAGATAAAATTGTAGTAGATTGATAGATCGAACGCCAAATAAAATAAATAAGAATAACACGCAGCAAGGTATTTTTGTATTTTTGTTTTAATAGATCTAAAAATAAATGCAAAAGAAAAGTAGATCACAAAGGCAAATATATGAGAAAGAGACCCAGGGGCCGTAGCTTTCACTAGTGGCTTCTCTCGAGAAAAATAGCAAACGGTGGGTGAAAAAATTGCTGTTGGGAAATTGATAGAACTTCAAATACTCATGATGATATCCAGGCAATGATCAATACATAGGCATCACGTCCAAGATTAGTAGACCGACTCCTGTCTGCATCTACTACTATTACTCCACACATCGACCGCTATCCAGCATGCATCTAGTGTATTAAGTTCAAGGAGAAACGGAGTAATGCAATAAGAACGATGACATGATGTAGACAAGATCTATCTATGTAGAGATAGACCCCGTCATTTTATCCTTAGTAGCAACGATACATACGTGTCTGTTCCCCTTCTGTCACTGGGATCAAGCACCGTAAGATCGAACCCACTACGAAGCACCTCTTCCCATTGCAAGATAAATAGATCAAGTTGGCCAAACAAAACCCAAATATCGGAGACGAAATACGAGGCTATAATAGATCATGCATATAAGAGATCAAAGAAACTCAAATAACTTTCATGGATATAAAAAGATAGATCTGATCATAAACTCAAAGTTCATCGGATCCCAACAAACACACCACAAAAAGAGTTACATCATATGGATCTCCAAGAGACCATTGTATTGAGAATTCAGCGAGAGAGAGGAAGCCATCTAGCTACTAACTACGGACCCGAAAGTCTACAAAGAACTACTCACACATCATCGGAGAGGCACCAATGGAGGTGGTGAACCCCATCCGAGATGGTGTCTAGATTGGATCTGGTGGTTCTAGACTCTGCGGCGGCTGGATGAATATTTCGTCGACTCCCCTAGGGTTTCTAGAATGTTGGGGTATTTATAGAGCAAAGAGGCGGTCCAGGGGGCACCCGAGGTGGGCACAACCCACCAGGGCACGCCTGGGCCTCCTGGCGCGCCCTGGTGGGTTGTGCTCTCCTCGGAGCACCCCCAGGTGCAGCCAAGGCCTATTATGTTCCTTCTGGTCCAAAAAAAATCTCCGTGAAGTTTCGTTGCGTTTGGACTCCGTCTGATATTGATTTCCCGCGATGTAAAAAACATGAAGAAAACAACAACTGGCACTTGGCACTATGTCAATAGGTTAGTACCAAAAAATGATATAAAATGATTATAAAACATCCAAGATTGATAATATAACAACATGGAACATTCAAAAATTATAGATACGTTGGAGACGTATCAGTTACCTCATCCCGAGTTTCCTAATCGGTCCTTCTGTATAGAGAAAAATGGGGAAATTCGCTGTATTATAACCATCATGGAGGTAGAATGTATGGTACAAAGCAAAATAATTGCCATGAATAACATTACTTACACATAACTCCTGGACGAACACCTACAACTGGCATTTTCCTTCATCTTTAGTATAATATTTCCATGATGGGAAGATACGCACATAGGATTTAACAACATCAGATCTAATAGATGCTAAACTACGAATGGTTGGTTGTGCTTCCTCCACAGGAATAGGTGTACTAACTAATGGAGTTGGGGTTCACTGTGGTAGTACTGGCGCTTTGGGCACTGGAGCTGCCTTACTAACTATTCTTGTTTTGGAGATCTGTGGTGGAGATGGTGTTGTGTCAATAGGAACTGGGTTACTATCGCTGGGGTTGGGGTTAGATTGGGTGAAGCTGGTTCTTTGTGCATCGCAGTAGGGATACAATCTACGAGAGTCTGGGTTTTGTGTGGTAGGGCTGGTTCTCGTGCATGTACAACCGGGGTGCTATATCCACCAAGAGGTAGCATTGTTTTATTTGAATACCTTGTTTTGACTCCGCTAGATACTGCCATCACCCGCTCCAATTCAAATGGCTGATAAACAGGAAACATAGTTGAATGTACAAACCTTGCATGAGAGACAGATGCAATAGATAGTGTGGAAAAAAGAGGACATGAAATAGTTGACATGTATATTGTTTAACTAAAAAGGATAGCATGGCATAATTTCACATATATGATGTCTATCTAAACTGGATATCATGGCATGACATAATTCAAAGATATGATGACTAACTAAACAGAATGGCATGAGATAATTATATGATGTCTTTAGTAAATAGGTTCGCATGACATAATTCACATACATGTTATCTAAGTAATCAGGATCGCATGATTTAATTCACATATCAGCAGAGGGCATTCGCATATATGATGTCTGAACTAAGAACATGGTGCTGAATATTGTGTATATGATGTCTAAACTATGCAATGCAAGACACCATATGGATGATATGAGCAGTATAACCGTGCCAAGTTAGAGCATACACCTCGGTGGGGGAATAGGACTGGTCATCTGTCTCTGAATCCATCTCTGAGGAGCTATCGGGACCCAGCAAGAGATCTGCTTTGACAGGTAGCACTGTCTGCTCTGAAGACCTTGTTTTCACTCCAGATTTTCCATCACCCACTCAAATGGCTGATTCACAGGAAGAGTAGTTTAATGTACAAACATTGTAGACAAATGGAAATGTAATGAAGAAAATGATGGACAAGATATCATTCAAATTTATGATGCCTGGTAAAACAGGATGGCATTGCATATTTCACATATATTATGGCTGGCTAAAAGAGATGAGACTGCATAATTCCCATATATGATATAGAAACTAAACAGGTGGCTTACAAAACATGTTTAAACTAAGCAGATGACATATATGATGTCGAAAGTAGGCACTCCAAGGCAACATATGCATGAAATGACCAACATCATAATGCCAAGTTAGAGCAAACACCTTGGGGGGTAAATAGGAGTGGTCAGCTGCGTCTGAATCCGCCTCAGAACAGATATCTTCCTCTGTATTACAATCTTGATAGGGGGGAGGGGTTTCCATTGAACCCACCATGGAGCGATGTCTGCATGACATTGTATTGCCGCGCAAAAATCTTCTCTTTTTCTCTACATGTTCAGCATGACTGTGTACAATATCTGACATGCATATGAAAAAAAAGTAAGATTATGTAAGGAGAGCATGCAGAAATCGAGAGTGATGGTAACAACCAGTGGATGGATCCAAAATAATGATAGCAAGCTGATGATAGCTTTAATTTAATAAAAATACAAATGATGATTGATTTACTATTTGTTTCCCACCCAAGATGAATAACATAGGCATACGCTAGGTGAACCAGATAATAGCCAGAGATACTATTCATTGCTGCCTCGATATGTGCCCCGCAAGTAATTTTAAAACTCAAGGTTGAACATTAGTTTGGACCTGACTTGGAGTCTAAGAGGTGAATAGGATGATAAAGTAGCAGTTAATATTAGGCAATGCATAACATAAGCAGAAACAAAAGAGTGCGACCTGTCTTGTGGACCTGTGTACTCCTCAGGTTCATCTGTTGAGTCAATGATGGTTATGCAGTTGCGGTGGGTGCCGGTGGCAGGGAAGGAGATCTGAGGCGGCGAAAGACGGCCGGGAGTCCTGATGTCTGGTTTGGTGGATGCTTCTGTTGATGGAGCACCTCAAGTGCGGTGGACGATGTCGCGGCAGGAGTAGGACAGACCACACAAAGTTTTCTTCGACAACTACCTATAATTGAAGTAATTTTGTAAGGGCTCCTTTGGCTTGCGGGATTCTAAAATGCAGGGATAGGAAAAACACTAGAATAGGATAGGAATGCACATGGGAAGCATATCATTTGTAAACACGGGATTTCTGTCAACTTGGGTGTTTGGTTCACAGGAATTGGAAAAGCAGAGGAATGCAAAGAAACATGGCCAAATTAAAGTGAAACCATATGAAAGTGTGTACAGTTAGAATGTTATTCTGCCACTAATGCACTTGGTCTTGTTTCCATGCGTAGGATTTTGAAAAGTAGGTCCAGGTGGATGTTTTGCGCCATTCCTTTCAACAAAATGCATGAACAATTGAATAGTAGAGTGCCATAGGAAAGTTTCCTATTGCTATGGTTTTCCATCACTTTTTCCTTTGAACCAAAATAGCCCTAATGGATCGACATGAATGTAGAGTAATAAGTGATGCAACAAGTGTACAACCTCTTTGCCGTAGCCGTGTCGACCTTAGCATCATTGGGTTGGTCATTGAAGATGTTGCGGCAGAGGTGGTTGTAAGAGGTGTTGAGGAAGATCTGAGGAATCTATAGACGTCGTCTAGGGCACTGCTCTATTGTGATGGATGGTTCCGTCGTTGGAGCAGCTCCAGCGAGCCGCAAGACGTCGAGGCTGAAGCAGTACAAGACATACATCGTTAATCTCAAGTGGGATTCTAATAGCATCTCCAATAGATGATGTAAAATACATTACCAAAAAGTGATAGATGTAAAATTTGCATCACCAAAAAAACACCTGACTACAATAGATGAGGTAAAAACTGTTGACTCTGAACTTAACTGTCAAAACTAAAATTTACTGTGCTGAATGTTACTGTCGAAATTGAACGCCCTGGTAGTAGAGAGGCACATCACATGTAGTTTAGGACGCTCAAGAACTAGTAGTAGAGAAACAGTGATATAAATTAGCAGGCGATCGACGGGGAACACAGTAGCAGATGGCTGCCGGAGCAACAACGCCTGGAGGTGCAGCGTGAACGAGAGCCAGAGAAGCAACTCGATTAGCTGCAACAGCCCGTGTACCAGCATCAGCAGTGCGAGCAAGAGAAAGAGCAGAAGCACAAGAGGGGGAGAGCGGAGCAGTGGGGCGACCGAGAGTGAGACGGAGCAGCAGCAGCGCGAGCTGGAGCAGTAGCAGCAGATCCCGCTGGTATGGACACCGCCGTCGAAGGGGCCTCGCACTAGGGAAGAGCCGGTGTGGAGATGTCGCTCGTGGCACCGGATTCGAGGTAGACGTGCCATGGGGTGTGGGATGGAGCACCCTCGGCATCGGTAGGTGATACGTCTCCGTCGTATCTATAATTTTTTATTGTTCCATGCCAATATTATTCAACTTTCATATACTATTTGGCAACTTTTTATATTATTTTTGGGACTAACATATTGATCCGATTGCCAGTGCAGGTCCACATCTGTTGCATGTTTTTGGTTTCGCAGAATATCCATATCAAACGGAGTCCAAACGGAATAAAAACGGACATAGCTTTTTTTGGAAAATATGGAAAATTGGGAAGGAAAATCAGCGCGAACCAGTGCCCGAGGTTGTCAGGAGGCAGGGGGCGCGCCTGCCCCCTGGGCGTGCCCCCTACCCTCGTGAGCCCACCGTAAGGTGGTTGATGCTCTTCTTTTGCCGCAAGAAAGCTAATATTCGGGAAAAAAATCACAGCGAAGGTTTCAGGCCAATCGGAGTTACAGATCTCCATATATACGCGAAACGATGAAACAGAGCCGTAAGAGTAACGCAGAAGCAGAGATAGATCCAATCTCGGAGGGCTCTCGCCCCCACGCCATGGGAGCCAAGGACCAGAGGGGAAACCCTTCTCCCATCTAGGGAGGAGGTCAAGGAAGAAGAAGAAGAAGGGGGCTCTCTCCCCCTTGCTTCCGGTGGCGCCGCAACGCCGCCGGGGGCCATCATCATCACCGCGATCTTCACCAACACCGCCGTCATCTTCAGCAACATCTCCATCATCTTCCCCCTTCTATATTCAGCGGTCCACTCTCCCGCAACCCGCTGTACGCTCTACTTGAACATGGTGCTTTATGCTTCATATTATTTTCCGAGGATGTGTTGCCATCCTATGATGTCTGAGTAGATTTTTGTTGTCCTATCGGTGATTGATGAATTGCTATGATTGGTTTGAATTGCATATTTTATTATTGGTGATGTCCTATTGTGCCCTCCGTGTCGCGCAAGCGTGAGGGATTCCCGCTGTAGGGTTTGCAATATGTTTATGATTTCCTTATGGTGGGTGGCGTGAGTGACAGAAGCACAGGCCCGAGTAAGTAGGTTGTTTGCGTATGGGATAAAGGGGACTTGATACTTTAATGCTATGGTTGGGTTTTACCTTAATGAATCTTTAGTAGTTGCGGATGCTTGCTAGAGTTCCAATCATAAGTGCATATGATCCAAGTTGTGTTTTTAGCTAAACAGCCCCTAGCTTTTATTTACTCGCTCTTTACTTTCTTGCAAGCCTATCCAAAAACACCTACAAAGTACTTCTAGTTCCATACTTGTTCTAGGTAAAGAAAACGTCAAGCGTGCGTAGAGTTGTATCGGTGGTCGATAGAACTTGAGGGAATATTTATTCTACCTTTAGCTCCTCGTTGGGTTCGACACTCTTACTTATCGAAAACTGTGGGTTATCAAGACCTTTTTCTGGCACCGTTTTCGGGGATTCATAGTGTGGGGTGAATATTCTCGTGTGTGCTTGTTTGCTTTATCACTAAGTAATTTTTATTTGCTGTTCTTAGTTGTTTTCTATCTTTAGTTATGGGTAGGAAACGCAAAATACCAAAAAAATTAGTTGCACCTACTGCTCCAATGGTTGAAGCACCACTCAAAATCTATCACACTCCTGAAGCTTTTTACTTGGATCATCTTCGATCCCTACGTGCTCGTGCTGAAACCCCAACTAGCTTAGTTGAGGGCAAATCTTTAGATGAGCATGCTTGTTATGTGTGACACTGTATATCTGAAAAAGGGAAACTTTTGCTGGGTCAAATTCATCGTTTGCAACGCTATGCTTGGAATTTATGCTATTATTATGATTTTACTTGTTGTTCTGAAAACCCTAAGAAACACCTTCCCTACCAATGTGAGTTTATTGATAATGGAATCTTATCCTCGTATGCTAAGGGTGTTTATAATTACTATGATGTTCAACAAATTGAAGAATTTGTTGCTTTTAAGGGTGCTTACGAAATTGCTTCTTTGATTGAAAAGTATGGTGCTACTCTTTACGAATCTGAAAATTTTTCCATACTTAAATATTGCTATGATAATTATGCTTCTAATCCCTATGTTGAACCATATATTGAGAACTACTCCGCTGTCCAAGAAGAGACTAATATTTTGCAGGAGTCTGTGGAAGAAGAAATTGATGAAACTGTGAGCTCATTGGATGAAAAAGATGATGAGGAGAGCGGAGAACAAAAGGAGGAAGAGCGGTTTAGCTACCCGTGCCCACCTTCTAATGAGAGTAACTCTTGAACTCATACATTGTTTAATTCCCCTTCGTGCTTACCGAAGGATGATTGCTAGGATGATTGTTATGATCCCGTTGATTCTTTTGAAATATCCCTTTTTGATGATTCTTGCTATGCTTGTGGCCAAGATGCCAATATGAATTATGCTTATGGCGATGAACTTGCTATAGTTCCTTATGTTAAACATGAAACTGTTGCTATTTCACCCACGCATGATAGTCCTATTATCTTTTTGAATTCTCCGACTACACTATATCGGAGAAGTTTGCACTTATTAAGGATTATATTGATGGGTTGCCTTTTACTATTGCACATGATGATTTTGATTAATATAATATGCTTGTGCTTGCTGCTCCTACTTGCAATTATTATGAGAGAGGAACTCTATCTCCACCTCTCTATGTTTCCAACACGATAGAATTGCAAGAATCTGATTATAATATGCATTGGCCTTTACTATGTGTGCATGAATTGTTCTTTTATGACATGCCGATGCATAGAAAGAGAGTTAGACTTCGTCATTACATGATATATGCTGCTTTGTGCTCACTACTAAATTACAAATCATTGCTAATTAAAATTGGCTTTCATATACCTTGGGATCCGGGTGGATTCACTACTTGAGCACTATATGCCTAGCTTACTGGCTTTAAAGAAAGCGCTGCCAAGGAGATAACCCGGAAGTTTTAGAGAGTCATTTATTTCTGTTGAGTGCTTTCATATAGTTTAAAAACAACAAAAATAAAGAGGGGAACCCAAAACTTTTTCAAAAAGGAAAGTGAAAGTGAGAAAGACAAGCATTGTTGAAGTGGGAGAGCTCCTTGAACTTTGTTCATGCTCACGGCAACTTTGTGAATCTTGATTACAGAAATTTTTTTAAAAAAATAATTATCCCCTTGTACAATTCCATTGTATTATAAAAATAATGTGCCAAGGTTTGCCTTTAGGATGTTTACAATGCTTGTTGGTTTGTGCGGTGCAGGACAGAAACTTTGGCTGTAGTGCGCGGATTTTAATTTTTTACTGGAAAGTCAAATGGTTCTGATTCTTTTTGCACTGTCTTTCTGTAGAAATTGTTTATTTTTCCTAATTTCAAGTATTAGAAGTATGGTGAATGTTCATATTGCTACAGACTGTTTTGTTTTAGACAGATTCTGTTTTTGATGCATAGGTTGCTTGTTTTGATGAAACTATCAATTTATATCAGTGGATTAAGCCATGAAAAAGTTATATTACAGTAGACACAATGCAAAAAAAAATATAAATTGGTTTGCAACAGTACTTAGAGTAGTGATTTGCTTTATTATACTAACGGATCTTACCGAGTTTTCTGTTGAAGTTTTGTGTGGATGAAGTGTTCGATGATCGAGAAGGTCTCGATGTGAGAAGAAGGAAGAGTGATGAGGACATCAATACCATTGTTACACCCACAGCCCCTACTGCTACATATACTGGACCAATTACTAGAGCTCGCGCACGCCAATTAAATTATCAGGTACTTTCGTTTCTTGGTAATGATTCTAATGTTCATGAGAATATGATGCTGCCTAAATTGGATACATTTGTTTTGCTTACAAATGAAGGCCCTAGCTTGGAGAAGGATGGACATTGGAGCAAGAACAAGCATGGAGATAATGCCATGCTAAGGGGAACAAGAACGGAGTTACAAGTGATGATTTCAGGACTTTGAAGCCACCATAATGGGTGCATGAAGCCTTGGACGAAATATACAAGATGCTACTTCATAAATGTCGTCCCGAGGCTATTCTAGGTGCTCGTCACCTTATTATTGGGCCAGGCCCATGTAATTTCGAAATACTTAAGTATAGGCTGTTTTAGAGTCCGTATGTGTGGGGAAACAAGAGTTAGGGTTGATTTGGACCCCTCCACCAAGGGCCACGAAATTCCCCCTCTTCCTCCATATATACAGCCCTTAGGGCACCGTTTAGACCTTGGGTTTTGTTTAGATTAAAAGTTCGCCATAGCTGCAACTTCGCTGTGCCGTTTGTGTTCAACGACCGGACAAAGGCGTCCACAGAACCCCACCTTGATCAATAAAGCTTTCATCTTATATTCGCAATATCCAGATTGCAATCTCAGTTTCTTGCTTGTTCTTCGTTTGCTCGCAGGAAGCAGGCCCTCGTGGTCGTTGATCGTGCTCGGCGTGGTCAATAACCCTCGGAAGTTGGTTTAGCGATTGCTAAGGCGCGACGTCTCGCACGATCGTAGTCGGATCGTCAAGGTCGACTCCCACAGAAACGATAACCACCATCTCATCGAAACATCGGGACACCTTTGCCTCTATCAAAGAGAGGCAAGAGCTCAAGCTTGGGGATGCCCGAGGCACCCCAAGTAAATATTCAAGGAGACTCAAGCGTCTAAGCTTGGGGATGCTGGGAAGGCATCCCCTCTTTCTTCAACAAGTATCGATATGTTTTCGGATTCGTTTCGTTCATGCGATATGTGCAATCTTGGAGCGTCTTTTGCTTTAAGTTTTCACTTTTCTTTTATGCACCATGCTGGTATGAGATGGTCCTTGGTTGATTTATAAGAATTCTCTTTGCACTTCACTTATATATTTTGAGTATGGCTTTATAGAATGCTTCATGTGCTTCACTTATATCATTTGAAGTTTGGATTGCCTGTTTCTCTTCACTTAGACAACCGCCATTTGTAGAATGCTCTTTTGCTTCACTTATATTTGTTAGAGCGTGGGCATATCTTTTGTAGAAAGAATTAAACTCTCTTGCTTCACTTGTATCTATTTAGAGAGATGACAGGAACTGGTCATTCACATGGTTAGTCATAAAATCCTACATAAAACTTGTAGATCGCTGAATATGATATGTTTGATTCCTTGCAATAGTTTTGCGATATAAAGGTGGTGATATTAGAGTCGTGCTAGTTGAGTAATTGTGAAATTGAGAAATACTTGTGTTGAGGTTTGCAAGTCCCATAGCATGCACGTATGGTGAACCGTTATTGATGAGGACATCAATACCATTGTTACACCCACAGCCCCTGCTGCTATACATACTGGACCAATTACTAGAGCTCGCGCACGCCAATTGAATTATCAGGTACTTTCGTTTCTTGGTAACGATTCCAATGTTCATGAGAATATGATGCTGTCTAAATTGGATACATTTGTTTTGCTTACAAATGAAGGGCCTACCATGGACAAGAAAGATGAACCTTGGAGCAAGTTCAAGCATGGAGATGTTGGCATGCGTAAGGGGAACAAGAACGGAGTTACAAGTGATGATTCCAGGACTTTGAAGCCACCCTAATGAGTGCATGAGGCCTTGGACGAAATATACAAGATGCCACTTCATAATATTCGTCCATAGGCTATTCTAGGTGCTGCGTCACCTTATTATTGGGCCAGGCCCATGTAATTTCGAAATACTTAAGTATAGGCTGTTTTTGGAGTCCGTATGTGTGGGGAAACAAGAGTTACGGTTGATTTCGGACCCCTCCACCAAGGGCCACGAAATCCCCCCCCCCTCTTCCTCCATATATACAGCCCTTAGGGCACCGTTTAGACCTCGGGTTTTGTTTAGATCAAAAGTTCGCCATAGCAGCAACTTCCGCGTGCCGTTTGTGTTCAACGACCGGACAAAGGCGCCACGAACCCCACCTTCATTAATAAAGCTTTCCTCTTATATTCGCAATATCCAGATTGCAATCTTAGTTTCTTGCTTGTTCTTCGTTTGCTCGCAGGAAACAGGCCCTCGTGGTCAGGTTGATCGTGCTCCGGCGTGGTCAATAACCCTCGGAAGTTGGTTTAGCGATTGCTAAGGCACGACGTCTCGCACGTACGTAGTCGGATCGTCAAGGTCGACTCCCACAGAAACGATAGCCACCATCTCATCGAAACATCGGGACACCTTTGCCTCTATCAAGTGGTATCAGATTTTCAGGTTGCTTGGTGAGATTTTACAGTTTTTCGTAGATTAGATCGAGTCTCATTCTTCATACCTAAAGTCCACAAAAAGCCACAAAAAAATTAGGGTTAGTTCATCATATCCGAACCAATCGAGCCTTTGCATAATCTTTTTAGGGTTTTGCTTTGTTGAATTTGCGGTTGCATCGTCGTGTCTAGTTGCTGGTCTTAGCGTCTAGTCTTTTAGAGTTTGAGTTCGGTCATAAGTTGTCACGCCGCCACCGCACCATCATCATCGCCTCGCCACCTACCACCACCGCTCGAATCCGTATCCATAGACCACCACCAATCCGTGTCCGTATACCACCACCGATCCATATCCATATACTACCACCGCTACCACCACCGCTGCCATATACCACCACCATATATCCACCACCATATATCCACCACCAATCCGAGTTCCTTGCATATTAGGTTTGTTTTGAGATCCATCTAGTTTCCGATTCGTGTTTCCTTGCGGAGTAGGTTTGGAAAAAAAAGAGTCTGAAACCACCCTCCGTTTAGGCCCAAAATTTTACAAAACGCACTTGTCGAAAAATTTTCTGGCTATCCTATTTTTAGGTGTTTCTAAGTGTATTGAGACAGTCGCCGTTATAGAAAGTTTTTTTTTGACCCGTTTCCAGTTTTTGGGTTCGGGCAGTCGAAAAAAAAAAATTGGTCGAAAAAATTTCGTGCCCATCCAGTCAGTTTGACCTGGGAAGAGTTTTGAGACACTCGCCATTATAGTGATTTTTCGCGAAAAATAAGAGGAGCGCAAAAAAAAAGCAGCGCAAAAAAAAGAGCGAAAAGAAAAAAAAATCCAGAGTGTGCTTTTCCTTTGTTTACGTGCAGCGCCGTGATTTTGTTAGTGTTCTAGGCTCACGTCTCTAGCACGGTCTAGCCTAGGACCAAAGACAAGATCTGCGTCGTTGAGCGTTTATTCAACTTTGCATCTCTGAATTGATTATTGCTGACCCTTTTGCTACCATATTATAAGCCTTCCCAGCTCCACATACATCTACATCGTATGCGTTTGACTCTCCACGGTAATCGCTCTATCCAAGCTTTGAGAGTTTTGACTACATCGGTTCTTGATCACCCTTCTTTGCTAGGTAAGAACTGGTAAGAATTTGAGATTTGCTTGACGGATTTGTGATTTGTCCACCACACCACCACCACCACTTCCTAGTAGTCTGTCGAATCATATTCTTGTGTGTTTCTATTGCTGCTAACCATGGCAGGATCACAAGCCGGCGTGACTGATCGGGAGAACTTGACAAACAAAGCGCTACATGATAAGTTTCAACAAATGATGAGTGGGCGGTGGAAGATGTGCTAAATAGATTTGAAGAGGCCATGGAGAAGATAGATGGCATTGAGAAGGCGTTGAAACAAAGCTCGATAACAAGTTTAATGAATTGCTCGCGTCTACCACCACCACCACCGGCGGCACCTAACGCACCTCTACTACAACAACAAGGACTACCTCCACATCGCGAAACAGCCCTCCGCCGAGCTTCCGTGTCCCTCTTCACTGGCCAAGCTCTTTGGTGCTTTGTTGATATACGTGGCTCCTGCTGCTGATGTGGGGAGGATGATTATCGAGAGATTACGAGGATGAGGTTGATCAAAATCAGAACTACGTGCAACCACTAGCACCACAACCACCAGGTCGTCCACATGCAAATAATGGCAATGTTAGGGCTCCCCTTCAGGTACAAGATCATGACCATCTCCCTAAATTGAAATTGAATATTCCACCATTTGAGGGTAGATATGTTCCTGATATATATCTTACTTGGGAGTTAGAAACTGAACAACGATTTACATGTTTACAATATCTTGAGGAGAGGCGTGTTCTGCTGCTTTGTTTGTGCTTTCACTAGCTTTGCATGTGTTTGGTGGTGCGAACATTGTAGATTATATCCTGTTCCAGCTACTTGGGCTGCTTTGAAAACTGCTATGCGTCGCGTTGGGTTCCACCATATTATCAGCGTGAATTACTTCAAAAATTGCAGCGCTTAAGACAAGGAAAAATTCGGTAGAAGAATATTATCAGGAATTACAAACTGGCTTGATTAGATGTGGTATTGTTGAGGAGAATGAAGCTATGCTTGCACGTTTTCGGGTGGATTAAATAGAGATTCAGACCATTCTAGACTACAAGGATTATAATAATATCACTCGATTATTCCATCTTGCTTGTAAAGCTGAGCGTGAAGTGGAGGATCGACAGGCGTTGGCGCGGACTAACTTTTCTGCAGGTCGACCTTCATCATGGACACCCGTGCATCATCTACTTCCACACGCTCTACTACACGGCACCTCCTCGGCTGCCACCTCCAACCGTGATATAAGAAAGCAGGCACAACCACCACTATCGCCAAGAGCACACCTGCTGGGCCTACAGAGCTCTTCTTCTTCCATGGCGTCAACAGGCACACAAGTGATATTATTTGTCGTCGTTGTAAGGGGAGAGGACATTTTTGAGAGAATGCCAATCTCAGCATGTGATGATTGCTCACGAGGATGGTGGGTATGAGTCCGCTAGTGACTATGATGAAGAGACTTTGGCTCTTATTACACATGAAGAACACGGTGGAGATGATTCGATCATGAGACGCAATACATGGCTCTTTGAAGATCTTGACAGGTATGAATGTTTAGTTGCTCAACGTGTTTTGAGTGTGCAGTTTACACAAGCTGAGCAAAATCAGAGGCATAACTTGTTCCATACAAAGGAGTTGTGAAGGAACATTCTATTCAAGCGTCATCATAGATGGAGGAGCTGCAACAACTTGGCTAGCATGGATATGGTGGAGAAGCTTTCTCGACCACAAGACCACATCCACATCCTTACTACATCCAATGGTTCAACAACAGCGGCAAGGTTAAGGTAACACGCACCGTTCGTGTGTATTTTAGTATCTCTACATATGCTGATTATGTTGATTGTGATGTGGTACCTATGCAAGCATGTTCCTTATTACTTGGTAGACCATGGCAATTTGATAAAAATTCTGTACACCATGGTAGAAACAATCAGTATACTCTTGTTCACAAGGATAAAAATATTACTTTGCTTCCTATGACTCCTGATTCCATTTTGAAAGATGATATTAATAGAGCTAATAAAGCAAAACAGGAGAAAAATAAGAGTGAAAATCAGATTGTGGCAAAAGAATTTGAGCAACTGATGTAGGGCAGAACCCTACGTGGGCGATTTTTCACGTTTGGAGGGATCCCACGGGAGAACACGAGGAACGAGCGGAAGAACACGAGGGAAAACACGGGGAGAACGAGAGAGAGAGATCACTCAACCGACAAGAAAACGATCACACAAGTGCTAGATTATCAAACACATAGAGTGGCACAAGATTCAAGGACAACAAAGGGTAGGATACAAGGGTAGCCGTTCTTCTCCGAGAGGAGGTCTTGAGGGGTCCACCCTAGGAGGGGGTCTTGAATCCGCTTGGGGGATCTTCTCCGTAGAGGTCCTGATCTCGAAGGAGAAGTAGCCAAGTGGATGAGCAAAGGCTCTCACACCGAAATATGAGCAAATCCAAAGCTAACCCTAGAAAGGATGAGGGGAAGGTCTATTTATAGTCTAGGACCTCCAAGGGGTAAGTTGGGGGCGAAAAGAGTACATGGGCCTCGGCCCGACTACCTTGAGCAGGGCGGTAATACTGTTGCTTCATGGCGGTAGTACCGCTTTCAGTGATAATGCCGCTTGGTGGTGATAGTACCGCTCTGGCGCCGTTGATTCCTGGAGTGTGTCGGGTTTTGCGGAAGTAGGCCGGATGGAGAGCGGTAGTACCGCTTGGCTCGGCTCAGCCGTAGTACCGCTTGGCTTGAGCGGTAGTACCGCTCGCTGGTCCTTCTCTTGCTCTTGGTGTCCATCTTGGGCTGCAGCTTCTCCTAGGTTGGTTCCTTGGTACCTAAGCACGCACAACATTCCAGATTGAGGTAGTAGCCATGTCTCGAGAGGGTCATATGATATTTCACTAAGGAGAGAAGTCACCTCGGTCTCGAGAGCTCGAGCTCGTGCTCTAGTCATGGGTCCTTTTGGAGCTTGGTGAGGCGACGGAAGGTCCATGGGGATGATCGAAGGATGCTCCGCATCATCTCCCCCCCCCTTGGGAGAGATCCGACCTCGGATCAAAAGCTTCATCTCCATGGAAAGGTGCGAGGTCCTTGACGTTGAAGATGTCGCTCACGTTGTACTTGTCGCGAGGTATGTCGATCTTGTAAGCGTTGTCGTTGTAGCGTGCTAGTACCTTGAAAGGTCCATCGGCTCGAGGGAGAAGTTTGGACTTGCGTTCTTTGGGGAAGCGGTCCTTGCGAAGGTGTAGCCATACTAGATCACCAATGTTTAAGACGATGGGTTGCTTGTTGGCGTTGAGCTTGTTTGCTTGGCGTTGTACTTGGCGCTCGATGGTGTGCCTTGTATCTTCGTGCATCTTCTTGATGTAGCTTGCTCGTTCACTTGCATCCATGTTGGTGCGCTCTTGGAGAGGAAGTGGTAGAATGTCCAATGGGGACAACGGGTTGAAACCGTGAAGCGACCTCGAAGGGGACTTGCCGGTAGTTGAATGTCTTGCGATTGTAGGCGTGCTCGGCGATGGGTAGGCATGCTTCCCACTCCTTGATGTTCTTCTTGATCAAGACACGAAGTAGAGTGGATAGTGTGCGGTTCGTCACCTCCGTTTGGCCGTCGGTTTGAGGATGGTATGCCGAGGAGAACAAGAGCTTGATTCGAGCTTGGCACATAGGGTCTTCAAAAGTAACTCAAGAACTTGGCGTCACGATCGGAGATCGATTGTCTTTGATACGCCATGGAGTCGCAAGATTTCCCTACAAAGAGATTTGCAACATGTGAAGCATCGTCTATCTTGTTGCAAGGAATGAAATGTGCCATTTTAGAAAATCTATCCACAACAACAAAGACGGAATCCTTGCCATTTTGAGTCCTAGGCAAACCAAGTACAAAATCCATACTAATGTCTTCCCATGGTTGATATGGAATAGGAAGAGGCATGTAAAGACCATGAGATTGAGCTTTAGACTTAGCTTTGCGACATGTGTAGCATCGGTTGGTGAAGCGTGAGGCGTCATGAACATCTTGGGCCAAAAGTAGTTGTTGGAGAGTGCGGCGAATGTCTTGTCGCGTCCAAAGTGTCCCATGAGGCCGCCTCCATGAGCCTCTTGCAAAAGGAGCAAGCGAAGAGAAGACTCGGAATGCAAAGTTTGTTAGCTCTCATAAGGTAACCATCCTTGATGTAATATTGTTCCCAAGACGTGTCGTCAAACACTTAGCATAAGGAGAAGCAAAAGATGGATCATGCTCATACAAGTCTTTTATATGCTCAAAACCAATAACATTCAACTCAAGTTGAGTGACAAGCATGTTTATGCGTGAAAAGCGTCGGCAACTACATTTTCTTTACCCTTAATGTACTTGATCACATAAGGAAAAGATTCAATGAATTCACTCCATTTGGCATGACGCTTGTTCAATTTAGTTTGACCTTTGAGGTACTTAAGCGTTTCATGATCGGTATGGATGACAAACTCATGCGGTCTAAGGTAATGTTCCCAAACATGTAGCACACGCACTAAAGCATACAATTCTTTGTCATATATGGGATAATTAAGTTGAGCACGGAGAGTTTTTCACTAAAATAAGCAATGGCTCGTTTTTCTTGCATCAAAACTCCGCCAATTCGGTACCACTTGCATCACAATGAACCTCAAAAGTTTTGTCAAAATTGGGCAAAGCAAGAATCGAGCATGAGTAAGCAAAGACTTGAGCTCATCAAAAGCGGTTGATTGCAAAGTTCCCCAAACAAAGGGAGTATTCTTCTTGCTCAAAGCATGCAAAGGAGCGGCAATTGTGCTAAAATCTTTCACAAAGCGACGATAGAAACCCGCAAGACCAAGAAAACTTCTCACTTGTTGCAAATTGGTGGGTTGGGGCCAAGTTTTGATTGCTTCAATTTTAGATTCATCAACATGGACACCCTTTGAAGAAACAACAAAACCCAAGAAAACCACTTTGTCGACTCCAAAAGTGCATTTTTTCAAATTTGCATAAAGGCTTTCCTTGCGAAGAGTTTGCAACACAGATTTTACATGATTGAAGTGTTCTTTCATGGTTTTGCTAAACACAAGAATATCATCAAAGTAAACCACAACAAAGACTCCAATATAAGGACGAAGCACATGATGCATAAGACGTACAAAAGTACCGGGAGCTTCCGAAAGACCCATAGGCATCACTAACCACTCATATAAACCAAATTTGGTTTTGAAAGCAGTTTTCCATTCATCACCCTCTTGTATGCGTATTTGATAATAGCCACTTTTAAGATCAATTTTGGAGAAAAGTTGGCTCCACTAAGTTCATCAAGCATGTCATCTAATCGAGGAATGGGATGCCTATATCGAACAGTAATAGCATTGATAGGTCTACAATCGAACACAAGCGGAAACTTCCATCGGGCTTAGGCACAAGAATAACCGGAGCGGCACAAGGGCTTAGGCTTTCACGTACATGACCGTTGTCGATGAGTTGTTGTACTTGCCGTTGAATCTCCTTGGTTTCTTCGGATTGACTCGATATGGAGCTTTGTTTGGTAGCGGCGCTCCGGGGATGAGGTCGATTCGATGCTCAATGCCTCAAGAGGAGGTAGACCGGAGGTAGCTCATCGGGAAAACATCTTGAAATGCCTGCAAAGAGATTGAAACACTAAAGGTAGCTCGTGAATGGTGTTAGTTTTGGTTCTCCATCCTTGCACACAAGGACAAAGTGCATCACACTCGATGGGTGCTCACACACTTCTCTCATCTCACTTTTGGTGGCAAATAGAATGAGGTTTTCTCTCTAGGCTAAGAGTCTCTCAAATTTGGCTTGTGGCTCTCACTCACTTTTGGGTGGATCACTTTCTCACTCTTTTCTCTATGATGTGTGGCTTGCTTGTCGGCTATCACGTGACTAGGAGACATAGGTCGAGCACATACTCCTTCCCTTTCATCTTGAAGCTATAGTGATTGGTTCGCCCATTGTGGATGACACCACGGTCGAATTGCCATGGTCGACCAAGAAGGAGGTGGCAAGCGGTCATTGGGACCACATCACACTCCAAAGTGTCTTCATAAGCACCAATTTTGAAGGAGACTTGGACCGTATGCTCGACTCAGTATAGTGCCGAGTCACTTAGCCATTGAACCTTGTAGGGGTGTGGGTGCTTCCTCTTGACCAATTGTAGCTTGGAGCATAGTTCTTCACTTGCCAAGTTGTGGCAACTACCTCCATCGATGATGACCTTGATGGACCGTCCATTGATGCCGGCTTTTGTGTGGAAGATGTGGCATCGTTGGTCTTCTTCTTGTTGATGTTGAAGAGTCAAGACCTTGGAGACAACGAGAGCGGGGCTCGAATCCTCATCACAAAAGACTTGATCATCTTCATCTTCATTCACTTGTCGGTGCATGGCCACTTGCTCAAGGGCTTCCATTTCCTCTTCACTCATAGAGTCATATGTGCCATCGTCGTTGAGGATCATGGTGCGCTTGTTGGTGCATTCGTATGACTTGTGGCCTCGGCGCCGCAAGTGAAACACTTGAAGGAGCTTGTCTTGATGGTCTCATCGGTCGGAGTAGAGGATGAAGCCTGCGACTTGAGGTTGCTTGTAGTAGGAGGAGGACGACTTGAACTTGTCGATGTCTTCTTGTAACTTGACTTGTCGTCGTTTCTTGAAGGAAGCTTGGTTGGTGTAGATGTTGGAGGAGTCATTGAAGCTTGATTGTTGGGGAAGCCGTAGGTCTTGGATGAGTACTTGGCGTTCCGCCTTTGTAGCTTGATGCACGAGCTCAATGAGGGATGAGTATGGTTGGAAGTCGGCGATCTTCTTGATGGGATGATTGAGTCCGTTCAGGAAACGTGCCATAGTTTGCTCATCATCTTCCTTGACATTGGCTCGAATCATGGCTATCTCCATCTCCTTGTAGTATTCTTCAATGCTCTTTGTTCCTTGCTTGAGTAGTTGGAGTTTCTTGAAGAGGTCGCGGTTGTAGTAGGTTGGCACAAAACGTGCTCGCATGACATCCTTCATTTGAGCCCAAGTGGTGATTGGAGGTTCACCTCTTGCTTGTCGTCGCTCAATGATTTGTTCCCACCATATGAGCACATAACCTTGGAACTCAAGTGATGCCATAGCGATTTTCTTCGCTTCATCGTAGTTGTGCAAGCGGAAGATTTTGTCAACCTTCAATGCCCATGAGAGGTAGTCTTGAGGTCATTGCTTCCATTGAACTTTGGCATGGTGAATTTTAGCTTGCCGTGGCGTTGCTCTTCATTGTGTTGTTGGCGATGTTGATGATGGCGTCCTTGGCGTGGATTGTAATCGTCTTCATGTTGCTCTTGCGCGGAGGAAGACCATGATCAACTTGCTCTTGTTGAATTTGATGTTGAGGTGGAGCTTGACGAGCTTGTGGAGGAGCTTGAGGAACTTGACGTTGTACATGAGGTTGGTAGTTCCTCTCTTGGATTTCTTCTCGAAGGGCTTCCTCTTGATTGCGCCGTTCGTGATTGCGGTTGGCGAAGGCTCTACTTGATTCTTGAAGGGCACGTTGCGCCTCAAGACCTTGCACTTCACGTTGTTGTTGTTGAAGACGTTGAGCCTTGGCGTCTTGTTCGTCTTGGTGACGACGTGCTCTTTCTTCCTCTTGTTGGCGACGAAGACGTTGTCGTTCTTGGGCTTGAGCAAAAGCCTCTTGGTTTGATTGAGGACGAGGAACTTGATCATCAACTTGCTCTTGTGAATGCTTGTCATGTAGCGGGTTGCGAGATGCATAGCGGTCTTGGCGCTGCTCGTCAAGAGTGTTCGATGACGGTGTACTTGAGTCGTAGAATGTGTCGTCGGAATGTCGACTTGAGCGGCTCCGTCTTGATGATGAAGAAGAGGAATGATGCCGTTTTCTCATCAACGCGCGAATCTCGTCCATTCTTGCATTATTCTCTTCCTTGTGAGCCTCGAACTTGTTGTCGAAGTAGTCTCTTGTACGTTGCTCGGAGAGTCGCAAGTCGGTGGCGAGGTTGTCGATGCGGTCGCTCATTGCTTGTTGTTCTTGGTGCAACGCTCATTGTGCACCAAAGAGGTGGCTCTTGGTGACGTATGAGGACATGTCGTCGTCTTGCTCGATGAAGAGTGGGTTGGTAGAAGAACTTGGCCTATCCATCATTCCAAACAAGATGTGAGTGGTAGAGCGGAAAGAACTTATACCAATGTACCTTTGACCGATGTTGAAAATGAATCAAGTTCACTCAAATGCGGACAATGAAATAGCACTCTTGGTACCGATTCTTGTCGGTTCTCACACCTACACAAATAAAAGCTTATGGTGGAGCTCGGTTAGGATGGTGGCACAAAATTTGATGCAATTGTAAGTGAGACTCAATAAAGTTGAAAAAGATTCGCAAATTCGCAAATGTAACAAGTAGACCAAGCAAGTAGTGGTACACGAAACACACACATAAATAGATAAGTGGGATTGTGCAAACCAAAAGTGAGCCAAAATGTGGAAACCACGAGAATGCTCTTGTTGCACAATACTAGAGAGACGCTAGCACGATTGCACAAAAGGCGGATACGCGAACTTGTGCACAACCTATTAGGCAAAAATGCAACGATCTCTATCCCAAGTATGCTATGTGTATGATATTTCGGTGCTATGATCCAAGATGATCGGATATGACAATCTTAATGTTGTATGATGCTATGGTTCTTGCTTATAAGCTCTTTGCTTATCTTTCCTCTTTGCTTAAAAGCTTGGGTGGCTCTTTCACCTTTGAGCTCTTTTCTTATGCAAACTTCACGAACCAAGATAGCAATTGTGTATGCGATGACAACATTGTGACACACAAGTTGATCTCAAGATATGCACCACTATGGTATGCTATGCATGCTATGGAGTATGATCACTAAGGTGCACAAGTCACGTTGCCGGCAATACTCGATGGCTAGTCTCGATGGGTAAGCAACGCAAAAGTAAGGCTATGTGGTTATCAATGCAATTGCGAGAGATGACAAAGATGTAAATCGAGGTTACCGTCCTTGACGATGATGAGTCCTTGCCGAAGAGGAGCGGTGGTGATGTTGACGTCGAACCGTACCTATGTGGGTAATAGGACACGGCTAGTGACTATGATTCTCAAAGACTTTGGCTCTTAACACATAGAAGAAACACGGTGGATATGATTACGATCTGAGGGCAATACATGCGATGTTTGGATCTTGATGGTGTCAAAGGTATGAATGTTTAGTTGCTCAGCGTGTTTTGATGAAGGCGGAACCCTCGTGGGCGATCTTTCACGCTTGGAGAATCCCTCGAGAACACGAAGAGAGGCGGAAGAACACGAGGAAAACACGGGGGAGAGAGAGAGAGATCACTCAACCGACAAGAAAGCGATCACACAAGTGCTAGATTATCAAACACATAGAGTGGCACAAGATTCAAGGACAACAAAGGGTAGGATACAAGGGTAGCCGTTCTTCTCGATGAGGAGGTCTTGATGGGGTCCACCCTAGGAGGGTCTTGAATCCGCTTGGGGATCTTCTCCGTAGAGGTCCTGATCTCGAAGGAGAAGTAGCCAAGTGGATGAGCAAAGGCTCTCACACGAAATATGAGCAAATCCAAAGCTAACCCTAGAAAGGATGAGGGAAGGTCTATTTATAGTCTAGGACCTCCAAGGGGTAAGTTAGAGGCGAAAGCAGTACATGGGCCTCGGCCCGTCGCTGCTACCAGAGCAGGCGGTAATACCGTTGCTTCATGGCGGTAATACCGCTTTCAGTGATAATACCGCTTTTGGTGATAATACCGCTTTCAGTGATAATACCGCTTATCTTAATGATAATACCGCTCGGCGTCGTTCGATTCTGGAGTGTGTCGGGTTTTGCGGAAGTAGGCGGATGGAGGCGGTAGTACCGCTTGGCTCGGCTCGTGGTAGTCAAGCTTGGCTTGATGAGTAATACCGCTTTGGTGATAATACCAGCTTGGCAATGGTAGTACCGCTCCCTCTGGACTCTGCAGCTCCTTCTCTTGCTCTTGGTGTCCATCTTGGGCTGCAGCTTCTCCTAGGTTGGTTCCTTGGTACCTAAGCATGCACAACATTCAGATTGAGGTAGTAGCCATGTCTCGAGAGGGTCATATGATATTTCACTAAGGAGAGAAGTCACCTCGGTCTCGAGAGCTCGAGCTCGTGCTCTAGTCATGGGTCCTCTTGGCTCTTGATGAGGCGGTTGTGGATGCATGGGGATGATCGTGGGATGCTCGCATCATCTCCCCCCTTGGGAGAGATCCGACCTCGGATCAAAGCTTCATCTCCATGGAAAGGTGCGAGGTCCTTGGCGTTGAAGATGTCGCTCACGTTGTACTTGTCGCGGTATGTCGATCTTGTAAGCGTTATCGTTGTAGCGTGCTAGTACCTTGAAAGGTCCATCGGCTCGAGGAGAAGTTTGGACTTGCGTTCTTTGGGAAGCGGTCCTTGCGAAGGTGTAGCCACACTAGATCACCAATGTTGAAGGCGATGGGTTGCTTGTTGGCGTTGAGCTTGTTTGCTTGGCGTTGTACTTGGCGCTCGATGGTGTGCCTTGTATCTTCGTGCATCTTCTTGATGTAGCTTGCTCGTTCACTTGCATCCATGTTGGTGCGCTCTTGGAAGGAAGTGGTAGAATGTCCAATGGGGACAACGGGTTGAAACCGTGAAGCGACCTCGAAGGGGACTTGCGGTAGTTGAATGTCTTGCGATTGTAGGCGTACTCGGCGATGGGTAGACATGCTTCCACTCCTTGATGTTCTTCTTGATCAAGACCACGAAGTAGAGTGGATAGTGTGCGGTTCGTCACCTCCGTTTGGCCGTCGGTTTGAGGATGGTATGCGAGGAGAACAAGAGCTTGATTCGAGCTTGGCACATAGGGTCTTCAAAAGTAACTCAAGAACTTGGCGTCACGATCGGAGCGATTGTCTTTGATGCGCCATGGAGTCATAAGATTTCCCTACAAAGAGATTTGCAACATGTGAAGCATCGTCTATCTTGTTGCAAGGAATGAAATGTGCCATTTAGAAAATCTATCCACAACAACAAAGGCGGAATCCTTGCCATTTTGAGTCCTAGGCAAACCAAGTACAAAATCCATACTAATGTCTTCCCATGGTTGATATGGAATAGGAAGAGGCATGTAAAGACCATGAGATTGAGCTTTAGACTTAGCTTTGCGACATGTGTAGCATCGGTTGGTGAAGCGTGAGGCGTCATGGAACATCTTGGGCCAAAAGTAGTTGTTGGAGAGTCGGCGAATGTCTTGTCGCGTCCAAAGTGTCCCATGAGGCCGCCTCCATGAGCCTCTTGCAAAAGGAGCAAGCGAAGAAGACTCGGGAATGCAAAGTTTGTTAGCTCTCATAAGGTAACCATCCTTGATGTAATATTGTTCCCAAGGCGTATCGTCAAACACTTAGCATAAGGAGAAGCAAAAGATGGATCATGCTCATACAAGTCTTTTATATGCTCAAAACCAATAACATTCAACTCAAGTTGGTGACAAGCATGTTTATCGTGAAAGCGTCGGCAACTACATTTTCTTTACCCTTAATGTACTTGATCACATAAGGAAAAGATTCAATGAATTCACTCCATTTGGCATGGCGCTTGTTCAATTTAGTTTGACCTTTGAGGTACTTAAGCGTTTCATGATCGGTATGGATGACAAACTCATGCGGTCTAAGGTAATGTTCCCAAACATGTAGCACACGCACTAAAGCATACAATTCTTTGTCATAGATGGGATAATTAAGTTGAGCACGGAGAGTTTTCACTAAAATAAGCAATGGCTCGTTTTCTTGCATCAAAACTCCGCCAATTCGGTACCACTTGCATCACAATGAACCTCAAAAGTTTTGTCAAAATTGGGCAAAGCAAGAATCAGACATGAGTAAGCAAAGACTTGAGCTCATCAAAAGCGGTTGATTGCAAAGTTCCCCAAACAAAGGAGTATTCTTCTTGCTCAAAGCATGCAAAGGAGGCGGCAATTGTGCTAAAATCTTTCTAAGCGACGATAGAAACCCATAAGACCAAGAAAACTTAGCACTTGTTGCAAATTGGTGGGTTGGGGCCAAGTTTTGATTGCTTCAATTTTAGATTCATCAACATGGACACCCTTTGAAGAAACAACAAAACCCAAGAAAACCACTTTGTCGACTCCAAAAGTGCATTTTTCAAATTTGCATAAAGGCTTTCCTTGCGAAGAGTTTGCAACACAGATTTTACATGATTGAAGTGCTCTTTCATGGTTTTGCTAAACACAAGAATATCATCAAAGTAAACCACAACAAAGACTCCAATATAAGAATGAAGCACATGATGCATAAGGCGCACAAAAGTGCAGGGAGCTTCGAAAGACCCATAGGCATCACTAACCACTCATATAAACCAAATTTGGTTTTGAAAGCAGTTTTCCATTCATCACCCTCTTGTATGCGTATTTGATAATAGCCACTTTTAAGATCAATTTTGAGAAAAGTTGGCTCCACTAAGTTCATCAAGCATGTCATCTAAGCGAGGAATGGGATGCCTATATCGAGCAGTAATAGCATTGATAGGTCTACAATCGGAACACAAGCGGAAACTTCCATCGGGCTTAGGCACAAGAATAACAGGAGCAGCACAAGGGCTTAGGCTTTCCGTACATGACCGTTGTCGATGAGTTGTTGTACTTGCCGTTGAATCTCCTTGGTTTCTTCGGATTGACTCGGTATGGAGCTTTGTTTGGTAGCGGCGCTCGGGGATGAGGTCGATTCGATGCTCAATGCCTCGAAGAGGAGGTAGACCGGAGGTAGCTCATCGGGAAAACATCTTGAAATTCCTGCAAAGAGATTGAAACACCAAAGGTAGCTCGTGAATGGTGTTAGTTTTGGTTCTCCATCCTTGCACACAAGGACAAAGTGCATCACACTCGATGGGTGCTCACACACTTCTCTCATCTCACTTTTGGTGGCAAATAGAATGAGGTTTTTCTCTCTAGGCGAAGAGTCTCTCAAATTTGGCTTGTGGCTCTCACTCACTTTTGGGTGGATCACTTTCTCCTCTTTTCTCTATGATGTGTGGCTTGCTTGTCGGCTATCACTTGACTAGGAGACATAGGTCGTAGCACATACTCCTTCCCTTTCATCTTGAAGCTATAGTGATTGGTTAGCCCATTGTGGATGACACCACGGTCGGTGCCATGGTCGACCAAGAAGGAGGTGGCAAGCGGTCATTGGGACCACATCACACTCCAAAGTGTCTTCATAAGCACCAATTTTGAAGGAGACTTGGACCGTATGCTCGACTCGTATAGTCTTGGGAGTCCTTAGCCATTGAACCTTGTAGGGGTGTGGGTGCTTCCTCTTGACCAATTGTAGCTTGGAGCATAGTTCTTCACTTGCCAAGTTGTGGCAACTACCTCCATCGATGATGACCTTGATGGACCGTCCATTGATGCGGCTTTTGTGTGGAAGATGTGGCATCGTTGGTCTTCTTCTTGTTGATGTTGAAGAGTCAAGACCTTGGAGACAACGAGGCGGGGCTCGAATCCTCATCACAAAGACTTGATCATCTTCATCTTCATTCACTTGCGGTGCATGGCCACTTGCTCAAGGGCTTCCATTTCCTCTTCACTCATAGAGTCATATGTGCCATCGTCGTTGAGGATCATGGTGCGCTTGTTGGTGCATTCGTATGACTTGTGGCCTCGGCGCCGCCAAGTGAAACACTTGAAGGAGCTTGTCTTGATGGTCTCATCGGTCGGAGTAGAGGATGAAACCCAGCGGCTTGAGGTTGCTTGTAGTAGGAGGAGGGCGACTTGAACTTGTCGATGTCTTCTTGTAACTTGACTTGTCGTCGTTTCTTGAAGGAAGCTTGGTTGGTGTAGATGTTGGAGGAGTCGTTGAAGCTTGGTTGTTGGAGAAGCCGTAGGTCTTGGATGAGTACTTGGCGTACTTGAAGTCATCTTGTACTTGGCGTTCCGCCTTTGTAGCTTGATGTCTGAGCTCAATGAGGGATGAGTATGGTTGGAAGTCGGCGATCTTCTTGATGGGATGATTGAGTCCATTCAAGAAGCGTGCCATAGTTGCTCATCATCTTCCTTGACATTGGCTCGAATCATGGCTATCTCCATCTCCTTGTAGTATTCTTCAGCGCTCTTTGTTCCTTGCTTGAGTAGTTGGAGTTTCTTGAAGAGTCGCGGTTGTAGTAGGTTGGCACAAAACGTGCTCGCATGACATCCTTCATTTGAGCCCAAGTGGTGATTGGGGGTTCACCTCTTGCTTGTCGTCGCTCAATGATTTGTTCCCACCATATGAGCACATAATCTTGGAACTCAAGTGATGCCATAGCGATTTTCTTCGCTTCATCGTAGTTATTGCAAGCGGAAGATTTTGTCAACCTTCAATGCCCATGAGAGGTAGTCTTGAGGTCATTGCTTCCATTGAACTTTGGCATGGTGAATTTTAGCTTGCCGTGGCGTTGCTCTTCATTGTGTTGTTGGCGATGTTGATGATGGCGTCCTTGGCGTGGAATGTACTCGTCTTCATGTTGCTCTTGGCGGCGGAGGAAGACCATGATCAACTTGCTCTTGTTGAACTTGATGTTGAGGTGGAGCTTGGCGAGCTTGTGGAGGAGCTTGAGGAACTTGGCGTTGTACATGAGGTTGGTAGTTCCTCTCTTGGATTTCTTCTCGAAGGGCTTCCTCTTGATTGCGCCGTTCGCGATTGCGGTTGGCGAAGGCTCTACTTGATTCTTGAAGGGCACGTTGCGCCTCAAGAGCTTGCGCTTCACGTTGTTGTTGTTGAAGGCGTTGAGCCTTGGCGTCTTGTTAAATCTTGGTGACGGCGTGCTCTTTCTTCCTCTTGTTGGCGGCGAAGGCGTTGTCGTTCTTGAAGCTTGAGCAAAAGCCTCTTGGTTTGATTGAGGGCGAGGAACTTGATCATCAACTTGCTCTTGTGAATGCTTGTCATGTAGCGGGTTGCGAGATGCATAGCGGTCTTGGCCTGTGGCTCGTCGAAGAGTGTTCGATGGCGGTGTACTTGAGTCGTAGAATGTGTCGTCGGAATGTCGACTCGGCGGCTCCGTCTTGATGATGAAGAAGTGGAATGATGCGTTTTCTCATCAGCGCGGATCTCGTCCATTCTTGCATCATTCTCTTCCTTGTGAGCCTCGAACTTGTTGTCGAAGTAGTCTCTTGTCGTTGCTCGGAGAGTCGCAAGTCGGTGGCGAGGTTGTCGATCTGATCGCTCATTGCTTGTTGTTCTTGGTGCAGCGCTTCGTTGTGCACCAAAGAGGTGGCTCTTGGTGACGTATGAGGACATGTCGTCGTCTTGCTCGATGAAGAGTGGGTTGGTAGAAGAACTTGGCCTATCCATCATTCCAAACAAGATGTGAGTGGTAGAGCGGAAAGAACTTATACCAATGTACCTTTGACCGATGTTGAAAATGAATCAAGTTCACTCAAATCACGGACAATGAAATAGCACTCTTGGTACCGATTCTTGTCGGTTCTCACACCTACACAAATAAAAGCTTATGGTGGAGCTCGGTTAGGATGGTGGCACAAAATTTGATGCAATTGTAAGTGAGACTCAATAAAGTTGAAAAAGATTAGCAAATTCGCAAATGTAACAAGTAGACCAAGCAAGTAGTGGTACACGGAAACACACATAAATAGATAAGTGGGATTGTGCAAACCAAAAGTGAGCCAAAATGTGGAAACCACGAGAATGCTCTTGTTGCACAATACTAGAGAGCAGCTATACGATTGCACAAAAGGCGGATCTGCGAACTTGTGCACAACCTATTAGAGCAAAAATGCAGCGATCTCTATCCCAAGTATGCTATATGTATGATATTTGGTGCTATGATCCAAGATGATCGGATATGACAATCTTAATGTTGTATGATGCTATGGTTCTTGCTTATAAGCTCTTTGCTTATCTTTCCTCTTTGCTTAAAAGCTTGGGTGGCTCTTTCACTTTTGAGCTCTTTTCTTATGCAAACTTCACGAACCAAGATAGCAATTGTGTATGCTATGACAACATTGTGACACACAAGTTGATCTCAAGATATGCACCACTATGGTATGCTATGTATGCTATGGAGTATGATCACTAAAGGTGCACAAGTCACGTTGCGGCAATACTCAATGGCTAGTCTCGATGGGTAAGCAGCATAAAAGTAAGGCTATGTGGTTATCAATGCAATTGCGAGAGATGACAAAGATGTCGTCGAGGTTACCGTCCTTGACAATGATGAGTCCTTGGCGAAGATGGCGGTGGTGATGTTGACGTCGAACCGTACCTATATAGCGAAACACAATAGGACACGGAACCACAACTCAAATTCTCAAAGACCAAAAGCGAAAATGTGGTAGCGGAAAGTGGAGGTGGTATAGCGGATGATGTGGTTTAAGCCCTAGGCAAAGATGCCGATGTTTGGAAAATTTGATGGTGTCAAAGGTGGTGAAACCAAGGTGAGGACCTCGAACACGTCGATAGCTTCAAAGCAGGCAAAGAACACTCAAATCGGAGTTCGGAGTGAAAAGTTATGATGAAAATGGTGAAAGTCGGAAGGCTGAAATTGGCGAGGGCAGTAGTACCATTTGGGAGGCGAGTAGTACCGCTCGTAATGATAATACCGCTTGGAGCAATGATAGTACCGCTCGTGTCGCGATTTTACCGATTTTTAGGCTGAGCAGGGGCTGGCGGAAGTGCCGTGCTCAGTGGTAGTACCGCTAGGAGGCGGTAATACCGCTCACGGCCGTAATACCGCTAGGAGGCGATAGTACCCGCTCGCGTCGGGATTTTCTCGATTGCTTTCGACTCGTTCTTGTAGCGATTTTGAGGCGGAAATGGGTGATTTGAGGTCAAAATTCGATGGATTTTAATGGATGGAAGAGGTGAAACTTGGGAGATGCTAGATCGACTCGAAACCAAGCAAATCCACGGATCAAAATCAACAAAATTTCATCACACTAACAAATCACAAAAAAATTTGGGGCTATTTTTGTGGGAATTTTGAATTAGGACAAAAACAACAAAATCAAGCTAGAAAAAGAGGGTAGGGGCTCCAATAGCGTGATCAGCGTGGCTCATGATACCATGATGATGTGAGGCGGAACCCTCGTGGGCGATCTTTCACGCTTGGAGAGAATCCCTCGAGGAACACGAAGAGCGGCGGAAGAACACGAGGAAAACACGAGGAGAGAGAGAGAGAGATCACTCAACCGACAAGAAAGCGATCACACAAGTGCTAGATTATCAAACACATAGAGTGGCACAAGATTCAAGGACAACAAAGGGTAGGATACAAGGGTAGCCGTTCTTCTCCATGAGGAGGTCTTGATGGGGTCCACCCTAGGAGGGTCTTGAATCCGCTTGGGGATCTTCTCCGTAGAGGTCTGATCTCGAAGGAGAAGTAGCCAAGTGGATGAGCAAAGGCTCTCACACGAAATATGAGCAAATCCAAAGCTAACCCTAGAAAGGATGAGGGAAGGTCTATTTATAGTCTAGGACCTCCAAGGGGTAAGTTAGAGGCGAAAGCAGTACATGGGCCTCGGCCCGTCTCGCTACTACCTACAGGCGCGGGCGGTAGTACCGTTGCTTCATGGCGGTAATACCGCTTTCATGATAATACCGCTTTGTGGTGATAATGCCGCTTTCAGTGATAGTACCGCTTATCTTAATGGTAGTACCGCTCGGCGTCGTTCGATTCTGGAGTGTGTCGGGTTTTGCGGAAGTAGGCGGATGGAAGCGGTAGTACCGCTTGGCTCGGCTGGCTACCGCAGCTTAATGTAATACCAGCTCATTGGTGATAATGCAGCTTGGCAGCTAATGATAATACCGCTCCCTGGACTCTGCAGCTCCTTCTCTTGCTCTTGGTGTCCATCTTGGGCTGCAGCTTCTCCTAGGTTGGTTCCTTGGTACCTAAGCATGCACAACATTCAGATTGAGGTAGTAGCCATGTCTCGAGAGGGTCATATGATATTTCACTAAGGAGAGAAGTCACCTCGGTCTCGAGAGCTCGAGCTCGTGCTCTAGTCATGGGTCCTCTTGGCTCTTGATGAGGCGGTTGTGGATGCATGGGGATGATCGTGGGATGCATCGCATCACATAGCGCTAGTGACTATGATGAAGAGACTTTGGCTCTTATTACACATGAAGAACACGGTGGAGATGATTACGATCTTGAGCGCAATACATGGCTCTTTGAAGATCTTGTGGTATGAATGTTTAGTTGCTCAACGTGTTTGAGTGTGCAGGTTACACAAGCTGAGCAAAATCAGAGGCATAACTTGTTCCATACAAAGGGAGTTGTGAAGGAGCGTTCTATTAGCGTCATCATAGATGGAGGAGCTGCAACAACTTGGCTAGCATGGATATGGTGGAAGCTTTCTCTCACCACAAGACCACATCCACATCCTTACTACATCCAATGGTTCAACAACAGCGGCAAGTTAAGGTAACACGTCTTTGTTCGTGTGCATTTTAGTATCTCTACATATGCTGATTATGTTGATTGTGATGTGGTACCTATGCAAGCATGTTCCTTATTACTTGGTAGACCATGGCAATTTGATAAAATTCTGTACACCATGGTAGAAACAATCAGTATACTCTTGTTCACAAGGATAAAAATATTACTTTGCTTCCTATGACTCTGATTCCATTTTGAAAGATGATATTAATAGAGCTAATAAAGCAAAACAGGAGAAAAATAAGAGTGAAAATCAGATTGTGGCAAAAGAATTTGAGCAACAAATGAAGCCTAATAATAAACCATCTAATGTTGCTTCGAAATTAAAGCTGAAAAGTGCATGTTTATTTGCCACCAAATCTGATATTGATGAGCTAGATTCTAGCAAATCTGTTTGCTATGCTTTTGTGTGCAAAGAGGCATTATTTTCATTCGAGGGCGTGCCTTCCTCTTTGCCCCTGCTGTCACTAACATTTTGCGGGAGTTGTTGGCGTCTTTCCACAAGGCGTGCCAGGATTACCACCTATTAGAGGATTGAGCATCAAATTGACTTAATTCCGGTGCATCGCTACCAACCGCGCACCATACCGTACCAATCCGGAGGAGGCGAAGGAGATTATCGTCAAGTACAGGAGCTGCTCGACAAAGGTTATATCTGCGAATCTCTTAGTCCTTGTGCTGTTCCTATTATACTAGTGCCTAAAAAGGATGATGCGTCGGCGTATGTGTGTTGATTGTAGAGGCATTAATAATATTACTATTAGTTATCGTCATCCTATTCCTAGGCTAGATGATATGCTTGATGAATTGAGTGGCTCTACAATATTCTCCAAAGTTGATTTGCGTAGTGGATACCATCAAATTCGTATGAAATTGGGAGATGAATGGAAAACAGCATTTAAAACTAAGTTTGGATTATATGAGTGGTTAGTCATGCCTTTTGGGTTAACTAATGCACCTAGTACTTTCATGAGATTAATGAGCGAAGTTTCGTGCTTTCATTGGACGATTTGTGGTAGTTTACTTTGATGATATACTGATTTATAGCAAATCTTTGGAAGAACATTTGGAACATTCGTGCTGTTTTTAATGCTCTCGTGATGCGTTTGTTTGGTAACCTTGGGAAGTGCACCTTTTGCACCGACCGAGTATCTTTTCTTGGCTATGTTGTTACTCCACAGGGAATTGAAGTTGATAAAGCCAAGATTGAAGCTATTGAGAGTTGGCGCAGCCAAAGCGGTCACACAAGTGAGGAGTTTTCTTGGACTCGCTGGTTTCTATAGGCGTTTTGTGAGAGACTTTAGCACCATTGCTGCACCTCTCAATGAGCTTACAAAGAAGGATGTGCCTTTTGTTTGGGGTACCTTACGGGAAGAAGCCTTCACGGTATTGAAAGATAAGTTGACACATGCTCCTTTACTCCAACTTCGACTTTAATAAGACTTTTGAGCTTGAATGTGATGCTAGTGGAATTGGATTAGGAGGTGTGTTATTACAAGATGGCAAACCTGTTGCATACTTTTCGAAAAATTGAGTGGGCCTAGTCTGAACTATTCTACTTATGACAAAGAATTATATGCTCTTGTTAGGACTTTAGAGACATGGCAACATTATTTATGGCCCAAAGAATTTGTTATACATTCGATCATGAATCTTTGAAACATATTAAAAGTCAAGCTAAACTGAATCGTAGACATGCTAAATGGGTTGAATTCATTGAGACTTTCCCTTATGTCATTAAACACAAGAAGGGTAAAGAAAATGTTATTCTTGATGCTTTGTCTAAATCGCTATACTATGCTTTCACAACTTGACTTCAAAATATTTGGTTTGGAGACCATCAAAGATCAATATGTGCATGATGCTGATTTTAAAGATGTAATGCAGAATTGTAAAGAAGGAAGAACATGGAACAAGTTCGTTATTAATGATGGTTTTGTGTTCGTGCTAACAAGCTATGCATTCCTGCTAGCTCTGTTAGTCTTTTGTTGTTGCAGGAGGCGCATGGAGGAGGATTAATGGGACACTTTGGCGTCAAGAAGGCGGAGGATATACTTGCTACACATTTCTTTTGGCCAAAGATGAGGCGGGATGTTGGCGTTTTGTTGCTCATTGCACTACATGTCAAAAAGCTAAGTCACGACTCAATCCTCATGGTTTATATATGCCTTTGCCTGTGCCTAGTGTTCCTTGGGAGGATATATCTATGGACTTTGTTTTAGGTTTACCTCGAACAAAGAAGGGAGGATAACATATTTGTTGTCGTGGATAGATTCTCGAAAATGGCACACTTTATACCATGTCATAAAAGCGATGATCTTTGTTAATGTTGCTGATTTGTTCTTTCATTGAAATTATTAAGCTTGCATGGTGTGCCAAATACTATTGTTTCAGATCGTGATACTAAATTTCTTAGCCACTTTTGGAGATGTTTATGGGCTAAGTTGGGGACTAAACTGCTTTTAGTACTACTTGTCACCCCAAAGCTGATGGACAAACTGAAGTAGTCAATAGAACATTGTCTACTATGCTTAGGGCTGTTTTGAAGAATAATAAGAAAATGTGGGAAGAATGCTTGCCTCATATTGAATTTGCTTATAATCGTTCATTGCATTCTACTACTAAGATGTGCCCTTTTGAAATTGTGTATGGCTTCCTACCTCGTGCACCTATTGATTTGTTGCCTCTTCCATCTTGGAGAAGGTTAATTTTGATGCTAAAACGTGCTGAATTGATTTTAAAATGCATGAGATAACTAAGGAAAACATTGGCGTATGAATGCTAAATATAAACTTGTTGGAGATAAGGGTAGAAAACATGTTGTCTTTGCACTGGAGATCTTGTTTGGTTACATTTGCGTGAGATAGGTTTCCTAATTTGCATAAATCAAAGCTAATACCACGTCTTGATGGTCCATTTAAGGTGTTAGAAAATAAATGATAATGCATATAAACTTGAGCTGCTGCAGATTTTGGGGTTAGTCCACTTTTAACATTGCAGATTTGAAGCCTTATTTGGGTGAGGAAGATGAGCTTCCGTCGAGGGCGACTTCATTTCAAGAAGGGAGGATGATGAGGACATCAATACCATTGTTACACCCACAACCCCTGCTGCTATACATCTTGGACCAATTACTAGAGCTCGCGCATGCGCCAATTGAATTATCGGTACTTTCGTTTCTTGGTAATGATTCTAATGTTCATGAGAATATGATGCTGCCTAAATTGGATACATTTGTTTTGCTTACAAATGAAGGGCCTACCATGGACAAGAAAGATGAACATTGGAGCAAGTTCAAGCATGGAGATGTTGGCATGCGCAAGGGAACAAACGGAGTTACAAGTGATGATTCAGGACTTTGAAGCCACCCTAATGAGTGCATGAGGCCTTGGACGAAATATACAAGATGCCACTTCATAATATTCGTCCATAGGCTATTCTAGGTGCTGCGTCACCTTATTATTGGGCCAGGCCCATGTAATTTCGAAATACTTAAGTATAGGCTGTTTTTAGAGTCCGTATGTGTGGGGAAACAAGAGTTAGGGTTGATTTGGACCCCTCCACCAAGGGCCACGAAATTCCCCCTCTTCCTCCATATATACAGCCCTTAGGGCACCGTTTAGACCTTAGGTTTTGTTTAGATTAAAAGTTAGCCATAGCTGCAACCCGCGTGCCGTTTGTGTTCAGCGACCGGACAAAGCGTCACAGAACCCCACCTTGATCAATAAAGCTTTCATCTTATATTCGCAATATCAGATTGCAATCTCAGTTTCTTGCTTGTTCTTCGTTTGCTCGCGAGGAAGCAGACCCTCGTGGTCGAGTTGATCGTGCTCGGCGTGGTCAATAACCTCTCGGAGTTGGTTTAGCGATTGCTAAAGCGCGGCGTCTCGCCGCGTTCGTAGTCGGATCGTCAAAGTCGACTCCTCCAAAGCGATAGCCACCATCTCATCGAAAGGCGGGACACCTTTGCCTCTATCGATAGCCATTGATAGAAGAAGTGTCCGATGTTTCGATGAGATGGTGGCTACTCGTTTACGTAAGGAGTCGACCTTGACGATCCGACTACTGACGTCGCTTGAGGCGTCGGCGCCTTAGCAATCGCTAAACCAACTTCAGAGGGTTATTGACCACGCGAACACGATCAACGACCACGAGGGCCTGTTTCTGCTGAGCAAACTAAGAACAAGCAAAAGCTGAGATTGCAATCTGGATATTGCGAATATAAGATGAAAGCTTTATTGATCAAGGTGGGGTTACGCTGTGGCGCCTTTATGCAGGTAGATTGAACACAAGCGAAGTATCTTGAAGTTGCAGCTATGGAGAACTTTTAATCTAAACAAAACCCAAAAGTCTAAGCAGCGCCCTAAAGGCTGTATATATATGGAAGAGGAGAATTTCGTGGCCCTTGAGGGGAGGGTCAGAAACCAACCCTAACTCTTGTTTCCCCATATAGACGAATAGTATGAAGTAGGCATCTTATATTTGTCAAGGCCTCAGCAAAGTCTGGAACATCACTTGTAAGTCAGTATGTATATCCCTTAGCATGTACACAGCCTTGGCAGCATAATCTCCTTGCGTCTCATCTACAGTTGTACGGTATAGTGGCCCTTCATTGGTAGCGTGCAGAATGCAGTCAATTAGCAGCATCATATCCCTCATGAATAGGTGATTAGTAGCGGTACACGATCTTGTTGCTGAGCGTCGTGAGCTCCTGGTAATGGTCGTAATGACGAGCATTGAAGAGGGAAACCCGTCCTATGTGATGGTATTGATGTCCTCTTTGCTTGAAGTCAGCATGGTCATGATTTGCTAGATGGAAGCGCGTGTGAGCTCAGTCGGTAGATGGTCATGCACGATGAAAAGTGTAATTTGGCAGCTGATTAGATCTTTATTAGTAACGCGTCATTTATTTATCAATTCTTTTATACAATCTGATTTTCACTCTTATTTTTCTCCTGTTTTGCTTTATTAGCTCTATTAATATCATCTTTCAAAATGGAATAAGGAGTCATAGGAAGCAAAGTAATATTTTTATCCTTGTGAACAAGTATCTTGATTATTGTTTCTACCATGGTGTACTGAATTTTATCAAATTGCCATGGTCTACCAAGTAATAAGGAACATGCTTGCATAGGTACCACATCACAATCAACATAATCGGCATATGTAGAGATACTAAAATGCACTACGAACGATGCGTGTTACCTTAACCTTGCAGCTATTGTTGAACCATTGGATGTAGTAAGGATGTGGATGTGGTCTTGTGGTGAGAAAGCTTCTCCACCATATCCATGCTAACCAAGTTGTTGCAGCTCCCTCCATCTATGATAAGCCAGAATAGAAGCGTTCCTTCACAACTCCTTTGTATGGAACAAGTTGTATGCCTCACTGATTTTGCTCAGCATGTGTAACTTTGCACACTCAAAACACGTTGACAACTAAACATTCATACACAATCAGCATCTTGAGCAGCCATGAATTGCGTCTCATGATCCGAATCATCTCCACCATGTTCTTCATGTAATAAGAGCCAAAGTCTCTTCATCATAGTCACTAGCGGACTCATACCCCACCATTCTCGGTGCCTTAATCATCACCTGCGCTGAGATTGGCATTCTCTGCATAAAATGTCCTCTTCCTTATGACGACAAATAATATCACTTGTGTGCCTGTTGGCGCCATGGAAGAAGAAGAGCTACGTGAAGCCTTGGCCGAGGTGTGCTCTTGGCGGATAGTGGTGGTTGTGCACAGCTTTCTTGTATCCACGGTTGGAGGTGGCGGCCGGCGGAGGAGTGCCGGTGTAGAAGAAACGTGTGGAAGTAGATGATGCGTGGTGTCCATGATGAAGAGTGCGACCTGCGCGAGAAAAGTTGGTCGCGCAAGCCCGCTGAAGGAGCGAACATTGCCATTATTTGCATGTGGAACGACACGGTGGTTGTGGTCTTACGGTGGTTGCCGTAGTTGATGTTGATCAACCTCATCCTCGTAAGCTCTTACATAATCATCCTCCTCCTCCACATCAATGGCCGGGAGCCACGAAGTATCACTTGGCCCGGCCTGCAGCAGCTTGGCGGTTTGAAGAGGGACACACGACGCTCGCGAAGGACTGCCAGCGATGTGGAGTACTCCTTGTTGTTGTAGTAGAGTGCGTTAGGTGCCGCCGGTGAGTGGTGGTGGTAGCCCAGCGACAATTCATTAAACTTGTTATCGATCTCTTTGTTTGACGCCTTCTCCATGCCATCTATCTTCTCCATGGCCTCTTCAAATCTATTTAGCACATCTTCCACCATCCACTCATCATTTGTTGAAACTTATCATGTAGCGCTTTGTTTGTCATGTTCTCCCGATCAGTCCAAATCGGCTTGTGATCCTGCCATGGTTAGCGATAATAGAAACACACAAGAATATGATTGGACGAGACTACTAGGAAGTAAGTGGTGGTGGTGTGGTGGGCGGTCCTAAATCCGTCAGCAGATCTCAAATTCTTACCAGTTCTTACCGGCGGTGATGATAAAAGCAAATGTAGTCAAAATTCTCAAAGCTTGGATGAAGCGATTGCGAGGGAGAGTCAAGCATACCCGATGTAGATGTATGTGGAGCTAGGAAGGCTTATATATGGTAGCTAAAGAATTAAATAATAATCAATTCGAGGAGATCTGAAAGTTGAATAAGCGCTCACAGCAGTCTTGTCTGTGGTCTAGGCTGAAGGCCCGTGCTAGAGCCGCGAGCCTAGAACACTAACAAAATCCACCAGTTCTTGCGTAAACAAGGGAAAAGCACCTCTGGATTTTTTTTACGCTCTTTTTTCTGCTGCTCTTTTTTTTGCGAAAATCACTATAATGGTGAGTGTCTCTAAAACTCTTAGAGGTCAACAATGTCAGGATGGGCTGAAATTTTTGACCAAATTTTTTTTAAATGCGGGACCCAAAAGCTGAAGCAGGTCGAAAAACTTTCTACTCATGTGTTGTCTCAATACACTTAGAAACACCTAAAAATAGGATAGCTTCGGAAGAATTTTTTCGACAAGTCGTTTTCGGAAGAATTTTTGGCCTCTAAACAGTGGTTTCAGGACTCTTTTTTAGAAACCTACTCCGGCGAAAACACGAATCGGAAACTAGATGGATCTCGAAAACAAACCTAATATGAGAAAGAACTTCGGATTGGTGGTGGATATGGTGGTGAGTATATGGCAGCCCGGTGGTGGTAGCGGTGGTAGTATATGGATATGGATCGGTGGTGGTATATGGACACGGATTGGTGGTGGTATATGGATCTGGGATTCGGGGCGGTGATGGTAGAAGTAAGCGAGGCGATGATGATGGTGCGGTGGTGGCGTGACAACTTATGACCAGAACTCGAAACTCTAAAGACTAGGCAAGGAAAGCAACTAGACGCTAGGCGATGCAACGCCAAATTCAACAAAGCAAAACCCTAAAAGATTATGCAAAGGCTTTCAGTTGGTTAGGATATGATGAACTAACCCTTATTTTTTTTGTGGCTTTTTCTTCTTCTTCCATGGCGTCAGCAGGCACACAAGTGATATTATGCGTCGTTGTAAGGAGGACATTTTAGAGAATGCCAATCTAGGCATGTGATGATTACTCTCGAGGATGGTGGTATAGGTCAGCTAGTGACTATGATGAAGAGACTTTGGCTCTTATTACACATGAAGAACACGGTGGAGATGATTACGATCATGAGGCGCAATACATGGCTCTTTGAAGATGCTGACAGGTATGAATGTTTAGTTATCAACGTGTTTTGAGTGTGCAGTTTACACAAGCTGAGCAAAATCAGGCATAACTTGTTCCATACAAAGGAGTTGTGAAGGAACATTCTAGCGTCATCATAGATGGAGGAGCTGCAACAACTTGGCTAGCATGGATATGGTGGAGAAGCTTTCTCGACCACAAGACCACATCCACATCCTTACCATCCAATGGTTCAACAACAGCGGCAAGGTTAAGGTAACACGTGCTGTTCGTGTGTATTTTAGTATCTCTACATATCTGATTATGTTGATTGTGATGTGGTACCTATGCAACATGTTCCTTATTACTTGGTAGACCATGGCAATTTGATAAAATTCTGTACACCATGGTAGAAACAATCAGTATACTCTTGTTCACAAGGATAAAATATTACTTTGCTTCCTATGACTCGATTCCATTTTGAAAGATGATATTAATAGAGCTAATAAAAGCAAAACAGGAGAAAATAAGAGTGAAAATCAGATTGTGGCAAAAGAATTTGAGCAACGATGTGAGCAGAACCCTCGTGGGCGATTTTTCACGTTTGAAGGGATCCCACGGGAGAACACGAGGAGCAGGCGGAAGAACACGAGGGAAAACACGGGGAGAGCGAGAGAGAGAGATCACTCAGCCAGAGCAAAACGATCACACAAGTGCTAGATTATCAAACACATAGAGTGGCACAAGATTCAAGGACAACAAAGGGTAGGATACAAGGGTAGGTTTTCTTCTCGAAGGAGGTCTTGAGGTCCACCCTAGGAGGGTCTTGAATCTTGGGGGATCTTCTCCGTGGGGTCACGATCTCGAAGGAGAAGTAGCCAAGTGGATGAGCAAAGGCTCTCACCCGAAATGAGCAAATCCAAAGCTAACCCTAGAAAGGATGAGGGAAGGTCTATTTATAGTCTAGGACCTCCAAGGGGTAAGTTGAGCGAAAGAGTACATGGGCCTCGACCGTCACTACCAGCGAGGCGATAATCTGGTGCTTCATGGCGGTAGTACCGCTTTGTGACAAATACCGCTTGGTGAAGCGATAGTACCGCTCGGCGCCGTTGATTCTGAGTGTGTCGGGTTTTGCGAGTAGGCGGATGGAGGCGGTAGTACCGCTTAGCTCGCTCGGTAAATGAATACCGCTTAGCTTGGCGGTAGTACCGCTCAGTCCCTTCTTGCTCTTGGTGTCCATCTTGGGCTGCAGCTTCTCCTAGGTTGGTTCCTTGGTACCTAAGCACGCACAACATTCAGATTGAGGTAGTAGCCATGTCTCGAGAGGGTCATATGATATTTCACTAAGGAGAAAGTCACCTCGGTCTCGAGAGCTCGAGCTCGTGCTCTAGTCATGGGTCCTTTTGGAGCTTGGTGAGGCGACGGAAGGTCCATGGGGATGATCGAAGGATGCTCGCATCATCTCCCCCACCAGGAGAGATCCGACCTCGGATCAAAGCTTCATCTCCATGGAAGGTGCGAGGTCCTTGGCGTTGAAGATGTCGCTCACGTTGTACTTGTCGCGAGGTATCCGATCTTGTAAGCGTTATCGTTGTAGCGTGCTAGTACCTTGAAAGGTCCATCGGCTCGAGGAGAAGTTTGGACTTGCGTTCTTTGGGGAGCGGTCCTTGCGATGTAGTACTAGATCACCAATGTTTAAGAGCGATGGGTTGCTTGTTGGCGTTGAGCTTGTTGTTGCTTGGCGTTGTACTGGCGCTTCGATGGTGTGCCTTGTATCTTCGTGCATCTTCTTGATGTAGCTTGCTCGTTCACTTGCATCCATGTTGGAGTGCTCTTGGAGAGGAAGTGGTAGAATGTCCAATGGGGACAACGGGTTGAAACCGTGAGCGACCTCGAGGGACTTGCGGTAGTTGAATGTCTTGCCGCGATTGTAGGCGTGCTCGGCGATGGGTGAGCATGCTTCCACTCCTTGTTCTTCTTGATCAAGACACGAGTAGAGTGGATAGTGTGCGGTTCGTCACCTCCGTTTGGCCGTCGGTTTGAGGATGGTATGCGAGGAGAACAAGAGCTTGATTCGAGCTTGGCACATAGGGTCTTCAAAAGTAACTCAAGAACTTGGCGTCACGATCGGAGCGATTGTCTTTGTACGCCATGGGTCGAATTTCCCTACAAAGATTTGCAACATGTGAAGCATCGTCTATCTTGTTGCAAGGAATGAAATGTGCCATTTAGAAAATCTATCCACAACAACAAAGGCGGAATCCTTGCCATTTTGAGTCCTAGGCAAACCAAGTACAAAATCCATACTAATGTCTTCCCATGGTTGATATGGAATAGGAAGAGGCATGTAAAGACCATGAGATTGAGCTTTAGACTTAGCTTTGCGACATGTGTAGCATCGGTTGGTGAAGCGTGAGGCGTGTGAACATCTTGGGCCAAAAGTAGTTGTTGGAGAGTCACGGCGAATGTCTTGTCGCGTCCAAAGTGTCCCATGAGGCCGCCTCCATGAGCCTCTTGCAAAAGGAGCAAGCGAAGACTCAGGAATGCAAAGTTTGTTAGCTCTCATAAGGTAACCATCCTTGATGTAATATTGTTCCCACGACGTATCGTCAAACACTTAGCATAAGGAGAAGCAAAAGATGGATCATGCTCATACAAGTCTTTTATATGCTCAAAACCAATAACATTCAACTCAAGTTGAGTGACAAGCATGTTTATCGTGAAAGCGCGTCGGCAACTACATTTTCTTTACCCTTAATGTACTTGATCACATAAGGAAAAGATTCAATGAATTCACTCCATTTGGCATGGCGCTTGTTCAATTTAGTTTGACCTTTGAGGTACTTAAGCGTTTCATGATCGGTATGGATGACAAACTCATGCGGTCTAAGGTAATGTTCCCAAACATGTAGCACCTTTTCAACGCCTACATCATATGGGATAATTAAGTTGAGCACCGGAGAGTTTTTCACTAAAATAAGCAATGGCTCGTTTTTCTTGCATCAAAACTCCGTAATTCGGTACCACTTGCATCACAATGAACCTCAAAAGTTTTGTCAAAATTGGGCAAAGCAAGAATCGAACATGAGTAAGCAAAGACTTGAGCTCATCAAAAGCGGTTGATTGCAAAGTTCCCCAAACAAAGGGTATTCTTCTTGCTCAAAGCATGCAAAGGGCGGCAATTGTGCTAAAATCTTTCACAAGCGACGATAGAAACCCATAAGACCAAGAAAACTTCTCACTTGTTGCAAATTGGTGGGTTGGGGCCAAGTTTTGATTGCTTCAATTTTAGATTCATCAACATGGACACCCTTTGAAGAAACAACAAAACCCAAGAAAACCACTTTGTCGACTCCAAAAGTGCATTTTTCAAATTTGCATAAAGGCTTGAAGAGTTTGCAACACAGATTTTACATGATTGAAGTGTTCTTTCATGGTTTTGCTAAACACAAGAATATCATCAAGTAAAAACCAACAAAGACTCCAATATAAGAACGAAGCACATGATGCATAAGGCGTACAAAAGTCCGGGAGCTTCGAAAGACCCATAGGCATCACTAACCACTCATATAAACCAAATTTGGTTTTGAAAGCGATTTCCATTCATCACCCTCTTGTATGCGTATTTGATAATAGCCACTTTTAAGATCAATTTTGGAGAAAAAGTTGGCTCCACTAAGTTCATCAAGCATGTCATCTAATCGAGGAATGGGATGCCTATATCGAGCAGTAATAGCATTGATAGGTCTACAATCGGAACACAAGCGGAAACTTCCATCGGGCTTAGGCACAAGAATAACGAAAGACGCACAAGGGCTTAGGCTTTCCGCACATGACCGTTGTCGATGAGTTGTTGTACTTGCCGTTGAATCTCCTTGGTTTCTTCGGATTGACTCGATATGGAGCTTTGTTTGGTAGCGGCGCTCGGGATGAGGTCGATTCGATGCTCAATGCCTCGAAGAGGAGGTAGACCGGAGGTAGCTCATCGGGAAAAACATCTTGAAATGCCTGCAAAGAGATTGAAACACTAAAGGTAGCTCGTGAATGGTGTTAGTTTTGGTTCTCCATCCTTGCACACAAGGACAAAGTGCATCACACTCGATGGGTGCTCACACTTCTCTCATCTCACTTTTGGTGGCAAATAGAATGAGTTTTCTCTCTAAGCGAAGAGTCTCTCAAATTTGGCTTGTGGCTCTCACTCACTTTTGGGTGGATCACTTTCTCACTCTTTTCTCTATGATGTGGGCTTGCTTGTCGGCTATCACGTGACTAGGAGACATAGGTCGTAGCACACTCCCCCTTTCATCTTGAAGCTATAGTGATTGGTTCGCCCATTGTGGATGACACCGCGGTCGAATTGCCATGGTCGACCAAGAAGGAGGTGGCAGTCATTGGGACCACATCACACTCCAAAGTGTCTTCATAAGCACCAATTTTGAAGGAGACTTGGACCGTATGCTCGACTTCGTATAGTGCCGAGTCATTAGCCATTGAACCTTGTAGGGTGTGTGGGTGCTTCCTCTTGACCAATTGTAGCTTGGAGCATAGTTCTTCACTTGCCAAGTTGTGGCAACTACCTCCATCGATGATGACCTTGATGGACCGTCCATTGATGCGGCTTTTGTGGAAGATGTGGCATCGTTGGTCTTCTTCTTGTTGATGTTGAAGAGTCAAGACCTTGGAACAACGAGGCGGGGCTCGAATCCTCATCACAAAAGACTTGATCATCTTCATCTTCATTCACTTGTCGTGCATGGCCACTTGCTCAAGGGCTTCCATTTCCTCTTCACTCATAGAGTCATATGTGCCATCGTCGTTGAGGATCATGGTGCTTGTTGGTGCATTCGTATGACTTGTGCCTCGGCCGCGCGGTGAAACACCAAGGAGCTTGTCTTGATGGTCTCATCGGTCGGAGTAGAGGATGAAACCTGGCTTGAGGTTGCTTGTAGTAGGAGGAGACGACTTGAACTTGTCGATGTCTTCTTGTAACTTGACTTGTCGTTTCTTGAAGGAAGCTTGGTTGGTGTAGATGTTGGAGGAGTCATTGAAGCTTGATTGTTGGGGAAGCCGTGGGTCTTGGATGAGTACTTGGCGTTCCGCCTTTGTAGCTTGATGCAGAGCTCAATGAGGGATGAGTATGGTTGGAAGTCGATCTCTTCTTGATGGGATGATTGAGTCCGTTCAGGAAGCGTGCCATAGTTTGCTCATCATCTTCCTTGACATTGGCTCGAATCATGGCTATCTCCATCTCCTTGTAGTATTCTTCAATGCTCTTTGTTCCTTGCTTGAGTAGTTGGAGTTTCTTGAAGAGTCGCGGTTGTAGTAGGTTGGCACAAAGCGTGCTCGCATGACATCCTTCATTTGAGCCCAAGTGGTGATTGGAGGTTCACCTCTTGCTTGTCGTCGCTCAATGATTTGTTCCCACCATATGAGCACATAACCTTGGAACTCAAGTGATGCCATAGCGATTTTCTTGCTTCATCGTAGTTGTGCAACGGAAGATTTTGTCAACCTTCAATGCCCATGAGAGGTAGTCTTGAGGTCATTGCTTCCATTGAACTTTGGCATGGTGAATTTTAGCTTGCCGTAGCGTTGCTCTTCATTGTGTTGTTGGCGATGTTGATGATGGCGTCCTTGCGTGGATTGTGTCGTCTTCATGTTGCTCTTAGCGCGGAGGAAGACCATGATCAACTTGCTCTTGTTGAATTTGATGTTGAGGTGGAGCTTGGCGAGCTTGTGGAGGAGCTTGAGGAACGGCGTTGTACATGAGGTTGGTAGTTCCTCTCTTGGATTTCTTCTCGAAGGGCTTCCTCTTGATTCGCCCGTTCGTGATTGCGGTTGGCGAGGCTCTACTTGATTCTTGAAGACACGTTGCGCCTCAAGACCTTGCACTTCACGTTGTTGTTGTTGAAGGCGTTGAGCCTTGGCGTCTTGTTCGTCTTGGTGACGTGCTCTTTTCTTCTCCTGTTGGCGGCGAAGGCGTTGTCGTTCTTGGCTTGAGCAAAAGCCTCTTGGTTTGATTGAGGGCGAGGAACTTGATCATCAACTTGCTCTTGTGAATGCTTGTCGTAGCGGGTTGCGAGATGCATGACGGTCTTGGCCTTGCTCGTCGAAGAGTGTTCGATGACGGTGTACTTGAGTCGTAGAATGTGTCGGAATGTCGACTTGGCGGCTCCGTCTTGATGATGAAGAAGAGAATGATGCGTTTTCTCATCAGCGGAATCTCGTCCATTCTTGCATTATTCTCTTCCTTGTGAGCCTCGAACTTGTTGCAAGTAGTCTCTTGTCGTTGCTCGAGAGTAAGTCGGTGGCGAGGTTGTCGTCTGATCGCTCATTGCTTGTTGTTCTTGGTGCAACGCTCATTGCCACAAGAGGTGGCTCTTGGTGACGTGTGAGGACATGTAAATCGTCTTGCTCGATGAAGAGTGGGTTGGTAGAAGAACTTGGCCTATCCATCATTCCAAACAAGATGTGAGTGGTAGAGCGGAAAGAACTTATACCAATGTACCTGACCGATGTTGAAAATGAATCAAGTTCACTCAAATGCGGACAATGAAATAGCACTCTTGGTACCGATTCTTGTCGGTTCTCACACCTACACAAATAAAAGCTTATGGTGGAGCTCGGTTAGGATGGTGGCACAAAATTTGATGCAATTGTAGTGAGACTCAATAAAGTTGAAAAAGATTAGCAAATTCAGCAAATGTAACAAGTAGACCAAGCAAGTAGTGGTACAGGAAAACACACCGCAAATAGATAAGTGGGATTGTGCAAACCAAAGTGAGCCAAAATGTGGAAACCACGAGAATGCTCTTGTTGCACAATACTAGAGAGCGCTAGCGATTGCACAAAAGGCGGATCGCGAACTTGTGCACAACCTATTAGGCAAAAATGCAACGATCTCTATCCCAAGTATGCTATGTGTATGATATTTCGGTGCTATGATCCAAGATGATCGGATATGACAATCTTAATGTTGTATGATGCTATGGTTCTTGCTTATAAGCTCTTTGCTTATCTTTCCTCTTTGCTTAAAAGCTTGGGTGGCTCTTTCACCTTTGAGCTCTTTCTTATGCAAACTTCACGAACCAAGATAGCAATTGTGTATCGATGACACATTGTGACACACAAGTTGATCTCAAGATATGCACCACTATGGTATGCTATGCATGCTATGGGTATGATCACTAAGGTGCACAAGTCACGTTGCCGGCAATACTCGATGGCTAGTCTCGATGGGTGGCAAGCATAAAGTAAGGCTATGTGGTTATCAATGCAATGCGAGATGACAAAGATGTAAATGGGGTTACCGTCCTTGACGATGATGAGTCCTTGCCGAAGAGGAGGCGGTGGTGATGTTGACGTCGAACCGTGCCTATATAGCCGAAACACAATAGGACAGGAACCACAACCCAAATTCTCAAAGACCAAAAGCGAAAATGTGGTAGCGGAAAGTGGAGGTGGTATAGCGGATGATGGTTTAATCCCTAGGCAAAGATGCCGATGTTTGGAAAATTTGATGGTGTCAAAAGGTGGTGAAACCAGGTGAGGTCCTCGGGCGCGTCGATAGCTTCAACAGGCAAAGAACACTCAAATCGGAGTTGGATGAAAAGTTATGATGAAAATGGTGAAAGTCGGAGCGAAGCTGGCGGAAATGATGTCTGGGTGGGTGATGATAGTACCGCTTCGTAAGTAGTACCGCTTGGAGCAATGGTAGTACCGCTCGTCATTAAAGATTTTCGACTATTTAGGCTGAACGGGGGTGGCGGTAGTGCCGTACTCGTGATGATAGTACCGCTAGGAGGGCGTAATCGCGCTCTCGGTGATAAATACCGCTAGGAGGCGGTAAATACGCTCATGTCGAGATTTTCTCGATTGTTCGAGCAGTTCTTGGCGATTTTTGGGTGAAAATGGGTGATTTGAGTCAAAATCGATGGATTTTAATGGATGGAAAGAGGTGAAACTTGGGAGATGCTAGATCGACTCGAAACCAAGCAAATCCACGGATCAAAATCAACAAATTTCATCACACTAACAAATCACAAAAAAATTTGGGGCTATTTTTGTGGGAATTTTCGGAATTAGGACAAAACAACAAAATCAAGCTAGAAAAGAGGAGTAGGGGCTCCAATAGCGTGATCAACGTGGCTCATGATACCATGATGATGTAGGCGAGAACCCTCGTGGGCGATTTTTCACGTTGGAGGGATCACGGGAGAACACGAGGCAGCGGAAGAACACGAGGGAAAACCGCAGGAGAGCGAGAGAGATCACTCAACCGACAAGAAAACGATCACACAAGTGCTAGATTATCAAACACATGAGTGGCACAAGATTCAAGGACAACAAAGGGTAGGATACAAGGGTGTGGTTCTTCTCCGAGAGGAGGTCTTGAGAGGTCCACCCTAGGAGGGGTCTTGAATCCGCTTGAGGGATCTTCTCCGTGGGGAGGTCCTGATCTCGGGAAGTAGCCAAGTGGATGAGCAAAGGCTCTCACACGAAATATGAGCAAATCCAAAACTAACCCTAGAAAGGATGAGGAAAGGTCTATTTATAGTCTAGGACCTCAAGGGGGTAAGTTGAGGCGAAAAAGTATGGGCCTCGGCCCGAATCGCTACTGCTGTGACGGTGATGATACCGTTGCTTCATGGCGGTAGTACGCTTTCCGGTGATAGTACCGCTTGGTGGTGATGATACGCTAGCGTTCGATTCTGGAGTGTGTGGTTTTGGAAGTAGGCGGATGGAGCCGGTAGTACCGCTTGCTTTCCGGCTCGGTAGTGATACCGCTTGGCTTGGCGGTAATTACCGCTCGCTGGTAGTAATCTGGCAGCTTGGCGGTTAATGCGCTCCCTCTGACTTTTACAGGCTCCTTCTCTTGCTCTTGGTGTCCATCTTGGGCTCTTGACTTCTCCTAGGTTGGTTCCTTGGTACCTAAGCACGCACAACATTCAGCAGATTGAGTAGTAGCCATGTCTAGAGGGTCATATGATATTTCACTGGGAAAAGTCACCTCGGTCTCGAGAGCTCGAGCTGGGTGCTCTAGTCATGGGTCCTTTAGGGCTTGGTGAGGCGGAAGGTCCATGGGGATGATCGAAGGATGCTCCATGAGCAACAAATGAAGCCTAATAATAACCATCTCATGTTGCTTTGAAATTAAACTGAAAAGTGCATGTTTATTTGCCACCAAATCTGATATTGATGAGCTAGATTCTAGCAAATCTGTTTGCTATGGTTTTGTGTGCAAAGAGGCATTATTTTTATTAGGGGGCGTGCCTTCCTCTTTGCCCCTCTTTGTCCTAACATTTTGCGGGGAGTTAACGGCGTCTTCCCACAAGGCGTGCCACGGGATTACCACCTATTCGAGTTGAGCATCAAATTGACTTAATTCCCGGTGCCTGCACAACGCGCTATACCGTACCAATCAGAGGCCGAAGGAGATTATCGTCAAGATCACGAGGCTGCTCGACAAAGGTTATATCGCGAATCTCTTAGTCCTTGCTGTTCCTATTATACTAGTGCCTAAAAAGGATGGTACGTCGGCATTATGTGTGTTGATTGTAGAGGCATTAATAATATTACTATCGTTATCGTCATCCTATTCCTAGGCTAGATGATATGCTTGATGAATTGAGTGGCTCTACAATATTCTCCAAAGTTGATTTGCGTAGTGGATACCATCAAATTCGTATGAAATTGGAGATGAATGGAAACAACATTTAAAACTAAGTTTGGATTATATGAGTGGTTAGTCATTTTTGGGTTAACTAATGCACCTAGTACTTTCATGAGATTAATGAGCGAAGTTTCGTGCTTTCATTGAATGATTTGTGGTAGTTTACTTTGATGATATACTGATTTATAGCAAATCTTTGGAAGAACATTTGGAACATTTACGTGCTGTTTTTAATGATATACGTGATGCACGTTTGTTTGGTAACCTTGGGAAGTGCACCTTTTGCACCGACCGAGTATCTTTTCTTGGCTATGTTGTTACTCCACGGGGAATTGAAGTTGATAAAGCCAAGATTGAAGCTATTGAGAGTTGGCCAGCCAGCGGTCCACACAAGTGAGGAGTTTTCTTGGACTCGCTGGTTTCTATAGGCGTTTGTGAGACTTTAGCACCATTCTGCACCTCTCAATGAGCTTACAAAGAAGGATGTGCCTTTTGTTTGGGGTACCGCTGGGAAGAAGCCTTCCGCGGTATTGAAGATAAGTTGACACATGCTCCTTTACTCCAACTTCCACGCTTTAATAAGACTTTTGAGCTTGAATGTGATGCTAGTGGAATTGGATTAGGAGGTGTGTTATTACAAGATGGAAACCTGTTGCATACTTTTCTAAAATTGAGTGGGCCTAGTGAACTATTCTACTTATGACAAAAGATTATATGCTCTTGTTGGGACTTTAGAACATGGCAACATTATTTATGGCCCAAAGAATTTGTTATACATTACGATCATGAATCTTTGAAACATATTAAAAATCAAGCTAAACTGAATTAGACATGCTAAATGGGTTGAATTCATTGAGACTTTCCTTATGTCATTAAACACAAGAAGGGTAAAGAAAATGTTATTCTTGATGCTTTGTCTAAATCGCTATAATATGCTTTCACAACTTGACTTCAAAATATTTGGTTGGAGACCATCAAAGATCAATATGTGCATCTTTGATTTAAAGATGTAATGCAGAATTGTAAAGAAGGAAGAACATGGAACAAGTTAGTTATTAATGATGGTTTTGTGTTCCGTGCTAACAAGCTATGCATTCCTGCTAGCTATGTTAGTCTTTTGTTGTTCTGAGGGAGGCGCATGGAGGAGGCAATGGGACACTTTGGCGTCAAGAAGGCGGAGGATATACTTGCTACATTTCTTTTGGCCAAAGATGAGGCGGGATGTTGAGCGCGTTTGCTCGCTGCACATGTCAAAAGCTAAGTCACGACTCAATCCTCATGGTTTATATATGCCTTTGCTGTGCCTAGTGTTCCTTGGGAGGATATATCTATGGACTTTGTTTTAGGTTTACCTCGAAAAGAAGGGGAGGGATAGCATATTGTTGTCGTGGATAGATTCTAGAAAATGGCACACTTTATACCATGTCATAAAAGCGATGATCTTTTAATGTTGCTGATTTGTTCTTTAAGTGAAATTATTAAACTTGCATGGTGTGCCAAATACTATTGTTTCAGATCGTGATACTAAATTTCTTAGCCACTTTTGGAGATGTTTATGGGCTAAGTTGGGGACTAAACTGCTTTTAGTACTACTTGTCACCCCAAAGCGATGGACAAACTGAAGTAGTCAATAGAACATTGTCTACTATGCTTAGGGCTGTTTTGAAGAATAATAAGAAAATGTGGGAAGAATGCTTGCCTCATATTGAATTTGCTTATAATCGTTCATTGCATTCTACTACTAAGATGTGCCTTTTGAAATTGTGTATGGCTTCCTACCTCGTGCACCTATTGATTTGTTGCCTCTTCCATCTTCGGAAGGTTAATTTTGATGCTAAGAGCGTTGAATTGATTTTAAAAATGCATGAGTTAACTAAGGAAAACATTAGGCGTAGATGCTAAATATAAACTTGCTGGAGATAAGGGTAGAAAACATGTTGTCTTTGCACTGGAGATCTTGTTTGGTTACATTTGCGTGAGATAGGTTTCCTAATTTGCTTAAATCAAAGCTAATGCCGCGTCTGATGGTCCATTTAAGGTGTTAGAGAAAATAAATGATAATGCATATAAACTTGAGCTGCTACAGATTTTGGAGTTAGTCCACTTTTAACATTGATTTGAAGCCTTATTTGGGTGAGGAAGATGAGCTTCCGTCGAGGGCGACTTCATTTCAAGAAGGGGAGGATGATGAGGACATCAATACCATTGTTACACCCACGCCCCTGCTGCTATACATCTGGACCAATTACTAGAGCTCGCGCCGCATGATTGAATTATCAGTTACTTACGTTTCTTGTAACGATTCCAATGTTCATGAGAATATGATGCTGCCTAAATGGATACATTTGTTTTCCTTACAAATAAAGGGCCTACCATGGACAAGAAAGATGAACCTTGGAGCAAGTTCAAGCATGGAGATGTTGGCATGCGCAAGAACAAGAACGGAGTTACAAGTGATGATTCGGGACTTTGAAGCCACCCTAATGAGTGCATGAGGCCTTGGACGAAATATACAAGATGCCACTTCATAATACGTCTATAGGCTATTCTAGGTCTGCGTCACCTTATTATTGGGCCAGAGCCCATGTAATTTCAAATACTTAAGTATAGGCTGTTTTTAGAGTCCGTATGTGGGGAAACAAGAGTTAGGGTTGATTTGGACCCCTCCACCAAGGGCCACAAATTTCCCCCTCTTCCTCCATATATACATCCCTTAGGGCACCGTTTAGACCTCGGGTTTGTTTAGATCAAAAGTTACGCATAAGCAACTTGGCGTGCCGTTTGTGTTCATGACCGGACAAGCGTCCACGAACCCCACCTTCATTAATAAAGCTTTCCTCTTATATTCGCAATATCCAGTTGCAATCTTAGTTTCTTGCTTGTTCTTCGTTTGCTTTCATGAAGCAGGCCCTCATGGTCAGGTTGATCGTGCTCGGCGTGGTCAATAACCTCGGAGTTGGTTTAGCGATTTCTAAAGTATGACGTCTACCCGTCACGTGGTCGGATCGTCAAGGTCGACTCAGCGACGATAGCCACCATATCATCCAAAACATTGGACACCTTTGCCTCTATCGGTTATATGGCGAAGTGGACATGGTGTTTATTGATTGCCTTCCTTATGATGGCGGTGGGGTGGTCTTTTCCTACCAATCTATCCCCTAGGAGCATCGCAGCGTAGTACTTTGTTTAGATGACTAATAGATTTTTTGCAATAAGTATGTGAGTTCTTTATGACTAATGTTGAGTCCATGGATTATCACCTCTCACCCTTCCATCATTGCTAGCCTCTTGGTGCCGTGCATTGCCTTTCTACCTAAATGAGTTGGTGCAAACTTACGCGGTGCATCAAACCAATGTCCCGATACACTCTGTCTTTATAAACTCATTATATCTTGCTCAAAACAGCCACCATACCTACCTATCATGGCATTTCCATAGCATTGATAGAAAGGAAAGTGTCCGATGTTCGATGAGATGGTGGCTATCGTTTACGTAGAGTCGACCCAGCGATCCATTCTGACGTCACGAGGCGTCGGCATATGGCAATGTTAAACCAACTTCGAGGTTATTGACACGAACGATCAACGACCACGAGGCACATTTCTGAAGAGCAAACTAAGAACAAGCAAGAAACTGAGATTGCAATCTGGATATTGCGAATATAAGATGAAAGCTTTATTACATCAAGGTGGGGTTATGGCCGCCTTTATGCGAGGTGAATTGAACACAAGCGAAGTATCACGAAGTTGCAACTATGGAGAACTTTTAATCTAAACAAGAGCCAAAGTCTAAGCGCCCTAAAGGCTGAATATATATGGAGAAGGGAGGGAATTTCATGGCCCTTGAGGAGGTCAAAACCAACCCTATCTGTTTCCCACATACAGACTCTAAAACAGCCTATGCCGTGTTCCAGAGTACATAGGCACAGCCAAAGGGACTAAGAACGTCGTGGGACGAATTGAAGGCTAACACTGAGACAAGAAGATGCGATAGATGATTTGTTGGCTTCATTGCTCAAATCGATTTTCACTCTTATTTTCTCCTGTTTTGCTTTATTAGCTCTATGTATATCTTTCAAAATGGAATAAGAGTCATAGGAAGCAAAGTAATATTTTCACTTGTGAACAAGAGTATACGATTGTTTCTACCATGAACATGCAGAATTTTTATCAAATTGCCATGGTCTACAAGTAATAAAGACATGCTTGCATGGGTACCACATCACAATCAACATAATCGATATGTGAGATACTAAAATGCACAGGCAGTCGTGTTACCCACCTTAACCTTGCCGCTATTGTTGAACCATTGGATAGTAAGGATGTGGATGTGGTCCTTGGTGAGGAAAGCTTCTCCACCATATCCATGCTAGCCAAGTTATTTGCAGCTCCCTCCATCTATGATGACCTTGAATAGAGCGTTCCTTCACAACTCCTTTGTATGGAACAAGTTATGCCTCGATTTTGCAAAACATGTATGCACACCAAAACACGTTGAGCAACTAAACATTTCATACACTATCGTACATCTTGCAGCCATGAATTGCGTCTCATGATCAGAATCATCTCCACCATGTTCTTCATGTGTAATAAGGCAAAGTCTCTTCATCATAGTCACTAAGCGGACTCATACCCACCATCCTCATTAGCAATCATCCTGCGCTGAGATTGGCATTCTCTGCATAAAATGTCCTCTTCCCTTGCTTGACGACAAATAATATCACTTGTGTGTGCCTGTTAGCGCCATGGAAGAAGAAGAGCTCTGTAGGCCAATGAGGTGCTCTTGGCGGATAGTGGTGGTTGTGCCTGCTTTCTTGTATCCGCGGTTGGAGTGGCGGTAAGCGGAGGTGCAGTGTAGTAGAGCGTGTGGGGAAGTAGATGATGCCGTGGTGTCCATGATGAAGGTCGACCTGTGAAAGGATTAATCCGTAGCGCACGAAGGGCCCGAACATTACCATTATTTGCATGTGGGGCGACCTGGTGGTTGTAGTGCTTTGGTGGTTTGCCGCGTGGATTACGATGTTGGTCAACCTACATCTCCGTGGCTTACATAATCATCCCCTCCTCCACATCAGTGGCGGGAGCCACGGTATCAGCAGCACCGACGGCTTGGCGGTGAAAAGAGGACACGACTTCGCTTCGTGAAAGGCTGCCAGCGATGTGGAAGTACTCACTTATTGTTGTAGTAGAGGGTGCGTTAGGTGCAGCCGGTGGTGGTGGTGGTAGACGAGCAATTCCATTAAACATTATCGATCTTTGTTTGAGCAACCTTCCTCATGCCATCTATCTTCTCCATGGCCTCTTCAAATCTGTTGCTTTATCTTCCACTGTCCTCATCATTGTTGAAACTTATCATGTAGCCTTTGTTTGTCATGTTCTCCCACGATCAGTCCATAAACATGATCTGCCATGGTTAGCAGTATTAAAACACACAAGAATATGATTCGACGGACTACTAGGAAGTGGTGGTGGTGGTGTGGTGGCGGGTCACAAATCCAAATCAAGCAGATCTCAAATTCTTACGATTTCTTACCCGGCGAGGCGGTGATCGGCAACGTGTAGTCAAATTCTCGCTTGAATGAAGCGATTAGGAGAATCAAAGCATGCGATGTGATGTTATGTGGAGCTGGGAAGCTTATAATATGGTAACAAAAGAATTAAGTAATAATCAATTCAGGAGATGCAAAGTTGAATAAGCGACTCATGACAGTGTTGTATCTTGGTCCTAGGCTTAGACCCAATGCTAGAGGCAGGAGCCTAGAACATAACAAAATCATGGCGCCTGCGTAAACAAGGAAAAGCACACTGGATTTTTTTTTCGCTCTTTTTTTAACACTCTTTTTTTGCGAAAAATCACTATAATGGCGGTGTCTCTCAAAACTCTTCGAGGTCAAGCGCCGGGATGGGCACGGAAATTTTTCGACCAAATTTTTTTTTTGTTGCCGGACCCAAAAGCTGGAAGCAGGTCAAAAAACTTTCTTCTATAATGGCGATTGTCTCAATACATAGAAACACCTAAAAAATTGGATAGCCCAGTGAAAATTTTAAACAAGTCGTTTCGGAAAATTTGAGCCCTAAAGTGGTTTCCAGACTCTTTTTTTTGAAAACCTATAAAACGAAACACGAATGAACTAGATGGATCTAGATGTAGGGTTTGTAATATGTTTATGATTTGCTTATGGTGGGTGGCGTGAGTGGATGAAGCACTGAACCGAGTAAGTAGGTTGTTTTGCGATGGGATAAAGGGACTTGATACTTTAATGCTATGGTTGGGTTTTACCTTAATGAATCTTTAGTAGTTGCGGATGCTTGCTAGAGTTCCAATCATAAGTGCATATGATCCAAGTAGAGAAAGTATGTCAGCTTATGCCTCTCCCTCAAATAGAATTGCAATAGTGATTACCGGTCTAGTAAATTAGTCAGTTGCCTAGGGACAATTCCACAACTCCTACCACCACTTTTCCACACTCGCCATATTTACTTTAGTTGTGTTTTTATCTAAACAGCCCCTAGCTTTTATTTACTCGCTCTTTACTTTCTTGCAAGCCTATCCAAAAACACCTACAAAGTACTTCTAGTTTCATACTTGTTCTGGGTAAAGTAAACGTCAAGCGTGCGTAGAGTTGTATCGGTGGTCGATAGAACTTGAGGGAATATTTATTCCACCTTTAGCTCCTCGTTGGGTTCGACACTCTTACTTATCGAAAACTATTGCGATCCCCTATACTTGTGGGTTATCATCGGTAGGTCGAGTTAAGGAGAAGGTGTGATGCGATGAGTGTACAACCTCTTTGGTGGCGCCGAGTAGGCCTCGGCTTCGTCCGAGGAGTCAGTGAGGATGTTGTGGTTCCGGTGGAGCAGGTTAAGTGATGAGGACATCAATACCATTGTTACACCCACAGCCCCTACTGCTACATATACTGGACCAATTACTAGAGCTCGCGCACGCCAATTAAATTATCAGGTACTTTCGTTTCTTGGTAATGATTCTAATGTTCATGAGAATATGATGCTGCCTAAATTGGATACATTTGTTTTGCTTACAAATGAAGGCCCTAGCTTGGAGAAGGATGGACATTGAGCAAGAACAAGCATGGAGATAATGCCATGCAAGGGGAACAAGAACGGAGTTACAAGTGATGATTTCAGGACTTTGAAGCCACCATAATGGGTGCATGAAGCCTTGGACGAAATATACAAGATGCTACTTCATAAATGTCGCCCCGAGGCTATTCTAGGTGCTGCGTCACCTTATTATTGGGCCAGGCCCATGTAATTTCGAAATACTTAAGTATAGGCTGTTTTAGAGTCCGTATGTGTGGGGAAACAAGAGTTAGGGTTGATTTGGACCCCTCCACCAAGGGCCACGAAACTCCCCTCTTCCTCCATATATACAGCCCTTAGGGCACCGTTTAGACCTTGGGTTTTGTTTAGATTAAAAGTTCGCCATAGCTGCAACTTCGCAGACTTCGTTTGTGTTCAACGACCGCACAAAGGCGCCACAGAACCCCACCTTGATCAATAAAGCTTTCATCTTATATTCGCAATATCCAGATTGCAATCTCAGTTTCTTGCTTGTTCTTCGTTTGCTCGCAGGAAACAGGCCCTCGTGGTCGTTGATCGTGCTCGCGTGGTCAATAACCCTCGGAAGTTGGTTTAGCGATTGCTAAGGCGCGACGTCTCGCGACGTTCGTAGTCGGATCGTCAAGGTCGACTCCACGAAACGATAGCCACCATCTCATCGAAACATCGGGACACCTTTGCCTCTATCAAGTGGTATCAGATTTCGTGTTGCTCGGTGAGATTTTCCAGTTTTTCGTAGTTTAGATCGAGTCTGTTCTTCATACCTATTGTCCACGAAAAAGCCACAAAAAAATTTAGGGTTAGTTCATCATATCCGAACCAATCGAGCCTTTGCATAATCTTTTTAGGGTTTTTGCTTTGTTGAATTTGCGGTTGCATCGTCGTGTCAAGTTGCTGGTCTTAGAGTCTAGTCTTTTAGAGTTTGAGTTACGGTCATAAGTTGTCACGCTTGTTGCCGCACCATCATCATCGCCTTGCCATCTACCACCATTGCTTTTCCGCCACCGCCTGAATCCGTATCCATCTACCACCACCAATCCGTATCCATATACCACCACCGCTACCATATACCACCACCATTGTCATATACCACCACCATATATCCACCAACAATCCGAAGTTTTCTCATATTAGGTTTGTTTTGAGATCCATCTAGTTTCCGATTCGTGTTTCCTTGCCGAGTAGGTTTCAAAAAAAAAAAAAAAAAAAAGAGTCTGAAACCACCCTCCGCTTAGGCCCAAAATTTTCCAAAACGTACTTGTCAAAAAATTTGGCTACCCTATTTTAGGTGTTTCTAAGTGGATTGAGACAGTCGCCGTTATAGAAAGTTTTTTTTGACCCGTTTCCAGTTTTTGGGTCCGGGCAGTCAAAAAAAAAAATTTTTGGTCGAAAAAATTTCGTGCCCATCCTGTCAGTTTGACCTGGGAAGAGTTTTGAGACACTCGCCATTATAGTGATTTTTCGCAAAAAAAAAAAAAAAAAAAAAAAAAAAAAAGCAAAAAAAAAAAAAAAGAGCGAAAAAAAAATTCCAGAGTGTGCTTTTCCGTTGTTTCCGTGCAGCGCCGTGATTTTGTTAGTGTTCTAGGCTCGCGTCTCTAGCACGGTCTAGCCTAGGACCAAGACAAGATCTCGTCGTTGAGCGCTTATTCAACTTTGCATCTCTGAATTGATTATTCTGACCCTTTTGCTACCATATTATAAGCCTTCCCAGCTCCACATACATCTACATCGTGCGCTTGACTCTCCCCGTAATCGCTCTATCCAAGCTTTGAGAGTTTTGACTACATCGGTTGCCGATCACCTTTCTTCTTGGGTAAGAACTGTAAGAATTTGAGATTTGCTTGACGGATTTGTGATCGTCCACCACACCACCACCACCACTTCCTAGTAGTCTGTCAATCATATTCTTGTGTGTTTCATTGTTGCTAACCATGGCAGGATCACAAGCGAGACTGACTGGGAGAACATGACAAACAAAGCGCTACATGATAAGTTTCAACAAATGATGAGTGGGCAGGTGGACGATGTGCTAAATAGATTTGAAGAGGCCATGGAGAAGATAGATGGCATTGAGAAGGCGTTCGAAACAAAGCTCGATAACAAGTTTAATGAATTGCTCGCGCGTCTACCACCACCACCACCGGCGGCACCTAACGCACCTCTACAACAACACGGACTACCTCCACATCATGAAACAGCCCTCCGCCGAGCTTCCGTGTCCCTCTTCACCTGGCCAAGCTGCTTTGGTGCTGCTTTGTTGATACTACGTGGCTCCTGCTGCTGCGGTGGGGAGGATGATTATGTGAGAGCTTACGAGGATGAGGTTGATCAACATCGAACCACGTGCAACCACCAGCACCACAACCACCGGTCGTCCACATGCAAATAATGGCAATGTTGGGCTCCCCTTCAGTGCGAGATCATGACCATCTCCCTAAACTGAAATTGAATATTCCACCATTTGAGGGTAGATATGTTCCTGATATATATCTTACTTGGGAATTAGAAACTGAACAACGATTTACATGTTTACAATATCCCGAGGAGAGACGTGTTCTGCTGCTGTTTGTGCTTTCACTAGCTTTGCATGTGTTTGGTGGTCGAACATTGTAGATTATATCCTGTTCCAGCTACTTGGGCTGCTTTGAAAACTGCTATGTACTCGTTGGGTTCCACCATATTATCAACGTGAATTACTTCAAAAATTGCAGCGCTTAAGACAAGGAAAAATTCGTAGAAGAATATTATCGGGAATTACAAACTGGCTTGATTAGATGTGGTATTGTTGAGGAGAATGAAGCTATGCTTGCACGTTTTCGGGTGGATTAAATAGAGATTCAGACCATTCTAGACTACAAGGATTATAATAATATCACTCGATTATTCCATCTTGCTTGTAAAGCTGAACGTGAAGTGCAGGATCGATGTGCCTTGGCGCGGACTAACTTTTCTCGCAGGTCGACCTTCATCATGGACACCACGTGCATCATCTACTTCCACACGTTCTACTACACGGCACCTCCGTCGGCTGCCACCTCCAACCGTGATACAAGAAAGCAGGCACAACCACCACTATCGCCAAGAGTACACCGCTGGGCCTACAGAGCTCTTCTTCTTCCATGGCGTCAACAGGCACACAAGTGATATTATTTGTCGTCGTTGTAAGGGAAGAGGACATTTTCGAGAGAATGCCAATCTCAGCGTGTGATGATTGCTACGAGGATGGTGGGTATGAGTCCGCTAGTGACTATGATGAAGAGACTTTGGCTCTTATTACACATGAAGAACACGGTGGAGATGATTACGATCTTGAGACGCAATACATGGCTGCTGAAGATCTTGTGGTATGAATGTTTAGTTGCTCAACGTGTTTTGAGTGTGCAGGTTACACAAGCTGAGCAAAATCAGAGGCATAACTTGTTCCATACAAAGGGAGTTGTGAAGGAACGTTCTATTCAAGCGCCATCATAGATGGAGGAGCTGCAACAACTTGGCTAGCATGGATATGGTGGAGAAGCTTTCTCTCACCACAAGACCACATCCACATCCTTACTACATCCAATGGTTCAACAACAGCGGCAAGGTTAAGGTAACACGTCTTTGTTCGTGTGCATTTTAGTATCTCTACATATGCTGATTATGTTGATTGTGATGTGGTACCTATGCAAGCATGTTCCTTATTACTTGGTAGACCATGGCAATTTGATAAAAATTTGTACACCATGGTAGAAACAATCAGTATACTCTTGTTCACAAGGATAAAATATTACTTTGCTTCCTATGACTCTGATTCCATTTTGAAAGATGATATTAATAGAGCTAATAAAGCAAAACAGGAGAAAAATAAGAGTGAAAATCAGATTGTGGCAAAAGAATTTGAGCAACAAATGAAGCCTAATAATAAACCATCTAATGTTGCTTCGAAATTAAACTGAAAAGTGCATGTTTATTTGCCACCAAATCTGATATTGATGAGCTAGATTCTAGCAAATCTGTTTGCTATGCTTTTGTGTGCAAAGAGGCATTATTTTCATTCGAGGACGTGCCTTCCTCTTTGCCCCCGCTGTCACTAACATTTTGCAGGAGTTCGCTGATGTCTTCCCACAAGACGTGCCACCGGATTACCACCTATTCGAGGGATTGAGCATCAAATTGACTTAATTCGGTGCATCGCTACCCAACCGCGCACCATACCGTACCAATCCAGAGGAGACGAAGGAGATTATGCGTCAAGTACAGGAGCTGCTCGACAAAGGTTATATCGCGAATCTCTTAGTCCTTGTCTGTTCCTATTATACTAGTGCCTAAAAAGGATGGTACGTCGGCGTATGTGTGTTGATTGTAGAGGCATTAATAATATTACTATTCGTTATCGTCATCCTATTCCTAGGCTAGATGATATGCTTGATGAATTAAGTGGCTCTACAATATTCTCCAAAGTTGATTTATGTAGTGGATACCATCAAATTCGTATGAAATTGGGAGATGAATGGAAAACAGCATTTAAAACTAAGTTTGGATTATATGAGTGGTTAGTCATGCCTTTTGGGTTATCTAATGCACCTAGTACTTTCATGAGATTAATGAGCGAAGTTTTACGTGCTTTCATTGGACGATTTGTGGTAGTTTACTTTGATGATATACTGATTTATAGCAAATCTTTGGAAGAACATTTGGAACATTTACGTGTTGTTTTTAATGCTCTACGTGATGCACGCTTGTTTGGTAACCTTGGGAAGTGCACCTTTTGCACCGACCGAGTATCTTTTCTTGGCTATGTTGTTACTCCACAGGAATTGAAGTTGATAAAGCCAAGATTGAAGCTATTGAGAGTTGGCCGCAGCCCAAAACGGTCACACAAGTGAGGAGTTTTCTTGGACTCGCTGGTTTCTATAGGCGTTTTGTGAGAGACTTTAGCACCATTGCTGCACCTCTCAATGAGCTTACAAAGAAGGATGTGCCTTTTGTTTGGGGTACCGCTTACAGGAAGAAGCCTTCACGGTATTGAAAGATAAGTTGACACATGCTCCTTTACTCCAACTTCCGACTTTAATAAGACTTTTGAGCTTGAATGTGATGCTAGTGGAATTGGATTAGGAGGTGTGTTATTACAAGATGGCAAACCTGTTGCATACTTTTCGAAAAATTGAGTGGGCCTAGTCTGAACTATTCTACTTATGACAAAGAATTATATGCTCTTGTTAGGACTTTAGAGACATGGCAACATTATTTATGGCCCAAAGAATTTGTTATACATTCGATCATGAATCTTTGAAACATATTAAAAGTCAAGCTAAACTGAATCGTAGACATGCTAAATGGGTTGAATTCATTGAGACTTTCCCTTATGTCATTAAACACAAGAAGGGTAAAGAAAATGTTATTCTTGATGCTTTGTCTCGTCGATATACTATGCTTTCACAACTTGACTTCAAAATATTTGGTTTGGAGACCATCAAAGATCAATATGTGCATGATGCTGATTTTAAAGATGTAATGCAGAATTGTAAAGAGGGAAGAACATGGAACAAGTTCGTTATTAATGATGGTTTTGTGTTCGTGCTAACAAGCTATGCATTCCTGCTAGCTCTGTTCGTCTTTTGTTGTTGCAGGAGGCGCATGGAGGAGGATTAATGGGACACTTTGGCGTGAAGAAGACGGAGGATATACTTGCTACACATTTCTTTTGGCCAAAGATGAGACGGGATGTTGAGCGTTTTGTTGCTCGCTGCACTACATGTCAAAAAGCTAAGTCACGACTCAATCCTCATGGTTTATATATGCCTTTGCTCGTGCCTAGTGTTCCTTGGGAGGATATATCTATGGACTTTGTTTTAGGTTTACCTCGAACAAAGAAGGGAGGATAGCATATTTGTTGTCGTGGATAGATTCTAAAATGGCACACTTTATACCATGTCATAAAAGCGATGATCTTTGTTAATGTTGCTGATTTGTTCTTTCGTGAAATTATTCGCTTGCATGGTGTGCCAAATACTATTGTTTCAGATCGTGATACTAAATTTCTTAGCCACTTTTGGAGATGTTTATGGGCTAAGTTGGGGACTAAACTGCTTTTTAGTACTACTTGTCACCCCCAAACTGATGGACAAACTGAAGTAGTCAATAGAACATTGTCTACTATGCTTAGGGCTGTTTTGAAGAATAATAAGAAAATGTGGGAAGAATGCTTGCCTCATATTGAATTTGCTTATAATCGTTCATTGCATTCTACTACTAAGATGTGCCCTTTTGAAATTGTGTATGGCTTCCTACCTCGTGCACCTATTGATTTGTTGCCTCTTCCATCTTCGGAGAAGGTTAATTTTGATGCTAAAGAACGTGCTGAATTGATTTTAAAAGTGCATGAGATAACTAAGGAAAACATTGAGCGTATGAATGCTAAATATAAACTTCTTTGGAGATAAGGGTAGAAAACATGTTGTCTTTGCACCGGAGATCTTGTTTGGTTACATTTGCGTAAGGATAGGTTTCCTAATTTGCATAAATCAAAGCTAATGCCACGTCTTGATGGTCCATTTAAGGTGTTAGAGAAAATAAATGATAATGCATATAAACTTGAGCTGCTGCAGATTTTGGGGTTAGTCCCACTTTTAACATTGCAGATTTGAAGCCTTATTTGGGTGAGGAATATGAGCTTCGTCGAGGACGATTTCATTTCAAGAAGGGAGGATGATGAGGACATCAATACCATTGTTACACCCACAGCCCCTCTTGCTACATATCTTGGACCAATTACTAGAGCTCGCAAGACGCCAATTAAATTATCGGTACTTTCGTTTCTTGGTAATGATTCTAATGTTCATGAGAATATGATGCTGCCTAAATTGGATACATTTGTTTTGCTTACAAATGAAGGCCCTAGCTTGGAGAAGGATGGACATTGGAGCAAGAACAAGCATGGAGATAATGCCATGCAAGGGGAACAAAACGGAGTTACAAGTGATGATTTCAGGACTTTGAAGCCACCATAATGGGTGCATGAAGCCTTGGACGAAATATACAAGATGCTACTTCATAAATGTCGTCCCGAGGCTATTCTAGGTGCTGCGTCACCTTATTATTGGGCCAGGCCCATGTAATTTCGAAATACTTAAGTATAGGCTGTTTTAGAGTCCGTATGTGTGGGGAAACAAGAGTTAGGGTTGATTTGGACCCCTCCACCAAGGGCCACGAAACTCCCCTCTTCCTCCATATATACAGCCCTTAGGGCACCGTTTAGACCTTGGGTTTTGTTTAGATTAAAAGTTCGCCATAGCTGCAACTTCGCGTGCCGTTTGTGTTCAACGACTGCACAAAGCGTCACAGTAACCCCACCTTGATCAATAAAGCTTTCATCTTATATTCGCAATATCCAGATTGCAATCTCAGTTTCTTGCTTGTTCTTCGCTTGCTCGCAGGAAACAGGCCCTCGTGGTCGTTGATCGTGCTCGGCGTGGTCAATAACCCTCGGAAGTTGGTTTAGCGATTGCTAAGGCGCGACGTCTCGCACGTTCGTAGTCGGATCGTCAAGGTCGACTCCCACAGAAACGATAGCCACCATCTCATCGAAACATCGGGACACCTTTGCCTCTATCATTAAGGCGGTGCTATGGGGATGGATGAGCCACGATAGACGAGGTCATCGGAGCAGCTCCTTGGAGGTGGAGGACGGGGCGGCTGAACCGGCGAGACGACAAGATCGACAACGGATCCTCATTCGGGGAGGTGGACGAGGGATGTCGGGCTGTTGTAGTGAACGACATCATCGGGGAAGAGGCTCCGGCTAGGCAGCGGTGGGGTGGCAGACGGAGGAGGGTGGGGTTTCGCGGCTGGAGCAGAGAGATTATGGCGGCCTGGGATTTCGAATGGCGAAAAGGAGGTGATGGGAGGGGGAACCATGACTTAGGGACGCACTTGTCCAAAATGTAGGATGTGTTACAAAAGTACCCCCACCGATTTGAACTAGCGGCCCTTTCGGCTCATGGTTAGAAGGGGGATTTTAGGGACAAGCCTACCAAATCAATTCGCACTTCCCACAACGAAAAAATTAAAAAAAAACTGTTCGCACCACACGAAGAGAGAGTCTTGTCCCGTTTTACTGTACAAATGCTATTCAAAGCTATGAATCCATGTTATGTCCAATTAAATTTTTTCGCTAGCTGTATAATGCATGTAACCTACTCATACCAACATTTTAGTGCATTCCAAATGTCTATACTGCCGCTGCAATTCAAACTAAATTTGAATTCGTTTCTCTATTTGAATAGGAATCTACAATCATGATTGTTGCCAACTTAAACCATCATTCGTGTATTATCGTAACAACACACCATATGATTACTATAGAGATAGATATGAACTATGTGTACTATATGAACTCAAATTCTAAATTTGGAATACACTTGATGTTGATTCCAAATAATAGTACATTTGATGTACTAACAATATGTTCATAATCTAAACCATGTTTCATATGTATACTGTGTTTATCAAACAAAGTATAGTGCCCCGCCCCCTACATTATGACATGTATTGTCACAACCCTAGATTTTGCTTGTAAGTAGTTGCATCAGAGAGAATCATGCATCATGTCATTTGAAGAAATTTGAATTGAGGAAAAATGAAAGCCTCAAAATTAAATTAAAGGAAGAGCAAGGACCCTGAAAATTGCATCCAACAAAACCAAAATGTTCATCCTTAATGTTTGATATTTTTGGCAAGGGTTTTGATCCAAACCGAAAATAATGAACATTTTTGTGGAATATTTTGGGCACTAAATTTAAATCACTATTGTATTCGAAGTTTAATTTATATCCATATTATATGGAATATATTCTCAAATATCTCTTAAATATGTGTGTGCCTTTGTAAAAGTCTATCTAAGCCACATAAATATTTACAAAAAGTTTGACACTGGTTTAAAATTGTTTTGAATTTGCATTCAGTGGCAAAGAAATAAACAAAGAAAAGAAAACAAAAAGTAAAACAAAAGGAGAGAAACTCACCTGAAGCCTACATGGCAGCCCACTACTGTGCGGCCCAGCCCAGCTGCTCCCCCTGTCGTCTCCCTCGCTGGATAGAAGGACGGGCGCGTGCTCGCCGCGCGCCGACCACCTCCTCCCTGCCTGGCTGCCCCCTCTTCCCCTTGGAAGTCTCCCGCGACGCCATGCATCCCCCTCGACCCCCTTGACCGCTCGCTCGTCCCCATCCTCTCTCTGGCCCTCTCTCTCTCTCACGCAAGAATAGAGCGCAACGGAGCGCTACCGTCGGTGCCATTTGCCACCACCACAGCCATCGTCCACCCCTCGCCTCGCCGATCTTTACTGGAAGCATGCATGCACAGGGGGGCGAGATGCGGGTTGCATGCATGCCTACTCAGTCGGACGTCGCCGCTATGATATCATTCTCCTTCTCCTCTCTCATGCCAGTTTTTAATTAGAAGCCATAATGAGGTGTCCTTTTAGTTATTACAAAAACACCTTTGATTTTAATATTCTTCCTCTGAAAAAACGATTCGTCTAGGACACGGTGCGGAGCAAGTGATCCGTTTGCAACTCGGAGTAGACCAAATATCGATGGAAGCTTTCATGTTTGACTTCGATCTAGATACGCCGCCCAATTTCAAGTTGATGAAATTTAGCTTTCTTTGAAATATGAAAACTTTGTATTAATGCTTTTCTTTACAAAAAGTTTGCATTACTCTTATCATGCCTATTAGTAAGCTTGTGAATTTCTTAGAGTGTTCACTAATATAAAAACAAGACATATTCGAGCAATCTCCACTATCCAGAAGCCTAAACAGTAATTAATGGTGTATCAAGCACGTACTAGGTTTGACCAATGATGTCAAGTTGCATGGCATAAAATCTATTTAGGCCGTTGCATCATTAGTGACAATGAACAATGTTATTTCTTCCTATTATACTTTTATAAATTTCATTATGCACTAATAATCTGAATTTGTGTTATTCATCCAGATCAATTGACTCGCGATCATGTTTCATGTTCCGAACTACCGTCTTGAATAATCCTACTATCAATTGGTCTATTGTTATTGTCATGAGTAACATGTGTCCCGTGACCCAGTTTCTCGACCTTGCCACCCCTGATTCATAGTAAAGCACATCTCCCCAAGCCTGATTCGCGTCCCTTGGAGTCTCCTGTTGCAACGCACGCGCATATGTGCTAGTACTTCCAGAAGAACCGTCGTGTCTTCCTCTTCGTCTCCACCAACCCACGCGACGCTGGGCGCACTGCAGCATCGTCTCTGGCTCGTCTTCAACCTCGGGCACCGCACTCGCCAGGACCTCCCCGAGCCCGCTGAGCCTATCCTCCGAACCACCGTGGAGTACCTGATCCTTTTCCCCCATCTCCCATCATCGTTCGCATCACCTAAGCCGTAGTTCCGCCGGAGTCGTGAGATCCCTGCCGCCGGCGATTGATACATCTCCAACTTATCTATAATTTATGAAGTATTCATGCTATTATATTATCTATCTTGGATGTTTTATGGGCTTTACTATGCACTTTTATATTATTTTTGTGACTAATCTATTAACCCAGAGCCCAGTGCCAGTTCCTGTTTTTTCCCTTGTTTCAATGTTGTCGGGGAAGCTGATCGTGGCCCACGAACACCTATGGGACCGGGTCCCTTGTGGTTCGGAGGGGGGCGGAGATTGCGCAAAGAGCAGATCGAAGCGATGCACACGAGCAGATTTACCCGGCTTCGGAGCTCTCCGGAGAGATAATACTCCTACTGTTGCTTGGTTGATTCTATTGTATTCTTGCTAGGGAGCAATGAGGGCTACAAAACCTAGCTCGAGTGTGTGTGTGTGTCGAACGGGTCGAATGAACTGAACCGGAGCCGAACCCTTTCTATGTTGCACTTGGGCCTCCTTTTATAGGTACAAGGGGTCACCACAGGTGGCAAGTAGACTAGGGTAAAATAGTAAAAACATTGGTTGGTACACCGCTTTGTACAGTGTACAGTGATCTGTACCTAACTCTGACGGCAAGGGACAAAAGCCATAAATGTCCGTCCCTGTCGCTTGAACAGTGCAACAGGGACCGTCAAGTACGCCTCCGTTTGCCACGATGGTAGCTTGTCAGCGCCGCTTATCGCCGCTCCCCGCTGGCTGCACAGCCCATCGACACGCGTGTCTGGGAAAGCCCCATGGCGACACGTTGGCGGATGAGCTGGAGCGGAGATGAAGAGAGGTCACTTGCCGCGGCGAGCGCCTTGCCGCGGTAAGGTTCTTGTCGCGCTCGGGAGCTTGTCGCTCACCAAGCCTTCCCGGCAAGCTCCTCTTGCCGGGGTCTTGTTTCCTTTGTGCCCTAGGTGGCCTTCCCGGCAAGCTCCTCTTGCCGGGGCCTTGACTACTTTGTTCTTGAGTGGCTCCAAAGGAGCCGCTGAGGATCTTGGCGGTCACCAGGCCAGCCCTGCCGTGGGGTGTTGCGACTGTCCGTGCACGAGTTCGGGATACTAGGGTACCCCTACTCTAGTACACCGACAAATGTTTTGAAGAAAAGGAATATCAAACGGAGTCGAAACGGAATGAAACCTTCTGGAGAAGTTATTTTTGGAAAGAAAGCAACCTGGGGGACTTGGAGTCCACGTCAAGAAAGCAACGAGGAAGGCAAGAGGCAGGGGGCGCGCCCTCCACCCTCGTGGGCCCCTCGTGGCTCCGCTGACGTACTTCTTTCGCCTATATATATATATATCCATATACCCTAAAACGATGGGGGAACATAATAGATCGGGAGTTCCGCCGCCGCAAGCCTCTCAGAGCTACCAAAACCAATGGGACCTGCTCCGCACCTGCTGAGGGGAATCCCTCACCGGTGGCCATCTTCATCATCCGGTGCTCTCCATGACGAGGAGGAGGAGTTCACCCTCGGTGCGAGGGTATGTACCAGTAGCTATGTGTTTGATCTCTCTCTCGTGTTCTTGATTTGGCACGATCTTGATGTATCGCGAGCTTTGCTATTATAGTTGGATCTTATGTTGCTTCTCCCCTCTACTCTCTGTAATGGATTGAGTTTTCCCTTTGAAGTAATCTTATCGGATTGAGTCTTTAATGATTTGAGAACACTTGATGTATGTCTTGCCGTGCGTATCTGTGGTGACAATGGGATATCACGTGATTCACTTGATGTATGTTTTGGTGGTCAACTTGCGGGTTCCGCCCATGAACCTATGCATAGGGGTTGGCACCCGTTTTCGTCTTGATTCTCTGGTAGAAACATTGGGGCACTCTTTGAGGTTCTATGTGTTGGTTGAATAGATGAATCTGAGATTGTGTGATGCATATCGTATAATCATACCCACGGATACTTGAGGTGGCATTGGAGTATCTAGGTGACATTAGGGTTTTGGTTGATTTGTGTCTTAAGGTGTTATTCTAGTACGAACTCTAGGGCTGTTTGTGACACTTATAGGAATAGCCCAACGGATTGATTGGAAAGAATAACTTTGAGGTGGTTTCGTACCCTACCATAATCTCTTCGTTTGTTCTCCACTATTAGTGACTTTGGAGTGACTCTTTTTTGCATGTTGAGGGATAGTTATATGATCCAATTATGTTATTATTGTTGAGAGAACTTGTACTAGTGAAAGTATGAACCCTAGGTCCATATTGCACTTGTATCACCATCTCTTCGCCGAACTAGTGCACCTATACAATTTGCCATTGTATTGGGTGTGTTTGGGACACAAGAGACTCTTTGTTATTTGGTTGCAGGTTTGCTTGAGAGAGACCATCTTCATCCTACGCCTCCCACGGATTGATAAATCTTAGGTCATCCACTTGAAGGAAATTTGCTACTGTCCTACAAACCTCTGCACTTGGAGGCCCAACAACGTCTACAAGGAGAAGGTTGCATAGTAGACATGAAGTAGTTTCTCGCGCCGTTGCCGGGGAGGTGAGTGCTTGAAGGTATATCTTTAGATCTTGCAATTGAATCTTTTAGTTTCTTGTTTTATCACTAGTCTAGTCTATAAAATAAAATTACAAAAAAATTGGAATTGAGGTTACCTCATATGTGATGAGGACATCAATACCATTGTTACACCCACAACCCCTGCTACTATACATACTGGACCGATTACTAGAGCTCGCGCACGCCAATTAAATTACAAGGTACTTTCGTTTCTTGGTAATGATTCTAATGTTCATGAGAATATGATGCTGCCTAAATTGGATACATTTGTTTTGCTTACAAATGAAGGGCCTAGCTTGGAGAAGGATGAACATTGGAGCAAGAACAAGCATGGAGTTGATGGCATGCGCAAGGGAGATAAGAACAGAGTTTCAAGTGATGATTTCAGGACTTTGAAGCCACCATACTGAGTGCATGAAGCCTTGGACGAAATACACAAGGTGCCAATTCATAATTTTCGTCGAGAGGCTATTCTAGGTGCTGCGTCACCTTATATTTGGGCCAGGCCCATGTAATTTCGAAATACTTCAATATAGGCTGTTTACAGAGTCCGTATGTGTGGGGAAACAAGAGTTAGGGTGGGTTTCAGACCCCTCCTCCAAGGGCCACGAAATCCCCCCCCCCCCCCTCTTCCTCCATATATACATCCCCTAGGGCATCGTTTAGACTTTGGGTTTTGTTTAGACTAAAAGTTCGCCATAGCTGCAACTTCGCATACTTTGTTTGTGTTCGACGACCAGACAAAAGCGTCACAGAACCCCACCTTCATTAATAAAGCTTTCCTCTTTTATTCGCAATATCCAGATTGCAATCTCAGTTTCTTGCTTGTTCTTCGTTTGCTCGCAGGAAATAGACCCTCGTGGTCAGGTTGATCGTGCTCCGGCGTGGTCAATAACCCCTCGGAAGTTGGTTTAGCGATTGCTAAGGTGCGACGTCTTCGCACGTTCATAGTCGGATCGTCAAAGTCGACTCCCACAGAAAACGATTGCTATCTCATCGAAACATCGGGACACCTTTGCCTCTATCAAGTGGTATCAGATTTCCAGGTTGCTCGGTGAGATTTTACAGTTTTTCGTAGTTTAGATCGAGTCTGTTCTTCATACCCATAGTCCATGAAAAAGCCAAAAACAAAATTAGGGTTAGTTCATCTTATCTGAACCAATCTGAGCCTTTGCATAATCTTTTCTGTATTTGCTTTGTTGAATTTTTGGTTGCATCATCGTGTCAAGTTGTTGGTCCTAGCGTCTAGTACTTTAGATTTTCGAGTTCTGTTCACAAGTTGTCAAGCCGCCGCCGCACCATCGTCATCACCGGTGCCATATACCACCATTGTCATCACCGCTGCCATATAACACCATCATCATCACCGCTGCCATATACCACCATCATCATCACCGCTGCCATATACCACCATTGTCATCACCGCTGCCATATACCACCATCGTCATCGCCGCTACCATATACAACATATCCACCGCCATCACGCTAATCCGAGTCCACCTCCATCACAGATTTGCCACCAGTCCGTGTTCCATCGCCCTGCAAATATCCGCCACCAAGTTCCCACCAGATTCATCTCCGCCACTAGTCCTAGTCTGAGTCCAGTAATTGTTGCTTTGTTCTCGATTTCTAGATCACGCGATACTCCGAGTCGTGACAGAGTAGGACTCCCTGATGCGGAGCATCCTATGGACATCACCATGTCAAGAGTCCGTTTGGCAAGTGACACATGTGACCTCTACTTCACATACACAAAGCTGAATCATCTCCTTTACATGTGCTCACTTGACCCCTTCGAGGATGGTGTACTACTTGACATTCCTCTCGTGTGCATGCGTAGGTATTGCCGGAGCTTCACGAACGACGAGGAGGAGTGCGAGCGCCAAGGAACTCCTACACCATCCGCGAGGAAGCATGGAAGAGAAGGAGGAAGAGAACCGGGCCTGTCCAGAACGAGCGGTACTACCGCCCCCAAGCGGTACTACCGCTGAAGGCCCACAAGCCGTACTACCGACCCACATCCGCTCTACTACCGCTCAACCCGACAAACTCCTGTGATCGAACGGCTCGAGAGTGGCACTACCGCCCCATCAAAGCGGTACTACCGCCCTGCCTGTGCGCAGCCGCTGGCCTTTGGCCTTGTATCCCTCTCCCACTTACCCCTTCGTGGCTTAGACTATAAATAGACCACCTCCACTCCTTTCTAGGGTTAGCGTTGTGATAGCTCATCTTGAGATAGAGCATAGCTCATCCGTACCGGATCTACTCCACGTGAGGGATCGTGCCTCCTCGGAGAAGATCCATTCAGATTCAAGGCCTCCATCCGGAGAAGACAATCAAGACTCGTCACGGAGAAGAACGGTTACTCTTGTATATTTCCTTTGTTGATTTTGAATCTTGTTCTACCTTATGCTTTCGGTGATCTAGCCCTTGTGTGATCGATTACTTGTCGGTTGAGTGTTTCTCTCGTTCCTCCCCGTGATTTCCCTTGTGTTCTTCCGCGCGTTCTTCGTGTTTCCCCATAGGATCCCCTCCAAACGTGAAAGATCAACCCCATAGGGTTCCGCCCTACATCACTCCCAAACTTCCGAGCCATCCGCAGAAGAAAAATAGTTCCAGTTTCAAAAAGAAAACTAAGTCTGGAAAATTCTGGCTAGGCAGTTTTTAGGCAATTTGTTGATTTTTTTCGAAAATTTTTTGTTGCGGAGCAAAAAAAAGAGAGGAAAAAAAGTCCAAAAGAAAGTGAAAAAAAGAAAATAAAATCAGAGTGTGCTCCTCCCTTGTTTACGTGCAGCGCCGTGATTTTGTTAGTGTTCTAGGATCGCGTCTCTAGTACGGTCTAGCCTAGGACCAGCATAGTACCGTCGTTGAGCGTTTATTCAACTTTGCATATCTGAATTGATTATTGCTGACCTTTTTTGCTACCATATTATAAGCCTTCCCAGCTCCACATACATCTACATCATGTGTCTGACTCTCCCTGGTAATCGCTCTATCCAAGCTTTGAGAGTTTTGACTACATCGGTTGCCGATCACCGCCTGCTGCTGGGTAAGAACTGGTAAGAATTTGAGATTTGCTTGACGAATTTGTGACACCCACCACCACCACCACTTGTTAGTAGTCTATAGGATCATATTCTTGTGTGTTTCTATTGCTGTTAACCATGCCAGGATCACAAGCCGACGAGATTGACTGGGAGAATTTAACGAACAAGGAGCTTCATGATAAGTTTCAGCAAATGATGACTGAACAAGTGCAAGATGTGCTGAACAATTTTGAAGAGGCCATGGAGAAGATCACTAGCCTGGAGAAGACGTTCGAAACAAAGCTCGATAACAGATTCAAACTGCTTGCGCGTCTTCCACCACCTGCTGCACCTGCCGCACCTCCACAACAACAACGACTACCTCCACGTCGTGAAACAGCCCTCCCCCAAGCGAGCCGTGTCCTTCTTCAGCCTGGCCAAACTGTTGGTGCTGCTGTTGATACGTCTGTGGCTCCTGCTGCTGATGAGGTGGAGGATGATTATGCGGGAGATTACGAGGATGAGGTTGATCAAAATCAGAACTACGTGCAACCACTAGCACCACAACCACCAGGTCGTCCACATGCAAATAATGGCAATGTTAGGGCTCCCCTTCAGGTACGAGATCATGACCATCTCCCTAAATTGAAATTGAATATTCCACCATTTGAGGGTAGATATGTTCACGATATATATCTTACTTGGGAGTTAGAAACTGAACAACGATTTACATGTTTACAATATCCCGAGGAGAGACGTGTTCTGCTTTCTTTGTTTGTGCTTTCACTAGCTTTGCATGTGTTCGTTGGTCCGAACATTGTAGATTATATCCTGTTCCAACTACTTGGGCTGCTTTGAAAACTGCTATGCGTACTCGTTGGGTTCCACCATATTATCAACGTGAATTACTTCAAAAATTGCAGTGCTTAAGACAAGGAAAAAATTCTGTAGAAGAATATTATCAGGAATTACAAACTGGCTTGATTCGATGTGGTATTGTTGAGGAAAATGAAGCTATGCTTGCATGTTTTATGGGTGGATTAAATAGAGAGATTCAGACCATTCTAGAGTATAAGGATTATAATAATATCACTCGTTTATTCCATCTTGCTTGTAAAGCTGAATGTGAAGTCAGGATCGCGGGCATTGGCGCCGAACTAACTTTTTTGCAGGTCGACCTTCATCATGGACACCACGTGCATCATCTACTTCCACTGCACCATCACCTCCTTCAGGTGCCACCTCCAACCGTGATACAAGAAAGCAGGCACAACCACCACTATCTGCCAAGAGCACACCTGCCGGGCCTGCATAGAGCTCGTCTTCTTCCATGGCGTCAACAAGGCACACAAGTGATATTATTTGTCGTCGTTGTAAGGGAAGAGGACATTTTGCGAGAGAATGCAAATCTCAGCGTGTGATGATTGCTACTGATGATGGTGGGTATGAGTCCGCTAGTGTATATGATGAGGAGACTTTGGCTCTTATTACACGTGACAAACACGGTGGAGATGATTCTGATCATGAGACGCAATACATGGCTCCTGAAGATGCTGACAGGTATGAATGTTTAGTTGCTCAACGTGTTTTCAGTGTGCAGGTTACACAAGCTGAGCAAAATCAGAAGCATAATTTGTTCCATACAAAGGGAGTTGTGAAGGAACGTTCTATTCGCGTCATCATAGATGGAGGGAGCTGCAACAACTTGGCTAGTATGGAGATGGTGGAGAAGCTATCTCTCACCACAAGACCACATCCACATCCTTACTACATCCAATGGTTCAACAACAGTGGCAAGGTTAAGGTAACACGTACTGTTCGTGTGCATTTTAGTATCTCTACAAATGCTGATTATGTTGATTGTGATGTGGTACCTATGCAAGCATGTTCCTTATTACTTGGTAGACCATGGCAATTTGATAAAAATTCTGTACACCATGGTAGAAACAATCAGTATACTCTTGTTCATAAGGATATAAATATTACTTTGCTTCCTATGACTCCTGATTCCATTTTGAAAGATGATATTCATAGAGCTAATAAAGCAAAACAGGAGAAAAATAAGAGTGAAAATCAGATTGTGGCAAAAGAATTTGAGCAACAAATGAAGCCTAATAATAAACCATCTAGTGTTGCTTCTGAAATTAAATTGAGAAGTGCATGTTTACTTGCCACCAAATCTGATATTGATGAGCTAGTTTTTAGCAAATCTGTTTGCTATGCTTTTGTGTGCAAAGAGGCATTATTTTCATTCGAGGACGTGCCTTCCTCTTTGCCCCCTGCAGTCACTAACATTTTGCAGGAGTTCACTGACGTCTTCCCACAAGACGTGCCACCGGGATTACCACCTATTCGAGGGATTGAGCATCAAATTGACTTAATTCCCGGTGCATCGCTACCCAACCGTGCACCATGCCGTACCAATCCAGAGGAGACGAAGGAGATCATACGTCAAGTACAGGAGCTGCTCGACAAAGGTTATATTCGCGAATCCCTTAGTCCTTGTGCTGTTCCTATTATTCTAGTGCCGAAAAAGGATGGTACGTCGCGTATGTGTGTTGATTGTAGAGGCATTAATAATATTACTATTCGTTATCGTCATCCTATTCCTAGGCTAGATGATATGCTTGATGAATTGAGTGGCTCTACAATATTCTCCAAAGTTGGTTTGCGTAGTGGATACCATCAAATTCGTATGAAATTGGGAGATGGATGGAAAACAGCTTTTAAAACTAAGTTTGGTTTATATGAGTGGTTAGTCATGCCTTTTGGGTTAACTAATGCACCTAGTACTTTCATGAGACTAATGAACGAAGTTTTACGTGCTTTCATTGGACGATTTGTGGTAGTCTATTTTGATGATATACTGATTTATAACAAATCTTTGGAAGAACATTTGGAACATATACGTGCTATTTTTATTGCTCTACGTGATGCACGTTTGTTTGGTAACCTTGGGAAGTGGACCTTTTGCACCGACCGAGTATCTTTTCTTGGCTATGTTGTTACTCCACAGGGAATTGAAGTTGATAAAGCCAAGACTGAAGCTATTGAGAGTTGGCCGCAGCCCAAAACAGTCACACAAGTGAGGAGTTTTCGTGGACTCGTTGGTTTCTATAGGCGTTTTGTGCGAGATTTTAGCACCATTGCTGCACCTGTAACATCCCAAAATTCTAAATTTTGGAATGTTATAAACAAATAGATAGTTTTGATTGATTGTTTGATTGATTGACTGAAAGTGAGTGAATTGAAACTTTTGAAAGTTAAATGAGAGGAATAAAGGACTTTCCCAAACTTTCATTTTTGCTTTTATGATCTTCGAATTCAAATTCTTTTCATCACAAAACCCTAGAGAGAAGATGACATGACTTCTTCCATTTATTTAAATGACAAGGGGTGTTGAAAATATTTGAATTTCATTTGGAAAATATTTCCAATTCTGAAATTTTATGCAACTCAATGATTTTCACGAGCGAAGATAAAATGACTTCTTCAAAACATATGAAATATGAGTTGGGAGTTTCAAAGAATTAAATTCAAAGTTCTTTTGAATTTATTTTCAATTTGGAGTTATTTGAGTTTTATTCAAATTATTTTTCTCCAAAAATAAAATACATGGAAAATAGGGTAACATGATTCCCTACATCAGAAAATTGGAGAGAAATTAATTTGAAGTCATTTTGGTATTTTAAAAATGATTTTTGTTGGATTTTATTGGACCAGTAGCACTGTTTGAATTATTAGAATTATTGTGGATTTTATTTGAAGCTAGAATAATGTTCATATTGTAGGAAATCTTTTTCTGAAAATTTTGATATATTATATGCCCATATAATATTTTCATTTAATTTGTTTTATTATTTCATTTGTTTGGAGAATGTTTATTTTAAATAAAAAAACCTTCCCCTCGCCGACTGGACCGGCCCGTTGGCCTTTCGGCCCAGCAGAGGCCCAGCCCGACGCTTCGCTCGTCCCGAAGCTCCGCTCGAGACCGCCGCCGCCACGACTTCGCCGCCGCCGCCTCGGGCAGCGTGCCGCCTCGGCCTCCTCCTGCCCCTCCCCAGACGCCACCTCTTCCCCCAATAAAAGCGCCGCCCGGCCCTGTTCCTCTCTCCCTCGCTCGCCGCCGCCTAAGTCGCCGCCCGGCGAGACCGCCCGCGCCGCCGCCAAGCCGCCCTCGCCGCCTATGCCCACTGCCGTCGCGACCACCATAACCGCCGCCAGCGCCGCCTCTCCCGTTCGCCTCGCCGTCTCCTCCGACGACCGGAGCCGCCCGCCGGAGCCCCGCGCCGCCTCGCCGGACTCTCCGGAGTTAACCGCCGCCGCCGGTTTCCCCTCTCCCGAACCGGTACAAAACCCCTCGGTTTTCCTACGGTTTTTTTGGTTTTTTAGATTAGAGCGGTTTATTATTCTGTTAGTTTATTTAACGAACGTTTTCTGTTTAGGTAGTTCTAGTGAATAGATTCATTAGATTAGTTCTGTAGCGAGCGTTCACTCGATAGATTTTTTTTTAATTTCTGGCCAGGGACCTATCTGTGATGTTTTCCTTTATAGATTAGTCCCCAATTTTCAAACCCTCATAACTCTTTACTCGTTAGTCCAAATTCAACGAAACCAACGCCCACTTCTTCGTTATGATCTCCTCTATCCAGTAATCCAACTCAAACATGTTTTTGAAAGTTTAAAATTTGAATTAAATCAGATTTGAATTCAAACTTCGTTTGATCATAACTTGAGTTTCGTAACTCCGACTTAGTTGATTCTTTTTGCAAATCGAAGCTTTTGACCTAAACTTTCTGATAAGGCCAAATTCACATAATGTTGGTACTGTTAGAAATTGTTTTATGTTGCAAGAGTTATTTGTTTGGTTTTGATGTTTTCCGAATTGTTTTCTTCGTTCTTTCCGATGTTTTGAGTGATTGCTTATGTGTGGCCACTATTGCTTGATTACGATAGATTGACCGGAGTGTGACGAGTAGAACTATCAAGAGTTTTGAGTGGGAATCATCTTCATCAACTTTGCAGGCAAGTAACACTTTGATCATACTCTTCTCATACCCAGTTTTTGTGCATTAGATTTATTCCTCCAACACTTGCATGATTAGGATCTAATTAAATTGTGGGTTATGGGAAGTAGATGAGGTAGTACCTATTACCTGTTTTATTATCAAACCCTTGGGAGTTACTTCTACGTTTGCTTATTACGCCATGCTATGCTCGTAGACGTGAATTGGGTTTGAGTGAATACCCATGACAGATGTGAGATTGATAATTAATGGTTTATCTAAGGTGGCAACTTAAACACACATCTGGGTGGATTGAGGCACCTGGCTATTCCAGGATTTGCCTATCAAGGCACCTGGGTAGACAGGATTTGCTTGTATTTCTTCGGACCGCCACCCAGGCTCAAAGGGATCATGAGATTATTCAAACTAGAAACTTCCGTGTGCAGCCACAAGCCATTATGGGCTCTGGCATAGTTGACTAAGTTGTGCGAACTCTTACGGGTAGACTAGCAGATGTAGGGGAAAGTAGGTGTACCGGTCTACCCACAAGTAAGGTGCTAGTGCTTCTGAAAGACTATGTCTCGGTCATCTGTTTCTCAAACATCATGTAGTGCGAGAAATCCAACGGAGGAGATCGAGTCTTGTGGGGAAAAGTGCGCAAACCTCTGCAGAGTGTATAAACTAATCATGGTTAGCCGTGTCCCCGGTTATGGACATCTTGAGTATCTAGTTCTTGGATTATCCTGTTGATCTCATCATGTTACTTTAATTAACTTTGTTGGGTTTTAATGAGTACTTTTAATTGGGATTGAGAATGCTGTCAACCATTCTCAATGTTTCACAACCACCATGATAGTTAAATAAATTTATTCCTTTGTAGTAGGGAAAAATTGGCTTTTCGCAAAACCTTATAACCATAGAGCTTTTCCACCAGCCATATATGCATGTAGTATAGGCTTATTCCTTCATTACTCTCTATGTGTTACATTGCGGCATATTCCATGTCTGACCCGTTTGGCTGCAACTTTTCATGTTGCAGACTTTCCAAACGACGAGTAAGTGATACATTAGGGTTACGATTTCTACACTCAACTTTGCCGTTGGTGTTGATGGGAATCCACAATCTTGTTGCTTCAGCTATATTTTTGGATTGAGGTAATAATATTTACGTTACTTTATACATGTGATTTACCTCTGTTATAAATCCTTCGAGTACTGTGTGTGTCAGCATACCGATCCAGGGATGACACAAGAGCACAGAGACTTGATCCATTCGGGTCGGGTCGCTACATCACCTCTCAATGAGCTTACAAAGAAGGATGTGTCGTTTGTTTGGGGTACCACACAGGAAGAAGCCTTCACGGTATTGAAAGATAAGTTGACACATGTTCCTTTACTGTAACTTCCTGATTTTACTAAGACTTTTCAGCTTGAATGTGATGCTAGTGGAATTGGATTAGGAGGTGTGTTATTACAAGATGGCAAACCCGTTGCATACTTTTCTGAAAAATTGAGTGGGCCTAGTCTGAACTATTCTACTTATGATAAAGAATTATATGCTCTTGCTTGGACTTTAGAGACATGGCAACATTATTTATGGCCCAAGAATTTGTTATGCATTCTGATCATGAATCTTTGAAACATATTAAAAGTCAAGCTAAACTGAATCGTAGACATGCTAAATGGGTTGAATTCATTGAGACTTTCCCTTATGTCATTAAACACAAGAAGGGTAAAGAAAATGTTATTGCTGATGCTTTGTCTCGTCGCATTACTATGCTTTCACAACTTGACTTCAAAATATTTGGTTTGGAGACCATCAAAGATCAATATGTGCATGATGTTGATTTTAAAGATGTAATGCAGAATTGTAAAGAAGGACGAACATGGAACAAGTTTGTTATTAATGATGGATTTGTGTTTCGTGCTAACAAGCTATGCATTCCTGCTAGCTCTGTTCGTCTTTTGTTGTTGCAGGAGGCGCATGGAGGAGGATTAATGGGACACTTTGGCGTGAAGAAGACGGAGGACGTACTTGCTACACATTTCTTTTGGCCAAAGATGAGACGGGATGTTGAGCGTTTTGTTGCTCGCTGCACTACATGTCAAAAAGGTAAGTCACGAATCAATCCTCATGGTTTATATATGCCTTTGCCTGTACCTAGTGTTCCTTGGGAGGATATATCTATGGATTTTGTTTTAGGTTTACCTCGAACAAAGAAGGGGAGGGATAGCATATTTGTTGTCGTGGATAGGATCTCGAAAATGGCATTCTTTATACCATGTCATAAAAGCGATGATGCTGTTAATGTTGCTGATTTGTTCTTTCATGAAATTATTTGCTTGCATGGTGTGCCAAATACTATTGTTTCAGATTGTGGTACTAAATTTCTTAGACACTTTTGGAGATGTTTATGGGCTAAGTTGGGGACTAAACTGCTTTTTAGTACTACTTGTCACCCCCAAACTGATGCTCAAACTGAAGTAGTCAATAGAACATTGTCTACTATGCTTAGGGCTGTTTTGAAGAATAATAAGAAAATGTGGGAAGAATGCTTGCCTCATATTGAATTTTCTTATAATCGTTCGTTGCATTCTACTACTAAGATGTGCCCTTTTGAAATTGTGTATGGTTTCCTACCTCGTGCACCCATTGATTTGTTGCCTCTTCCATTTTCGGAGAAGGTTAATTTTGATGCTAAACAACGTGCTGAATTGATCTTAAAAATGCATGAGTTAACTAAGGAAAACATTGAGCGTATGAACGCTAAATATAAACTTGTTGCAGATAAGGGTAGAAAACATGTTGTCTTTGCACCTGGAGATCTTGTTTGGTTACATATGTGTAAGGATAGGTTTCCTGATTTGCGCAAATCAAAGCTAATGCCACATGCTGATGGTCCTTTTAAGGTGTTAAAGAAAATAATTGATAATGCATATAAACTTGAGCAACTGCAGATTTTGGGGTTAGTCCCCCTTTTAACATTGCAGATTTGAAGCCTTATTTGGGTGAGGAAGATGAGCTTCCGTCGAGGACGACTTCATTTCAAGAAGGGGAGGATGATGAGGACATCAATACCATTGTTACACCCACAACCCCTGCTACTATACATACTGGACCTATTACTAGAGCTCGCGCACGCCAATTAAATTACCAGGTACTTTCGTTTCTTGGTAATGATTCTAATGAGAATATGATGCTGCCTAAATTGGATACATTTGTTTTGCTTACAAATGAAGGGCCTAGCTTGTAGAAGGATGAACATTGGAGCAAGAACAAGCATGGAGTTGATGGCATGTGCAAGGGAGACAAGAACAGAGTTTCAAGTGATGATTTCAGGACTTTGAAGCCACCATAATGAGCATGAAGCCTTGGACGAAATATACAAGATGTCACTTCATAATTTTCGTCCAGAGGCTATTCTAGGTGATGCGTCACCTTATATTTGGGCCAGGCCCATGTAGTATCGAAATACTTCAATATAGGCTGTTTTTAGAGTCCATATGTGTGGGGAAACAAGAGTTAGGGTGGGTTTCGGACCGCTCCTCCAAGGGCCACGAAATTCACCCTCTCTTCCTCCATATATACAGCCCCTAGGGCATCGTTTAGACTTTGGGTTTTGTTTAGACTAAAAGTTGGCCATAGCTGCAACTTCGCGTACTTCATTTGTGTTCAACGACCAGACAAAGGCGTCACAGAACCCCACCTTCATTAATAAAGCTTTCCTCTTTTATTCGCAATATCCAGATTGCAATCTCAGTTTCTTGCTTGTTCTTCGTTTGCTCGCAGGAAATAGACCCTCGTGGTCAGGTTGATCGTGCTCCGGCGTGGTCAATAACCCTTCAGAAGTTGGTTTAGCTATTGCTAAGGCGCGACGTCTTCGCACGTTCGTAGTCGGATCGTCAAAGTCGACTCCCACAGAAAACAGCACTGTACAACATATAGCTAGTTCAACTTCATAAGAGCAATATTAGAACAATATATTCATTTCCCTAATAAAAGCTTATGGTGGAGCTTGGTAAGGATGGTGGCACAAAATTTGATGCAATTGTAAGTGAGCATCAATAATGTTGGAAAAGGTTCACAAATTTGCAAATGCAACAAGTAGGCCAAGCAAATAATGGTACACGGAAACACACACGCAAATAGATAAGTGGGATTGTGCAAACCAAAAGTGAGCTAAAATGTGGAATCCACGAAAATGCTCTGGTTGCACAATACTAGAGAGACGCTAGCACGATTGCACAATAGGCGGATACGGAACTTGTGCACAACCTACTAGGCAAAATGCAACTATCTCTATCCCACGTATGCTATATGTATGGTATTTCGGTGCTATGATCCAAGATGATCCAATATGACAATCTTAATGAAGTATGATGCTATGGTTCTTGCTCATAAGCTCTTCGCTTATCTTTCCTCTTTGCTTAAAAGCTTGGGTGGCTCTTTCACTTTTGAGCTCTTTTCTCATGCAAAACTTCACGAACCAAGATAGCAATTGTGTATGCTATGAAAACTTTGTGACACACAAATGGATCCCAAGATATGCACCACGGTGGTATGGTATGTATGCTATGGAGTATGATCACTAATGTGCACAAGTCACGTTGCCGGCAATACTCAATGGCTAGTCTCATGGGTAAGCTACGCAAAAGTAAGGCCATGTGGGTATCAATGTAATTGCAAGGTATGACAAAGATGTCGACGATGTTACTGTCCTTGGTGATGATGTGAACCTTGCGAAGATGAGCCGAGGTGATGATGAAGTCCAACCGTACCTAGATAGCCGAAACACAATAGGACACGGGAACCACAACTCAAAATCTCAAGGACCAAAATGTGTCAACAATCGTCATAGGCGGTATTGGGGAGTATGGTGGTGTGTGTGGGTTTTGGATGATGTGGTGGAAGGGTGGTGGTGGTGGCTACACTGAACAATTTCAGTTTCGTCAGGGTTTCACAGATGTCCGGTTTTTCCGGTCGTCCGACCGCCGGAAGTCCGGCAGGGTCCGGTCGTCCGTAAATTTGAATCGGGACAGGGGTTCCGGTTGTCCGGAAAGGTCGGACGTCCGGTGGTCGGGGTCAACTCTGGATGAACAGGGGCGATTTTAAGGTGGAAGAAGGTGGAGAGGTCGAAATTGAGCGGATTGATGGATGGAAAAGTGGTGGTGAGGGAGGGGAAAGCTAGATCCACTCGTAGCAACACAAATCCATGGACAAAATCCAACAAAATCTCAACTCACCAACAATTTACAAAAAAAATTTGGGGCTACTTTTGGTGGGGAATTTTTGGATTTAGGACAAAAATAACAAAATCAAGCTAGAAAACACGGGGTAGGGGCTGCAAAAACGTAATCAACATGGCTCATGATACCAAGATGATGTAGGGCGGAGCCCTAGTCGGAGATCTTTCACGTTTGGACGGAATCCTACGGGGAAAACACGCCGAACGAGCGGAAGAACACAAGGGAAAACACACGAGCGAATAATAAACCGACAAGTATCGATCACACAAGGGCTAGATCACCGAACACATAAGGTAGCACAAGATTCAAAATCAACAAAGGAAAGATACACGAGTAGCCGTTCTTCTCCGTGAGGAGGTCTTGATGGGGGTCCACCCTAGAAGGGGGTCTTGAATCCTCTTGGAAGGATCTTCTCCGAGGAGGCGCGATTTCCGAGGAGATGGTAACCAAGTGGATGAGCAAATCTCTCACACAAATATGAGCTAATCCTTTGCTAACCCTAACTAGGAGGAGGAGGAGGTCTATTTATAGTCTTAGTGCAAATGGGGGCGAGGTGAAGGGGTACAAGGGCTCCAGCCCGCGGGCGCGATCACTTTCGAGGGCGGACGTCCGTAAGGCGTCAGACGTCCGGAGACTTCGTGGATGGTCCGGACGTCCGCGAGGCTCGGACGTCCGTGGATTCAGCTCGGACTCTGGTGCGTCGGTCGTCCGGAGAGGGCCGGTCGTCCGGGGCTTCGGGAAGGCCCGGACGTCCGCGGATCGTCGGACGTCCGCGGATCGTCGGACGTCCGTAGATTCGGCTCTGGTACGGGTCGTCCGATAGTCCGGTGGCTTCGGTCTTCCATGAGTTTCCATACGGGTGCCCAGCTGCCGGACGTCCGAAGGGCGTCGGTCGTCCGTGGCCTGGGAGTCGTCGGACGTCCGGACTTGGTCGGTCGTCCGGCGCCTGTAGCTTCAACAGCTTTTCTTCTCCATCACGATTGGGGTCCTCGTCGTCTTGGCTCTTGCAAGTAGCTGTTCCTTGGCTCGTTCCCAAGTACCTGATTACACATAGAGTTTCCGAATGAGGTAGTAGCCATGTCTCATGATTAGGAAGAGGGAGTTCGGAGAGGACCGAGTTCACCTTATCTTCAATTGCCTTAGCTCGAGCTCGAGTCATGGGTCCACGTGGTGTTGAGGAAGATGTAGGTGCGTCCATGGGGATGAGTGAGGGATGCTCCGCATCATCTCCCCCCCCCCCCTTGTGAGAGATTCGACCTTGGATCAAAAGCTTCATCTCCATGGTATGGTGCGAGGTCCTTGACGTTGAAGATGTCGCTCACATTGTACTTGTCTCGAGGTAGGTCGATCTTGTAGGCGTTGTCGTTGTAGCGTGCTAGCACGTTGAAAGGTCCATCGGCTCTAGGAAGAAGCTTGGACTTGCGTTCTTTGGGGAAGTGGTCCTTGCGAAGGTGTGGCCACACTAGATCACCAATGTTGAAGACCATGGGTTGCTTGTTGACGTTGAGCTTGGTCGCTAGTCGTTTTACTTGGCGCTCGATGGTTTGTCTTGTATCTGTAACATCCCAAATTTTCAGATTTGGAATGTTAATAGGATCATTCTTGGTCATCATGATTTCTATGCATATTTGAATTATTATTATTATTGTTTATTCAAAGTGTTTTCCAACTCAAGGCAAAAATATTTGGAGTGGAGATAATATGACTTCTCGCCTATTAATTATTTATGGAAAATGCTAAGAATATATTCTGGTGTCTACCTAAATTATTTTTTTCTTTATAGAAACTCAAAATTGTTTTATAGTGGTAATTATAATGCTCATTATATGCTTATATCACATAAAATAATTTTCCAAAAAGTGCATACGTGTTTTAAAAATGTTCACAGTATTCTATATTAGTATTAGTATTTTTACTGTTTGTTCTGGTATTTTTAGGAAGTAATCTTATATTTTATTTTTAGCCAAATAGACCTTCTGTTCAGTATAATTACTCAGCCAGATTTTACTATTCATAGGCTGAACAGTGCGCAGCAAACTTCTATTCCCCGCCCGCAGGACAGCGAAGCAAGCAGGGCGGCCCATTTTGGAGCACCAACGCTGCAGCCCAGCACCGCACCCCTTCTCGTTTTGTTATCTCTCTCGCCACTCTGCCACTGAATTTGGGTCCCGCTTGTCATCTCTTCCAACGACCGTGTTCATCACGAACACCGTGACCGAATCAGACCAAGTCGAATCGATCGACTCGATTGATCCCTGGACTCCACGCGCAAGTTGACGCCTTATATAAGTTCATCAATCCCTCCTCGACCGATTTTTGGCAAAATCCTGGACTCTCGTGCCCTAGGTCACCGTTGCCTCAACTTTGGATCTCGCCGGAGTTCCGCCGCAGAAGTTCCTTCGCCCGTTGTTTCCGTCGACGCAGAAGGTTCCTAGCACCTACTATTACCCCTGTTAATTCCGCCTTGATCTCCGCTATCGCCTTGACCCTCTACCTCGCATAGGGGAGTACCAAACCAAGCGCCAGGACCTCGACCCGAAGATCACAGCCACCGCCTGAGCTCCAGCCACCCTCTGCCGTCGTCTCCGCTCGCCGCCGACGCCGCTGAGGACGTAATCGAGACCGCAGCAGAGATCGTCGCCCCGTACGCTATCCTCCGGAGTCTGGAGACCACCGGAGCAGGCGCCACCATTACCGCCCGAGCCGCCGTGCCGCCGTTTTGTCCAAGTCCGGCCGCCCCAGCCTCTGTTCTTCTCCGGTAAGTGAACACGCACCGTACGATCTTTCTCCGAGGGCCAAGATTAGATCTATTGTTTTTTTTCTTTAAGCCAAACCGTTTTCCACTAAATAGTGACCGTTCGTTGCTTAAGCCTCGTAGCAGACACCCTACAGTGATAGAGGCAAAGGTGTCCCGTCTTTCGATGAGATGTTGGTTTTCGCTTTGGAGGAAGTCGACTTTGACGATCCGACTACGAACGTGCGAGGACGCCGCGCCTTAGCAATCGCTAAACCAACTCCGAGAGGTTATTGACCACGCCGAGCACGATCAACGACCACGAGGGTCTGTTTCCTGCGAGCAAGCGAAGAACAAGCAAGAAACTGAGATTGCAATCTGGATATTGCGAATATAAGATGAAAGCTTTATTGATCAAGGTGGGGTTCTGTGGACGCTTTTGTGCGGTCGTTGAACACAAACGAAACGTGAAGTTGCAGCTATGGCGAACTTTTAATCTAAACAAAACCCAAGGTCTAAACGGTGCCCTAAGGGCTGTATATATGGAGGAAGAGGGGAATTTCGTGGCCCTTGGTGGAGGGGTCCAAATCAACCCTAACTCTTGTTTCCCCACACATACGGACTCTAAAACAGCCTATACTTAAGTATTTCGAAATTACATGGGCCTGGCCCACTAATAAGGTGACGAAGCACCTAGAATAGCCTCGGGACGACATGTATGAAGTAGCATCTTGTATATTTCGTCCAAGGCTTCATGCACCCATTATGGTGGCTTCAAAGTCCTCAAATCATCACTTGTAACTCCGTTCTTGTTCCCCTTAGCATGGCATTATCTCCATGCTTGTTCTTGCTCAATGTCCATCCTTCTCCAAGCTAGGGCCTTCATTTGTAAGCAAAACAAATGTATCCAATTTAGGCAGCATCATATTCTCATGAACATTAGAATCATTACCAAGAAACGAAAGTACGATAATTTAATTGGCGTCATGTGAGCTCTAGTAATTGGTCCAATTATATGTAGCAGTAGGGGCTGTGGGTGTAACAATGGTATTGATGTCCTCATCATCCTCCCTTCTTGAAATGAAGTCGTCCTCGACGGAGCTCATATTCCTCACCCAAATAAGGCTTCAAATCTGCAATGTTAAAAGTGGGACTAACCCCAAAATCTGCAGGCAGCTCAAGTTTATATGCATTATCATTTATTTTCTCTAACACCTTAAATGGACCATCAGCACGTGGCATTAGCTTTGATTTGCGCAAATTAGGAAACCTTCCTTACGCAAATGTAACCAAAAAAGATCTCCAGGTGCAAAGAGAACATGTTTTCTACCCTTATCTCCAGCAAGTTTATATTTAGCATTCGTACGCTCAATGTTTTCCTTAGTTATCTCATGCACTTCTAAAATCAATTCAGCACGTTCTTTAGCATCAAAATTAACCTTCTCCGAAGATGGAAGAGGCAACAAATCAATAGGTGCACGAGGTAGGAAGCCATACACAATTTCAAAAGGGCACATCTTAGTTGTAGAATGCAATGAACGATTATAAGCAAATTCAATATGAGGCAAGCATTCTTCCCACATTTTCTTATTATTCTTCAAAACAGCCCTAAGCATAGTAGACAATGTTCTATTGACTACTTCAGTTTATCCATCAGTTTGGGGTGACAAGTAGTACTAAAAAGCAGTTTAGTCCCCAACTTAGCCCATAAACATCTCCAAAAGTGGCTAAGAAATTTAGTATCACGATCTGAAACAATAGTATTTGGCACACCATGCAAGCGAATAATTTCACGAAAGAACAAATCAACAACATTAACGACATCATCGCTTTTATGACATGGTATAAAGTGTGCCATTTTGAGAATCTATCCACGACAACAAATATGCTATCCTCCCTTCTTTGTTCGAGGTAAACCCAAAACAAAGTCCATAGATATATCCTCCCAAGGAACACTAGGCACGAGCAAAGGCATATATAAACCATGAGGATTGAGTCGTGACTTAGCTTTTTGACATGTAGTGCAGCGAGCAACAAAACGCTCAACATCCGTCTCATCTTTGGCCAAAAGAAATGTGTAGCAAGTATATCCTCCGTCTTCTTGACGCCAAAGTGTCCCATTAATCCTCCTCCATCGCCTCCTGCAACAACAAAAGACGAACAGAGCTAGCAGGAATGCATAGCTTGTTAGCACGAACACAAAACCATCATTAATAACGAACTTGTTCCATGTTCTTCCTTCTTTACAATTCTGCATTACATCTTTAAAATCAGCATCATGCACATATTGATCTTTGATGGTCTCCAAACCAAATATTTTGAAGTCAAGTTGTGAAAGCATAGTATAGCGACGAGACAAAGCATCAACAATAACATTTTCTTTACCCTTCTTGTGTTTAATGACATAAGGGAAAGTCTCAATGAATTCAACCCATTTAGCATGTCTACGATTCAGTTTAGCTTGACTTTTAATATGTTTCAAAGATTCATGATCGAATGTATAACAAATTCTTTGGGCCATAAATAATGTTGCCATGTCTCTAAAGTCCGAACAAGAGCATATAATTCTTTGTCATAAGTAGAATAGTTCAGACTAGGCCCACTCAATTTTTCGTAAAAGTATGCAACAGGTTTGCCATCTTGTAATAACACACCTCCTAATCCAATTCCACTAGCATCACATTCAAGCTCAAAAGTCTTATTAAAGTCAGGAAGTTGGAGTAAAGGAGCATGTGTCAACTTATCTTTCAATACCGTGAAGGCTTCTTCCTGTGCGGTACCCCAAACAAAAGGCACATCCTTCTTTGTAAGCTCATTGAGAGGTGCAACAATGGTGCTAAAGTCTCTCACAAAACGCCTATAGAAACCAGCGAGTCCAAGAAAACTCCTCACTTGTGTGACCGTTTTGGGCTGCGGCCAACTCTCAATAGCTTCAATCTTGGCTTTATCAACTTCAATTCCTGTGGAGTAACAACATAGCCAAGAAAAGATACTCGATCGGTGCAAAAGGTGCACTTCCCAAGGTTACCAAACAAGCGTGCATCACGTAGAGCATTAAAAACAACACGTAAATGTTCCAAATGTTCTTCCAAAGATTTGCTATAAATCAGTATATCATCAAAGTAAACTACCACAAATCGTCCAATGAAAGCACGTAAAACTTCGTTCATTAATCTCATGAAAGTACTAGGTGCATTAGTTAACCCAAAAGGCATGACTAACCACTCATATAATCCAAACTTAGTTTTAAATGCTGTTTTCCATTCATCTCCCAATTTCATACGAATTTGATGGTATCCACTACATAAATCAACTTTGGAGAATATTGTAGAGCCACTCAATTCATCAAGCATATCATCTAGCCTAGGAATAGGATGACGATAACGAATAGTAATATTATTAATGCCTCTACAATCAACACACATACATGACGTACCATCCTTTTTAGGCACTAGTATAATAGGAACAGCACAAGGACTAAGAGATTGGCGTATATAACCTTTGTCGAGCAGCTCCTGTACTTGACGCATAATCTCCTTCGTCTCCTCTGGATTGGTATGGTATGGTGCGCGGTTGGGTAGCGATGCACCGAATTAAGTCAATTTGATGCTCAATCCCTCGAATAGGTGGTAATCCGGTGCACGTCTTGTGGGAAGGCGTCGGTGAACTCTGCAAAATGTTAGTGACAAGAGGGGCAAAGAGGAAGGCACGTCCTCGAATGAAAATAATGCCTCTTTGCACACAAAAGCATAGCAAACAGATTTGCTAGAATCTAGCTCATCAATATCAGATTTGGTGGCAAATAAACATGCACTTTTCAGTTTAATTTCGAAGCAACATTAGATGGTTTATTATTAGGCTTCATTTGTTGCTCAAATTCTTTTGCCACAATCTGATTTTCACTCTTATTTTCTCCTGTTTTGCTTTATTAGCTCTATTAATATCATCTTTCAAAATGGAATCAGGAGTCATAGGAAGCAAAGTAATATTTTTATCCTTGTGAACAAGAGTATACTGATTGTTTCTACCATGGTGTACAGAATTTTTATCAAATTGCCATGGTCTACCAAGTAATAAGGAACATGCTTGCATAGGTACCACATCACAATCAACATAATCAGCATATGTAGAGATACTAAAATGCACACGAACGAAGACGTGTTACCTTAACCTTGCCGCTGTTGTTGAACCATTGGATGTAGTAAGGATGTGGATGTGGTCTTGTGGTGAGAAAGCTTCTCCACCATATCCATGCTAGCCAAGTTGTTGCAGCTCCCTCCATCTATGATGACTTGAATAGAACGTTCCTTCACAACTCCTTTGTATGGAACAAGTTATGCCTCTGATTTTGCTCACTTGTGTAACCTGCACACTCAAAACACGTTGAGCAACTAAACATTCATACTGTCGGCATCTTCAAGAGCCATGTATTGCGTCTCGGGATCAGAATCATCTCCACCGTGTTCTTCATGTGTAATAAGAGCCAAAGTCTCTTCATCATAGTCACTAGCGGACTCATACCCACCATCCTCAAGAGCAATCATCACACGCTGAGATTGGCATTCTCTCATAAAATGTCCTCTTCCCTTACAACGACGACAAATAATATCACTTGTGTGCCCTGTTGACGCCATGGAAGAAGAAGAGCTCTGTAGGCCCAGAAGGTGTACTCTTGGCGATAGTGGTGGTTGTGCTGCTTTCTTGTATCACGGTTGGAGGTGGCAGCCGACGGAGGTGCGGTGTAGTAGAGCGTGTGGAAGTAGATGATGCACGTGGTGTCCATGATGAAGGTCGACCTACGAGAAAAGTTAGTCGCGCCAAGGCACATCGATCCTGCACTTCACGTTCAGCTTTACAAGCAAGATGGAATAATCGAGTGATATTATTATAATCCTTGTAGTCTAGAATGGTCTGAATCTCTCTATTTAATCCACCCGAAAAGCGTGCAAGCATAGCTTCATTCTCCTCAACAATACCACATCTAATCAAGCCAGTTTGTAATTCCTGATAATATTCTTCTACCGAATTTTTTCCTTGTCTTAAGCGCTGCAATTTTTGAAGTAATTCACGTTGATAATATGGTGGAACCCAACGAGTCACGCATAGCAGTTTTCAAAGCAGCCCAAGTAGCTGGAACAGGATATAATCTACAATGTTCGAGACCACCAAACACATGCAAAGCTAGTGAAAGCACAAACAGCAGCGAGAACACGTCTCTCCTCGGGATATTGTAAACATGTAAATCGTTGTTCAGTTTCTAATTCCCAAGTAAGATATATATCAGGAACATATCTACCCTCAAATGGTGGAATATTCAATTTCAGTTTAGGGAGATGGTCATGATCTCGTACCTGAAGGGGAGCCCGAACATTGCCATTATTTGCATGTGGACGACCTGGTGGTTGTGGTGCTGGTGGTTGCACGTAGTTCTGATGTTGATCAACCTCATCCTCGTAAGCTCTCACATAATCATCCTCCCCCGCCGCAGCAGCAGGAGCCACAGAAGTATCAACAGCAGCACCACAGCTTGGCGGTGAAGAGGGACACGGGAAGCTCGGCGGAGGGCTGTTTAGCGATGTGGAGGTAGTCCGTGTTGTTGTAGTAGAGGTGCGTTAGGTGCAACCGGTGGTGGTGGTGGTAGGCGCGAGCAATTCATTAAACTTGTTATCGAGCTTTGTTTCGAACGCCTTCTCAATGCCATCTATCTTCTCCATGGCCTCTTCAAATCTATTTAGCACATCTTCCACCTGTCCACTCATCATTTGTTGAAACTTATCATGTAGCGCTTTGTTTGTCATGTTCTCCCGGTCGGTCTAAATCGGCTTGTGATCCTGCCATGGTTAGCAGCAATAGAAACACACAAGAATATGATTGACAGACTACTAGGAAGTGGTGGTGGTGGTGTGGTGGGCGAGTCACAAATCCGTCAAGCAAATCTCAAATTCTTACCAGTTCTTACCCAAAGAAGGCGGTGATCGGCAACCGATGTAGTCAAAACTCTCAAAGCTTGGATAGAGCGATTACGGGGAGAGTCAAGCATACGATGTAGATGTATGTGGAGCTGGGAAGGCTTATACTATGGTAGCAAAAAGGGTCAGCAATAATCAATTCGAGAGATGCAAAGTTGAAAAACGCTCAACGACGCAGATCTTGTCTTTGGTCCTAGGCTAGACCGTGCTAGAGACGCGAGCCTAGAACACTAACAAAATCACGGCGCTGCACGTAAACAAAGGAAAAGCACACTCTGGAAAAAAAATTCGCTTTTTTTTTTTTGCTGCTTTTTTTTTTGCGCTGCTTTTTTTTTTTTTTTGCGAAAAATCACTATAATGGCGAGTGTCTCAAAACTCTTCCCGTGTCAAATCGACGGGATGGGCACGAAATTTTTCGACCAAATTTTTTTTTTTTTTGCCGGACCCAAAAGCTGAAGCAGGTCAAAAAACTTTCTATCTTTGTTGTCTCAATCCACTTAGAAACACCTAAAAATAGGATAGCCAGAAAATTTTTTGACAAGTACGTTTTTGGAAAATTTTGGGCCTAAACGGAGGGTGGTTTCCAGAAATTTTTTTGGACCAATTTTTTTTTTTTTCCGAAACCTACTCCGGCAAGGAAACACGAATCGGAAACTAGATGGATCTCAAAAACAAACCTAATATGAGAAGAACTCGGATTGGTGGTGGATATATGGTGGTGGTATATGACAGCGGTGGTGGTATATGGTAGCGGTGGTGGTATATGGATCTGATTGAGCGGTGGCGGATAAGCAATGGTGGTAGATGGCAAGGCGATGATGATGGTGCGGCGTGGCGTGACAACTTATGACCGAACTCGAAACTCTAAAAGACTAGACTCTAAGACCAGCAACTTGACACGACGATGCAACCGCAAATTCAACAAAGCAAAACCCTAAAAAGATTATGCAAAGGCTCAGATTGGTTCGGATATGATGAACTAACCCTAATTTTTTTGTGGCTTTTTCGTGGACAATAGGTATGAAGAACAGACTCGATCTAAACTACGAAAACTGGAAAATCTCACCGAGCAACACGGAAATCTGATACCACTTGATAGAGGCAAAGGTGTCCCGTCTTTCGATGAGATGTTGGTTTTCGCTTTGGAGGAAGTCGACTTTGACGATCCGACTACTGAGCGGCGAGGACGTCGCGCCTTAGCAATCGCTAAACCAACTCCGAGAGGTTATTGACCACGCCGAACACGATCAACGACCACGAGGGTGCATTTCCTGCGAGCAAGCGAAGAACAAGCAAGAAACTGAGATTGCAATCTGGATATTGCGAATATAAGATGAAAGCTTTATTGATCAAGGTGGGGTTACTGTGGCGCCTTTGTGCGGTCGTGGAACACAAGCGAAACTGTGAAGTTGCAGCTATGGCGAACTTTTAATCTAAACAAAACCCAAGGTCTAAGCGGTGCCCTAAGGGCTGTATATATGGAGGAAGAGGGGGAATTTCGTGGCCCTTGGTGGAGGGTCGAAATCAACCCTAACTCTTGTTTCCCCACACATACGGACTCTAAAACAGCCTATACTTAAGTATTTCGAAATTACATGGGCCTGGCCCACTAATAAGGTGACGTGAGCACCTAGAATAGCCTCGGGACGACATGTATGAAGTAGCATCTTGTATATTTCGTCCAAGGCTTCATGCACCCATTATGGTGGCTTCAAAGTCCTCAAATCATCACTTGTAACTCCGTTCTTGTTCCCCTTGCGCATGGCATTATCTCCATGCTTGTTCTTGCTCAATGTCCATCCTTCTCCAAGCTAGGGCCTTCATTTGTAAGCAAAACAAATGTATCCAATTTAAGCAGCATCATATTCTCATGAACATTAGAATCATTACCAAGAAACGAAAGTACCTGATAATTTAATTGGCGTGCACGAGCTCTAGTAATTGGTCCAGTATATGTAGCAATAGGGGCTGTGGGTGTAACAATGGTATTGATGTCCTCATCATACAGCCTATCACGGTGTGCCACGTGGCACATCCACAGTGCCGCAGCAGTTCTTCCCGGAACGCTATTATGGCATAATTTTTTCTTTGCAGATTCCATATCAAATTTTCATTTAGGTTTATCTTCAGATCCGTAACTCCAAATTCATCGATTCTTTTTCATGTGTACTCGTAGAGACTAGTAGAATACTGTAGAACCAAAATTTCACATTTTTGAACTGTTCAGATATGAATTTGTTTAAATTTGAATTCAAACATCCGAAGGCCATATCTTTCAAACCGTTGATCCAAATTAGTTGATTCTTTTTGCATTATGTTCCTACTAGAATGTAGATAAGATATACTTATTGATATGTTCTGTTATTTAAATTTCATTTGGATGCATTGTTGTTGACTTTATTTTGGTGTTATGTGAGTACGGTTTATTTATCGGTGCCTTCGTTATGGTATAGATTGTCCGGAGTGTGAAGCGGATCAGAATTAAGCATTAGAGTACTTCAACATCGTTCTAGGCAAGTTTGCACTTTTGATTTTGCTCATCCTATATTCTGCTATGCATGTGTGGTTTCATTGCTATGATAAATGTTTGGCTTGATATGTATGTCCTGTGTTGTCATACTCTGATATTGATTGTATTATGTGATGGTGTGATCAACTTGCTATGATAGACGTGGGCATGTGTCGAGTGATCCATGAAACTGGTGAGTGTTTATAGCCGTAGGCTCGGGATTATTAACCAGGTGAATGCGTCATTGGCAGAGCGCTCTATTGTCCCTAGAGAATGCTCCATTGACAGAGCGCACTTGAGGCGAGGTATATTTTTCAGAACTTAAATCAGGTGGCGTCCTTGGCAGAGCGCTCTATTGTTCCTAGAGAATGCGCCACTGACAGAGCGCACTTGATAGATACTTCTGAAGTTCTTGTCATGTTTATTTAGAATCTTTGGGTTATCTTGGGCGAGTAAATTAGAGACGGTTGTGAGTTCAGGTAGTGGAGGTAGGTGAAGACATTCTTCTCCAAACTAGTGTGTTTTGTTTGTCATACATAGCTTTGTGGATGTAGGTTTGCTATATCATATTGTGTGATTTGCCAATACATTCAATGTATTGACCCTTGTGGCTGCAACTTATCATGTTGCAGGATTTTCAGATGATCAATGAGATACAGTAGGGTCGCGAGTCTTCACTCGACATGTTCTCCAGTGGGCATTGATGGACCCGTCATTGATTATGCTACCTTTACGCTGTTATTATTGAATAAGTTAGCCCTGTGCTATTCGGTTTGTAATACTTTATAAATTCTGGATCATACGTTGTTGTAAATGATGCACTTGTTATTTGATATTCATATATACTGTGTGTGCTAGCGAGTCGATCCAGGGACTAGCACAGTGAGCACAGAGACATCGAATCTTATCAGATTCGGGTCGTTACAGATGGTATCAGAGCCAGGTTGTTGACTGTAGGTCGTGACCCTAGAAAATGGATTAGAAAGGCCATAGGAGTGAAAAAACTACTTTACAACTTGTTGTCTACTTGTTAGTTCATTCTCTTGTACTCATATCTTTTCTTTTCAAAGTATAGATGGCCCCTGGTATTATTATTAGTGTTATTTAGGGAGTTTAGTTGGCAGACCACCATTCCTAAGTTGTATTCGATAAACGATTTGCGGTAGTATGATGAGATCATATCTCTTGTGGATATGACCTTACCTGTAGGTTTTGCTTGTGTTTTGTGATATGTCATATGTTTGCTTGGTCATTGCTTTCTGAGTTGTCATATTTCGTGGGTTGTTTATATTATGCAATTGGGTGCTCTGATTGATCATATGTGCTCCTTGATGTGATTACTTTAGGATAATTTTGGTGACTTGTGTGAATTGTGTGAATTTAGTGTTTGTTTTTGTTGTTGTTGGAGTTTTAGTTGCTAGCATGAGCATATGGGTAGTGTTTTCCCCTTAGATCTATTTCTGTCTATCTCACCCTTGCTTACCCATCAGATGCCGCCGAGGCGTAACTCTAGAGGCAGTGGTTCAGGAGATAACAACAACAATGACATACCGCCATACATGCAGCAGCTGCTTCAGGGACAGACTCATTTGATCCAGTTACTTGTTCAGAACCAGAGCAACAACAACAACAACAACAACAACAACAACAACAATAACAATAATCCACCACCACCCCCAGTTGATGCACTTACTCGTTTCTTGAGGTTGAATCCTCAGAGGTTTTCTAGCACCCCTGAACCTATTGTGGCTGATAATTGGCTTCGCTCGGTTAATGGGAATTTGGAGACAGTTGGTTGCACTGATGCAGAGAGAGTGCGGTTTGCCTCTCATTTGTTAGAAGGACCAGCCGCAGCATGGTGGGACAATTACTTAGTCACTTATCCTATTGCTACTATCACTTGGGCGATTTGAGCAGGTTTTCGCGCCGCACATGTGTCTGCTGGTGCCATGAGTCGAAGAAGAAAGAGTTCCAGCTTGCGTCGGGGAGGTCGCCTTTGTGAATGCATATGTGGAGGAATTCAATAATCTTGCGGTATGCACCTAATGATGTTAACACTCGATGCAGCTAGACGGAGAAGTTTCTTGAAGGATTTGGATGATGAGTTGAGTATTCAGTTGACGGTGGCGACATTCAACAAGCTGTCGGGAGCTTATTGATAAGGCTATTGTACTTGAAGGCAAGTTTCTAGAGGTGGAGAACCGCAAGAGGAAGGCGAGTGACACAAAGCTCAATTCTGGAGGACAACGGAAGCATCGTAATTCATCAACATCTTACGAGTACTATGATTCGAAGTGGACATTTATAATAGTCATAACCATGATGGGCATAATCATCACAACAACAATGGACACAACCACAATGCTCGGAGGAATGGCAACAACGACCACGACCTTTCGACACCCACAAAGAAGGATCTAAGCCGTTACTTAGCTACAGATCAGGAACCCGGACACTATTCAACAAACTGTCACGAGAAGAAAATGACTTATGACAATGGGAATTCTGGAGAGAAGGAGATTGATCACTTCGAAAGTGGACATGTGAATCACACAAGGGTAGGAAGACCAGATAATGCATCAGTCTTTGGTAAGATTCTCAATTAAGATCAAAGTATTGTGACCGTTCTTTCAGTATTGATGCATCATATCTATTCATGTGAAGGAATTATGCAATGAGTAAGCCTCGATATTTTGGAATATGGATTATGTCAAGTTCCCATCTTTAACCTTGCTAGCCAACTCGAATCTCGAGGACGAGATTCATTCTAAGGGGGGTAGATTTGTAACATCCCAAATTTTCAGAGTTGGAATGTTAATAGGATCATTCTTGGTCATCATGATTTCTATGCATATTTGAATTATTATTATTATTGTTTATTCAAAGTGTTTTCCAACTCAAGGCAAAAATATTTGGAGTGGAGATAATATGACTTCTCGCCTATTAATTATTAATGGAAAATGCTAAGAATATATTCGGTGTCTACCTAAATTATTTTTTCTTTATAGAAACTCAAAATTGTTTTATAGCGGTAATTATAATGCTCATTATATGCTTATATCACATAAAATAATTTTCCAAAAAGTGCATACGTGTTTTAAAAATGTTCACGATATTCTATATTAGTATTAGTATTTTCTTGTGTGTCTGGTATTTTAGGAAGTAATCTTCTATTTTATTTTTAGCCAAATAGACCTTACATTCATTATAATTACTCAGCCGGTTTTCTTGTTCATAGGCTGAGCAGTCTTGACAAACTTCTATTCCCCCTTGCATGAGACAGTATGACAAGAAGGTGCCGCCCATTTTGGAGCAGCAACGCTGCAGCCTAGCACCGCACCCCTTCTTGTTTTTTTATCTCTCTCACCACTCTGCCGCTGACTTTGGGTCCCGCTTGTCATCTCTTCCAACGACCGTGTTCATCACAAACACTGTGACCGAATCAGACCAAGTCGAATCGATCGACTTGATTGATCCCTGGACTCCACGCGCGAGTTGACGCCTTATATAAGTTCATCAATCCCTCCTCGACCGATTTTTGGCAAAATCCTGGACTCCCGTGCCCTAGGTCACCGTTGCCTCAACTTTGGATCTCGCCGGAGTTCCGCCGCAGAAGTTCCTTCGCCGGTTGTTTCCGTCGACGCAGAAGGTTCCCAGCACCTACTATTACCCCTGTTAATTCCGCCTTGATCTCCGCTATCGCCTTGACCCTCTACCTCGCATAGGGGAGTACCAAACCAAGCGCCAGGACCTCGACCCGAAGATCACAGCCACCGCCTGAGCTCCAGCCACCCTCTGCCGTCGTCTCCGCTCGCCGCCGACGCCGCTGAGGACGTAATCGAGACCGCAGCAGAGATCGTCGCCCCGTACACTATCCTCCGGAGTCTGGAGACCACCGGAGCAGGCGCCACCATCGCCGCCCGAGCCGCCGTGCCGCCGTTTTGTCCAAGTCCGGCCGCCCCAGCCTCTGTTCTTCGCCGGTAAGTGAACACGCACCGTCCGATCTTTCTCCGAGGGCCAAGATTAGATCTATTGTTTTTTTCTTTAAGCCGAACCGTTTTCCACTAAATAGTGACCGTTCGTTGCTTAAGCCTCATAGAAGACACCCTACAGCCTATCACGGTGTGCCACGTGGCACATCCACAGTGTCGCAGCAGTTCTTCCCGGAACGCTATTATGGCATAATTTTTTCTTTGCAGATTCCATATCAAATTTTCATTTAGGTTTATCTTCAGATCCGTAACTCCAAATTCATCGATTCTTTTTCCTGTGTATTCGTAGAGACCAGTAGAATACTATAGAACCAAAATTTCACATTTTTGAACTGTTCAGATATGAATTTGTTTAAATTTGAATTCAAACTTCCGAAGGCCATATCTTTCAAACCGTTGATCCAAATTAGTTGATTCTTTTTGCATTGTGTTCCTACTAGAACGTAGATAAGATATACTTATTGATATGTTCTGTTATTTAAATTTTATTTGGATGCATTGTTGTTGACTTTATTTTGGTGTTATGTGAGTACGGTTTTTTTATCGGTGCCTTCGTTATGGTATAGATTGTCCGGAGTGTGAAGCGGATCAGAATTAAGCATTAGAGTACTTCAACATCGTTCAAGGCAAGTTTGCACTTTTGATTTTGCTCATCCTATATTCTGCTATGCATGTGTGGTTTCATTGCTATGATAAATGTTTGGCTTGATATGTATGTCCTGTGTTGTCATACTCTGATATTGATTGTATTATGTGATGGTGTGATCAACTTGCTATGATAGACGTGGGCATGTGTCGAGTGATCCATGAAACCGGTGAGTGTTTATAGCCGTAGGCTCGGGATTATTAACCGGTGAATCGTCATTGGCGAGCGCTCTATTGTCCCTAGAGAATGCGCCATTGACAGAGCGCACTTGAGGCGAGGTATAGTTTTCGGAACTTAAATCAGGTGAATGCGTCCTTGGCAGAGCGCTCTATTGTTCCTAGAGAATGCTCCACTGACAGAGCGCACTTGATAGATACTTCTGAAGTTCTTGTCATGTTTATTTAGAATCTTTGGGTTATCTTGGGCGAGTAAATTAGAGACGGTTGTGAGTTCAGGTAGTGGAGGTAGGTGAAGACATTCTTCTCCAAACTAGTGTGTTTTGTTTGTCATACATAGCTTTGTGGATGTAGGTTTGCTATATCATATTGTGTGATTTGCCAATACATTCAATGTATTGACCCTTGTGGCTGCAACTTATCATGTTGCAGGATTTTCAGATGATCAATGAGATACAGTAGGGTCGCGAGTCTTCACTCGACATGTTCTCCAGTGGCATTGATGGACTCGTCGTTGATTATGCTACCTTTCCGCTGTAATTATTGAATAAGTTAGCCATGTGCTATTCAGTTTGTAATACTTTATAAATTCTGGATCATACGTTGTAGTAAATGATGCACTTGTTATTTGATATTCATATATACTGTGTGTGCTAGCGAGTCGATCCAGGGACTAGCACAGTGAGCACAGAGACATCGAATCTTATCAGATTCGGGTCGTTACAGTATCCTCATGCATCTTCTTGATGTAGCTTGCCCGTGCACTCGCATCCATGTTGGTGCGCTCTTGTAGAGGAAGAGGTAGAATGTCCAATGGGGACAACGGGTTCAAGCCGAGACAACCTCGAAGGGGACTTGCGGTAGTCGAATGTCTTGCACGGTTGTAGGCGTACTCGGCGATGGGTAGACATGCTTCCCACTCCTTGATGTTCTTCTTGATCAAGACACGAAGTAGAGTGGATAGTGTGCGGTTCGTCACCTCCGTTTGGCCGTCGGTTTGAGGATGGTATGCGGATGAGAACAAGAGCTTGATTCCGAGCTTGGCGCATAGGGTCTTCCAAAAGTAACTCAAGAACTTGACGTCATGATCGGAGACGATTGTCTTTGGTACTCCATGGAGTCGCAAGATTTTCCTACAAAAGAGATTTCCAATGTGTGAAGCATCGTCTATCTTTGTTGCAAGGAATGAAATGTGCCATCTTAGAAAATCTATCCACAACAACAAACACCGAATCCTTTCCATTTTGAGTTCTAGGCAAACCAAGTACAAAATCCATGCTAATGTCTTCCCAAGGTTGATAAGGAATAGGAAGAGGCATGTAAAGACCATGAGATTGAGCTTTAGACTTAGCTTTGCGACATGTAGAGCATCGGTTGGTGAAGCATGAGACATCGCGGAACATCTTGGGCCAAAAGTAGTTCTTGGATAGCGTGGCGAATGTTTTGTCGCGTCCAAAGTGTCCCATGAGTTTGCCTCCATGAGCCTCTTGCAAAAGGAGCAAACGAAGAGAAGACTCGGGAATGCATAGTTTGTTAGCTCTCATAAGATAACCATCCTTGATGTAATATTGTTCCCAAGAAGTATGCGTCAAACACTTAGCATAAGGAATAGAAAAAGATGGGTCGTTAGCATACAATTCTTTTATGTGCTCAAAGCCAATAACATTCAACTCAAGTTTAGTGACAAGCATGGATACGCGTGAAAGGGCATCGACAACTACATTTTCTTTCCCCATGATGTACTTGATCACATAGGGAAAAGATTCAATAAATTCACTCCATTTGGCATGACGCTTGTTCAACTTAGTTTGACCTTTTAAGTACTTAAGCGTTTCATGGTCGATATGGATGATAAACTCATGCGGTCTAAGGTAATGTTCCCAAACATGTAGCACACGCACTAAAGCATACAATTCTTTGTCATAGATGGGATAGTTAAGTTGAGCACCGGATAATTTTTCACTAAAATATGCAATGGCTCGTTTTTCTTGCATCAAAACTCCGCCAATTCCGGTACCACTTGCATCACAATGAACCTCAAAAGTTTTGTCAAAATTAGGCAAAGCAAGAATTGGAGCATGAGTAAACAAAGACTTGAGCTCATCAAAAGCGGTGGATTGCAAAGTTCCCCAAACAAAAGGAGTATTCTTCTTACTCAAAGCATGCAAAGGAGCAGCAATTGTGCTAAAATCTTTCACAAAGCGACGATAAAAACCCGCAAGACCAAGAAAGCTACGCACTTGTTGCAAATTGGTGGGTTGGGGCCAAGTTTTAATTGCTTCAATTTTAGATTCATCAACATGGACACCCTTTGAGGATACAACAAAACCCAAGAAAACCACTTTGTCAACACCAAATGTGCATTTTTTTCATGTTTGCATTAAGACTTTCCTTTCGAAGGGTTTGCAAAACAGTCCTAACACAATCAAGATGCTCTTTCATGGTTTTGCTAAACACAAGAATATCGTCGAAGTAAACCACAACAAAGACTCCAATATAAGGCCGAAGGACATAATGCATGAGACGCGTAAAAGTATCGGGAGCTTCCGATAAACCCATAGGCATGACTAACCACTCATATCAACCAAATTTGGTTTTGAAAGCAGTTTTCCATTCATCACCCTCTTGTATGCGGATTTGATAATAGCCACTTTTAAGATCAATTTTTGAGAAAAAGTTGGCTCCACTAAGTTCATCAAGCATATCATCTAAGCGAGGAATGGGATGCCTATAGCGAACGGTAATAGCATTTATAGGTCTACAATCGGAACACAAGCGGAAACTTCCATCGGGCTTAGGCACAAGTATAACGGGAACGGCACACGGGCTTAGGCTTTCACGTACATGACCGTTGTCGATGATTTGTTGTACTTGTCGTTGAATCTCCTTGGTTTCTTGGGATTGACTCGGTATGGAGCTTTGTTTGGGAGAGGTGCTCGGGGATGAGGTCGATTCGATGCTCAATGCCTCAAGAGGAGGTAGACCCGGAGGTAGCTCATCGGGAAAACATCTTGGAATTCCTGCAAAGAGATTTAAACACTAAAGGTAGCTCATGAGAGGTGTTAGTTGTTGGCTCTCCATCCTTGCACACAAGGACAAAGTGCATCACAATAGATGGGTTCTCACACACTTCTCTCATCTCACTTTTGGTGGCAAATAGGATGAGGTTTTTCTCTAGGCTAAGAGGCGCTCAAGTTTGGCTTGTGGCTCTCACTCACTTTTGGTGGATCACTTTCTCACTCTTGTCTCTATGATGGGTGGCTTGCTTGTCGGCTATCACTTGACTAGGAGACATAGGTCGAGCACATATTCCTTCCCTTTCATCTTGAAGCTATAGTGATTGGTGCGCCTGTTGTGGAAGACACCACGGTCGAATTGCCATGGTCGACCAAGGAGGAGGTGGCAAACCGTCATTGGGACCACATCACATTCCAAAGTGTCCTCATATGCACCAATTTTGAAGGAGACTTGGACCGTATGTTCAACTCGTATAGTCTTGGAGTCACTTAGCCATTGAACCTTGTAGGGATTCGGGTGCTTCCTCTTGACCAATTGAAGCTTGGAGCATAGTTTTTCACTTGCCAAGTTGTGACAACTACCTCCATCGATGATGACCTTGACGGACCTTCCGTTGATGCCGGCCTTTGTGTGGAAGATGTGGCATCTTTGGTCGTCTTCTTGTTGATGTTGAAGAGTCAAGACCTTGGAGACAACGAGAGCGGGGCTCGAATCCTCATCACAAAAGACTTGGTCATCTTCATCTTCGTTCACTCGCCGGTGCATGGCCACTTGCTCAAGAGCTTCCATCTCCTCATCACTCATTGAGTCATAGGTGCCGTCGTCGTTGAGGATCATGGTGCGCTTGTTGGTGCATTCGTAGGACTTGTGGCCTCGGCCGCCGCAAGTGAAACACTTGAAGGAGCTTGTCTTGATGGTATCATTTGTCGGAGTAGATGACGAAGCACACGGCTTGAAGTTGCTTGTAGTAGGAGGAGGATGACTTGAACTTGTCGAATTTTTCTTGTAACTCGCCTTGTCGTCGTTATTTGTAGGAGGTTTGGTTGATGTAGATGTTGGAGGAGGTGTTGAAGCTTGGTTGTTGGAGAAGCCGTAGGTCTTGGACGAGTACTTGGCGTACTTGAAGTCATCTTGCACTTGACGTTCCGCCTTTGTGGCTTGATGCACGAGCTCAATGAGGTTGGAGTAGGGTTGAAAGTCAGTGATCTTCTTGATGGGATGATTGAGTCCATTCAAGAAACGTGCCATTGTTTGCTCATCATCTTCATTTACATTAGCTCGAATCATGGTTATCTCCATTTCCTTGTAGTATTCTTCAACACTCTTTGTTCCATGCTTGAGGAGTCGGAGTTTCTTGAAGAGGTCGCGGTTGTAGTAAGTAGGCACAAAACATGCTCCCATGACATCCTTCATTTGAGCCCAAGTGGTCATTGGAGGTTCATCTCTTGCTTGTCGCCTCTCAAGGATTTGTTCCCACCATATGACCACATAGTCTTGGAACTCAAGTGATGCCATAGCGATCTTCTTCTCTTCCTCATAGTTGTGCAAACGAAAGATTTTGTTGACCTTCAATGCTCATCAGAGGTACTCTTCGGGGTCATTGCTTCCGTTGAACTTGGGCATGGTGAATTTGAGATTTCCATAGCATTGCTCTTCATTGTGTTGTTGGCGATGGTGATGATGACGCCCTTGACGTGGATTGCAATCGTCTTCATGTTGCTCTTGGCGTGGAGGAAGACCATGATCAACTTGCTCTTGTTGAACTTGAGGTTGAGGTGGAGCTTGACGAGCTTGTGGAGGAGCTTGAGGAACTTGACGTTGTACATGGGGTTGGTAGTTCCTCTCTTGGATTTCTTCTCGAAGGGCTTCCTCTTGATTTCGCCGTTCACGATTGCGGTTGGCGATGGCTCGACTTGATTCTTGAAGGGCACGTTGCGCCTCAAGAGCTTGCGCTTCTCATTGTTGTTGTTGAAGACGTTGCGCCTCGGCGTCTTGTTCTTCTTGGTGTAGACGCGCTCATTCTTCCTCTTGGTGACGTAGTCGTCGTCGTTCTTGAGCTTGGGCAAAAGCGGCTTGGTTTGATTGAGGACGAGGGACTTGCTCATCGACTTGCTCTTGTGAATGCTTCTCATGTAGCGGGTTGCGAGATGCATGACGGTCTTGACGCGCGGCTCGTCGAAGAGTGTTCGATGATGGTGTACTTGAGTCATAGAAGGTGTCGTCGGTGTGTCGACTCGAGGGGCTCCGTCTTGAGGATGAAGAAGTGGAATGATGCCGGTTCCTCATCAAGGCGCGGATCTCGTCCATTCTTGCATCATTCTCTTGCTTGTGAGCGTCGAACTTGTTGTCGAAGTAGTCTCTTGTACGTTGCTCAGAGAGTCACAAGTCGGTGGCGAGGTTGTCGATGCGGTCGCTCATTGCTTGTTGCTCTTGGTGCAACGCTCGTTGTACACCAAAGAGGTGGCTCTTGGTGACGTATGATGACATGTCGTTGTCTTGCTCAAGGAAGAGTGGGTTGGTAGAGGTACTTGGCCTGTCCATCATTCCAAGCAAAAATATGTGAGTGGTAGAAGGAGAAGAACTTATACCAATGTACCTTTGACCGATGTTGATGATGAATCAAGTTCACTCAAATGCGGACAATGAAATAGCACTATTGGTACCAATCCTTGCCGGTTCTCACACCTACACAAATAAAAGCTTAAGGTGGAGCTTGGTAAGGATGGTGGCACAAAATTTGATGCAATTGTAAGTGAGCGTCAATAATGTTGGAAAAGGTTCACAAATTTGCAAATGCAACAAGTAGACCAAGCAAATAATGGTATACGGAAACACACACGCAAATAGATAAGTGGGATTGTGCAAACCAAAAGTGAGCTAAAATGTGGAATCCACGAAAGTGCTCTTGTTGCACAATACTAGAGAGACGCTAGCACGATTGCACAATAGGCGGATACGGAACTTGTGCACAACCTACTAGGAAAAATGCAACTATCTCTATCCCACGTATGCTATATGTATGGTATTTCGGTGCTATGATCCAAGATGATCCAATATGACAATCTTAATGTAGTATGATGCTATGGTTCTTTCTCATAAGCTCTTTGCTTAACTTTCCTCTTTGCTTAAAAGCTTGGGTGGCTCTTTCACTTTTGAGCTCTTTTCTCATGCAAAACTTCACGAACCAAGATAGCAATTGTGTATGCTATGACAAATTTGTGACACACAAATGGATCCCAAGATATGCACCACGGTGGTATGGTATGTATGTTATGGAGTATGATCACTAATGTGCACAAGTCACGTTGCCAGCAATACTCAATGGCTAGTCTCGATGGGTAAGCTACGCAAAAGTAAGGCCATGTGGGTATCAATGTAATTGCAAGGTATGACAAAGATGTCGATGATGTTACCGTCCTTGGCGATGATGTGACCCTTGCGAAGATGAGCCGAGGTGATGATGAAGTCCAACCATACCTAGATAGCCGAAACACAATAGGACACGGGAACCACAACTCAAAATCTCAAGGACCAAAATGTGTCAACAATCATCATAGGAGGTATTGGGGAGTATGGTGGTGTGTGTGGGTTTTGGATGATGTGGAGGAAGGTGGGGTGGTGGTGGTGGCTGCACTGAACAATTTCAGTTCCGTCAGGGTTTCACGGATGTTCGGTTTTTCCGGTCGTCCGGCCGTCGAAAGTCCGGCAGGGTCCGGTCGTCTGTAAATTTGAATCGGGACAGGGGTTCCGGTCGTCCGGAAAGGTCGGACGTCCTGTGGTCGGGGTCAACTCTGGATGAACAGGGGCGATTTTAAGGTGGAAGAAGGTGGAGAGGTCGAAATTGAGCGGATTGATGGATGGAAAAGGGGTGGGGAGGGAGGGGAAAGATAGATCCACTCGTAGCAACACAAATCCATGGACCAAATCCAACAAAATCTCAACTCACCAAAAAATTACAAAAAAAAAATTAGGGCTATTTTTGGTGGGAAATTTTCGGATTTAGGACAAAAAATAACAAAATCAAGCTAGAAAACACGGGGTAGGGGCTCCAAAAACGTGATCAACGTGGCTCATGATACCAAGATGATGTAGGGCGGAGCCCTAGTCGGAGATCTTTCACGTTAGGAGGGAATCCTACGGGGAAAACATGACGAACGAGCGGAAGAACACAAGGGAAAACACACGAGCGAATCACTAAACCGACAAGTATCGATCACACAAGGGCTAGATCACCGAACACATAAGGTAGCACAAGATTCAAAATCAACAAAGGAAAGATACATGAGTAGCCGTTTTTCTCCGTGAGGAGGTCTTGATGGGGGTCCAACCTAGAAGGGGGTATTAAATCCTCTTGGAAGGATCTTCTCCGAGGAGGCGCGATCTCCGAGGAGAAGGTAACCAAGTGGATGAGCAAAGCTCTCACACAAATATGAGCTAATCCTTTGCTAACCCTAACTAGGAGGAGGAGGTGGTCTATTTATAGTCTTAGTGCAAATGGGGGTGAGGTGAAGGGGTACAAGGGCTTCAGCCCGCGGGCGCGATCACTCAGGGGCAGGACGTCCGGAAGGCGTCGGACGTCCGGAGGCTCGTGACGGTCCGGACGTCCGGCAGGGCTCGGACGTCCGTGGATTCGGCTCGGACTCGGGTGCGTCGGTTGTCCGGAGAGCGCCGGTCGTCCGGGGCTTCGGTTAGGCCCGGACATCCGTGGATCGTCGAACGTCCGTAGATTCGGCTCTGGTACGGGTCGTCCGGTCGTCCGGTGGCCGGTCTTCCGTGAGATTCCATTGGTGCCAATTGCCGGATGTTCGAGGGCGTCGATCATCCGTGGCACAGGAGTCGTCGGACGTCCGGACTTGGTCGGTCGTCAAGCGCCTGTTTCAACAACTTTTCTTCTCCATTACGCTTGGGGTCCTCGTCGTCTTGGCTCTTGCAAGTAGCTGTTCCTTGGCTCGTTCCCAAGTACCTGATTACACATAGAGTTTCCGAATGAGGTAGTAGCCATGTCTCATGATTAGGAAGAGGGAGTTCGGAGAGGAGCGAGTTCACCTTATTTTCAATAGCCTTAGCTCGAGCTCGAGTCATGGGTCCACGTGGTGTTGAGGATGATGTAGGTGTGTCCATGGGGATGAGTGAGGGATGCTCCGCATCATTCATCCTATAATATTTAAAACTAGATAAGTAACAATTGTAGGGGAAATGGGTTTATAGAAACATAGAAAATCACCAATACTTATTTTGAAAAACTGAAGAAACAGGTTAATTATGACATATCTTCTCAAAAAGATCAATGTGCAAATGAATTAACTGCTACTGAGACAACATCCAAATTCTGAAACATCAGAAGCTATAATTAACTACAACAATGCTACAAGTCCTACTCATGTACTATAAATAACAAATTGAACATTTTATGAGGAAGGTAAATATAACTGCAATAGCATAGCGATAGTGTTTGGATGACAGCAAATTGATACAAACAGGTGTGTACATGCACAAATTTAGTAACATAGAACCAATAGCACTAAGGTCGTCCACTATGTATGCCAAAATCGGTGTAAAGACAACAGTTGCTACCTCTCGCACCGGTGCTCTGCACTGGCGAGCCGATGCAGCGGAAAAAATTAGGGACCCGGACTCCGAAGCACCTAGTTGCTCTGATGCCCAGTTCCTTCGTGCCATAAAGATTTAGTATTTTACCGCTTGGCTTCTTGGATGTGTGGACCAAACTTGGCTGCACAAACTGCTGAAGTGGTGCTAAATAATTTTGTAATGGCACCGCTGATGAGATGGCAACATTTTTAGATACTAGGTACAAAATGTGACACTGTTTTAGGATGTGTTTAGTTGAAGGTGTGTTATGAATGGGTTGGGACCGTGACAGTGTCTGAATCACATCTAACAAATGACTTGTAACAACGAAAGAGGGTCTAACCTTCTCTGCACATGCTAGAAACTCCCACTGTCCACAGATTCAAACGCAACTAGCTTCACACATGGAGATTGCTGGTGACAACGAGCAGACAGATCTTCAGCCACCCCGCTCCACTCGTTGCAACTGATGGTCCTAGGGAGCTACAAGAGGAAGAAATGACTTAAATCGACCGCCGGGTTAAAATCCTTCATTCCAAGTCATAGACCGAGAGAGAGAAGAGATGCATACCAGGGTGGTGAAGGAGTGTTCATCGGAGGAGGAACCGCTGGAGAGGTCATTGTAGAAGACCATGGCGAGCCCGGCGGTAGGATACGAGACGGCGAGAGCGAGGAAGCAGGCGAAGAAGCGGCTATAGCTTAGGAAGGAAGGAAGGAAGGAGGAAACAGGGGAAATGTGACTTGTGGTCGAGGAGAAAAGGGGGTGGGGAAGGGGGGAGGGGGCGAGGAGGGGGTAGATATTTCGGTGGTAGGCCAAAAATTTCAAAATATGAAGGGAAACTTTGCACGCGGTGCCGCCGGACACCATTCACTATGAACGATTGTGTGCATCGCAAACGATTCTTCTGCTTTACGCGCATGGGATGAGTTTGATAATTCAAAATTTGGTGGAAATTTTCCCGGGTACGTCATTGGATAATTTAACATGGGCCATTTACATTTCTGCCCCTAACTGGATCTGATAGAGGCAAAGGTGTCCCGTCTTTCGATGAGATGTGGTTTTCGCTTTGCAGGAAGTCGACTTTGACGATCCGACTACGAACGTGCGAGGACGTCGCGCCTTAGCAATCGCTAAACCAACTCCGAGAGGTTATTGACCACACCGAGCACGATCAACGACCACGAGTGCATTTCCTGCGAGCAAGCGAAGAACAAGCAAGAAACTGAGATTGCAATCTGGATATTGCGAATATAAGATGAAAGCTTTATTGATCAAGGTGGGGTTACTGTGGCGCCTTTGTGCGGTCGTGGAACACAAGCGAAATCTGTGAAGTTGCAGCTATGGCGAACTTTTAATCTAAACAAAACCCAAGGTCTAAGCGGTGCCCTAAGGGCTGTATATATGGAGGAAGAGGGGGAATTTCGTGGCCCTTGGTGGAGGGTCCAAATCAACCCTAACTCTTGTTTCCCCACATACGGACTCTAAAACAGCCTATACTTAAGTATTTCGAAATTACATGGGCCTGGCCCACTAATAAGTGTGACGAGCACCTAGAATAGCCTCGGGACGACATGTATGAAGTAGCATCTTGTATATTTCGTCCAAGGCTTCATGCACCCATTATGGTGGCTTCAAAGTCCTCAAATCATCACTTGTAACTCCGTTCTTGTTCCCCTTAGCATGGCATTATCTCCATGCTTGTTCTTGCTCAATGTCCATCCTTCTCCAAGCTAGGGCCTTCATTTGTAAGCAAAACAAATGTATCCAATTTAGGCAGCATCATATTCTCATGAACATTAGAATCATTACCAAGAAAGCGAAAGTACGATAATTTAATTGGCGTCATGAGAGCTCTAGTAATTGGTCCAATATATGTAGCGAGAGGGGCTGTGGGTGTAACAATGGTATTGATGTCCTCATCATCCTCCCTTCTTGAAATGAAGTCGTCCTCGTGAGCTCATATTCCTCACCCAAATAAGGCTTCAAATCTGCAATGTTAAAAGTAGGACTAACCCCAAAATCTGCAGGCAGCTCAAGTTTATATGCATTATCATTTATTTTCTCTAACACCTTAAATGGACCATCAGCACGTGGCATTAGCTTTGATTTGGCAAATTAGGAAACCTATCCTTACGCAAATGTAACCAAACAAGATCTCCAGGTGCAAAGACAACATGTTTTCTACCCTTATCTCCAGCAAGTTTATATTTAGCATTCATACGCTCAATGTTTTCCTTAGTTATCTCATGCACTTTTAAAATCAATTCAGCACGTTCTTTAGCATCAAAATTAACCTTCTCCGAAGATGGAAGAGGCAACAAATCAATAGGTGCACGAGGTAGGAAGCCATACACAATTTCAAAGGGCACATCTTAGTAGTAGAATGCAATGAGCGATTATAAGCAAATTCAATATGAGGCAAGCATTCTTCCCACATTTTCTTATTATTCTTCAAAACAGCCCTAAGCATAGTAGACAATGTTCTATTGACTACTTCAGTTTATCCATCGGTTTGGGGTGACAAGTAGTACTAAAAGCAGTTTAGTCCCCAACTTAGCCCATAAACATCTCCAAAAGTGGCTAAGAAATTTAGTATCACGATCTGAAACAATAGTATTTGGCACACCATGCAAGCGAATAATTTCACGAAAGAACAAATCAGCAACATTAACAGCATCATCGCTTTTATGACATGGTATAAAGTGTGCCATTTTGAGAATCTATCCACGACAACAAATATGCTATCCCTCCCCTTCTTTGTTCGAGGTAAACCTAAAACAAAGTCCATAGATATATCCTCCCAAGGAACACTAGGCACAGGCAAAGGCATATATAAACCATGAGGATTGAGTCGTGACTTAGCTTTTTGACATGTAGTGCAGCGAGCAACAAAGCGCTCAACATCCGTCTCATCTTTGGCCAAAAGAAATGTGTAGCAAGTATATCCTCCGTCTTCTTGGCGCCAAAGTGTCCCATTAATCCTCCTCCATCGCCTCCTGCAACAACAAAAGGCTTAACAGAGCTAGCAGGAATGCATAGCTTGTTAGCACGGAACACAAAACCATCATTAATAACGAACTTGTTCCATGTTCTTCCTTCTTTACAATTCTGCATTACATCTTTAAAATCAGCATCATGCACATATTGATCTTTGATGGTCTCCAAACCAAATATTTTGAAGTCAAGTTGTGAAAGCATAGTATAGCGACGAGACAAAGCATCAGCAATAACATTTTCTTTACCCTTCTTGTGTTTAATGACATAAGGAAAGTCTCAATGAATTCAACCCATTTAGCATGTCTACGATTCAGTTTAGCTTGACTTTTAATATGTTTCAAAGATTCATGATCAGAATGTATAACAAATTCTTTGGGCCATAAATAATGTTGCCATGTCTCTAAAGTCTGAACAAGAGCATATAATTCTTTGTCATAAGTAGAATAGTTCAGACTAGGCCCACTCAATTTTTCAGAAAAGTATGCAACAGGTTTTCCATCTTGTAATAACACACCTCCTAATCCAATTCCACTAGCATCACATTCAAGCTCAAAAGTCTTATTAAAGTCAGGAAGTTGGAGTAAAGGAGCATGTGTCAACTTATCTTTCAATACCGTGAAGGCTTCTTCATGTGCGGTACCCCAAACAAAAGGCACATCCTTCTTTGTAAGCTCATTGAGAGGTGCAGCAATGGTGCTAAAGTCTCTCAAAACGCCTATAGAAACCAGCGAGTCCAAGAAAACTCCTCACTTGTGTGACCGTTTTGGGCTGCGGCCAACTCTCAATAGCTTCAATCTTGGCTTTATCAACTTCAATTCCCTGTGGAGTAACAACATAGCCAAGAAAAGATACTCGGTCGGTGCAAAAGGTGCACTTCCCAAGGTTACCAAACAAGCGTGCATCACGTAGAGCATTAAAAACAACACGTAAATGTTCCAAATGTTCTTCCAAAGATTTGCTATAAATCAGTATATCATCAAAGTAGCGACCACAAATCGTCCAATGAAAGCACGTAAAACTTCGTTCATTAATCTCATGAAAGTACTAGGTGCATTAGTTAACCCAAAAGGCATGACTAACCACTCATATAATCCAAACTTAGTTTTAAATGCTGTTTTCCATTCATCTCCCAATTTCATACGAATTTGATGGTATCCACTCGCAAATCAACTTTGGAGAATATTGTAGAGCCACTTAATTCATCAAGCATATCATCTAGCCTAGGAATAGGATGGCGATAACGAATAGTAATATTATTAATGCCTCTACAATCAACACACATACATGACGTACCATCCTTTTTAGGCACTAGTATAATAGGAACAGCACAAGGACTAAGAGATTCGGCGTATATAACCTTTGTCGAGCAGCTCCTGTGCTTGGCGCATAATCTCCTTCGTCTCCTCTGGATTGAGTGCGGTATGGTGCACGGTTGGGTAGCGATGCACCGGAATTAAGTCAATTTGATGCTCAATCCCTCGAATAGGTGGTAATCCGGTGGCACGTCTTGTGGGAAGGCGTCGGTGAACTCTGCAAAATGTTAGTGACAGCGAGGGGCAAAGAGGAAGGCACGTCCTCGAATGAAAATAATGCCTCTTTGCACACAAAAGCATAGCAAACAGATTTGCTAGAGTCTAGCTCATCAATATCAGATTTGGTGGCAAATAAACATGCACTTTTCAGTTTAATTTCAGAAGCAACATTAGATGGTTTATTATTAGGCTTCATTTGTTGCTCAAATTCTTTTGCCACAATCTGATTTTCACTCTTATTTTCTCCTGTTTTGCTTTATTAGCTCTATTAATATCATCTTTCAAAATGGAATCAGGAGTCATAGGAAGCAAAGTAATATTTGTATCCTTGTGAACAAGAGTATACTGATTGTTTCTACCATGGTGTACAGAATTTTATCAAATTGCCATGGTCTACCAAGTAATAAGGAACATGCTTACATAGGTACCACATCACAATCAACATAATCAGCATATGTAGAGATACTAAAATGCACACGAGCGATGACGTGTTACCTTAACCTTGCCGCTGTTGTTGAACCATTGGATGTAGTAAGGATGTGGATGTGGTCTTGTGGAGAGAAAGCTTCTCCACCATATCCATGCTAGCCAAGTTGTTGCAGCTTCCTCCATCTATGATGGCGCTTGAATAGAACGTTCCTTCACAACTCCTTTGTATGGAACAAGTTATGCCTCTGATTTTGCTCAGCTTGTGTAACCTGCACACTCAAAACACGTTGAGCAACTAAACATTCATACTGTCGGCATCTTGACAGCCATGTATTGCGTCTCAAGATCAGAATCATCTCCACCGTGTTTGATGAGGACATCAATACCATTGTTACACCCACATCCCCTCTTGCTACATATCTTGGACCAATTACTAGAGCTCATGCACGCCAATTAAATTATCAGGTACTTTCGTTTCTTGGTAATGATTCTAATGTTCATGAGAATATGATGCTGCCTAAATTGGATACATTTGTTTTGCTTACAAATGAAGGCCCTAGCTTGGAGAAGGATGGACATTGGAGCAAGAACAAGCATGGAGATAATGCCATGCGCAAGGGAACAAAACGGAGTTACAAGTGATGATTTCAGGACTTTGAAGCCACCATAATGGGTGCATGAAGCCTTGGACGAAATATACAAGATGCTACTTCATAAATGTCGTCCCGAGGCTATTCTAGGTGCTGCGTCACCTTATTATTGGGCCAGGCCCATGTAATTTCGAAATACTTAAGTATAGGCTGTTTTTAGAGTCCGTATGTGTGGGGAAACAAGAGTTAGGGTTGATTTCGGACCCCTCCACCAAGGGCCACGAAATTCCCCTCTTCCTCCATATATACAGCCCTTAGGGCACCGTTTAGACCTTGGGTTTTGTTTAGATTAAAAGTTCGCCATAGCTGCAACTTCGCGTGCCGTTTGTGTTCAACGACCGGACAAAGCGTCCACAGAACCCCACCTTGATCAATAAAGCTTTCATCTTATATTCGCAATATCCAGATTGCAATCTCAGTTTCTTGCTTGTTCTTCGTTTGCTCGCAGGAAGCAGGCCCTCGTGGTCGAGTTGATCGTGCTCGGCGTGGTCAATAACCCTCGGAAGTTGGTTTAGCGATTGCTAAAGCGCGACGTCTGCGCACGATCGTAGTCGGATCGTCAAGGTCGACTCCACGTAAAGCGATAGCCACCATCTCATCGAAACATCGGGACACCTTTGCCTCTATCAAGTGGTATCAGATTTCCGGGTTGCTCGGTGAGATTTTCCGATTTTCGTAGTTTAGATCGAGTCTGTTCTTCATACCTATTGTCCACGAAAAAGCCACAAAACAAAATTATTAGGGTTAGTTCATCATATCCGAACCAATCTGAGCCTTTGCATAATCTTTTTAGGGTTTTGCTTTGTTGAATTTGCGGTTGCATCGTCGTGTCAAGTTCTTTGGTCTTAGAGTCTAGTCTTTTAGAGTTTCAAGTTCGGTCATAAGTTGTCACGCTTGCCGCACCATCATCATCGCCTTGCCATCTACCACCATTGCTTATCCGCCACCGCTCTGAATCCGTATCCATCTACCACCACCAATCCGTATCCATATACCACCACCGCTACCATATACCACCACCGCTGTCATATACCACCACCATATATCCACCAGCAATCCGAGTTTTCTCATATTAGGTTTGTTTTCGAGATCCATCTAGTTTCCGATTCGTGTTTCCTTGCCGGAGTAGGTTTCGGAAAAAAAAAAAAAAAAATTTAAGCGCTGTTTGCTATTCGTGTTTCCGATTCGTGTTTCCTTGCCGGAGTAGGTTTCGGAAACCACCCTCCGTTTAGGCCCAAAATTTTCCAAAAACGTACTTGTCAAAAAATTTTCTGGCTACCCTATTTTTAGGTGTTTCTAAGTGGATTGAGACAGTCGCCGTTATAGAAAGTTTTTTGACCCGTTTCGATTTTTGGGTCAGGCGGTCAAAAAAAAAAAAAATTTGGTCGAAAAATTTCGTGCCCATCTGTCGAGTTTGACACAGGAAGAGTTTTGAGACACTCGCCATTATAGTGATTTTTCGCAAAAAAAAAAAAGCAGCGCAAAAAAAAAAAAAAGCAGCAAAAAAAAAAAAAAAAAGCGAAAAAAAAAAATTCAGTGTGCTTTTCCATTGTTTCCGTGCAGCGCCGTGATTTTGTTAGTGTTCTAGGCTCGCGTCTCTAGCACGGTCTAGCCTAGGACCGACCACAAGACCGTCGTTGAGCGTTTATTCAACTTTGCATCTCTGAATTGATTATTCTTGACCCTTTTGCTACCATATTATAAGCCTTCCCAGCTCCACATACATCTACATCGTGCGTTTGACTCTCCACAGTAATCGCTCTATCCAAGCTTTGAGAGTTTTGACTACATCGGTTGCCGATCACGCTTTCTTCTTTGGGTAAGGCTGGTAAGAATTTGAGATTTGCTTGACGGATTTGTGATTTGTCCACCACACCACCACCACCACTTCCTAGTAGTCTGTCGAATCATATTCTTGTGTGTTTCTATTGCTGCTAACCATGGCAGGATCACAAGCCAGCGAGACTGACCGGGAGAACATGACAAACAAAGCGCTACATGATAAGTTTCAACAAATGATGAGTGGGCAGGTGGACGATGTGCTAAATAGATTTGAAGAGGCCATGGAGAAGATAGATGGCATTGAGAAGGCGTTCAAACAAAGCTCGATATCAAGTTTAATGAATTGCTCGTGCGTCTACCACCACCACCACCGGCTGCACCTAACGCACCTCTACTACAACAACACGGACTACCTCCACATCGTGAAACAGCCCTCCATGAGCTTCCGTGTCCCTCTTCACCTGGCCAAGCTCTTTGGTGCTGCTGTTGATACTACATGGCTCCTGCTGCTGCGGCGGGGAGGATGATTATGTGAGAGCTTACGAGGATGAGGTTGATCAACATCGAACTACGTGCAACCACCAGCACCACAACCACCAGGTCGTCCACATGCAAATAATGGCGATGTTGGGCTCCCCTTCAGTGCGAGATCATGACCATCTCCCTAAACTGAAATTGAATATTCCACCATTTGAGGGTAGATATGTTCTGATATATATCTTACTTGGGAATTAGAAACTGAACAACGATTTACATGTTTACAATATCACGAGGAGAGGCGTGTTCTGCTGCTGTTTGTGCTTTCACTAGCTTTGCATGTGTTTGGTGGTCGAACATTGTAGATTATATCCTGTTCCAGCTACTTGGGCTGCTTTGAAAACTGCTATGCGTACTCGTTGGGTTCCTCCATATTATCAACGTGAATTACTTCAAAATTGCAGCGCTTAAGACAAGGAAAAATTCGGTGAAGAATATTATCAGGAATTACAAACTGGCTTGATTAGATGTGGTATTGTTGAGGAGAATGAAGCTATGCTTGCACGTTTTCGGGTGGATTAAATAGAGATTCAAACCATTCTAGACTACAAGGATTATAATAATATCACTCGATTATTCCATCTTGCTTGTAAAGCTGAGCGTGAAGTGCAGGATCGACAGCGTTGGCGGACTAACTTTTCGCAGGTCGACCTTCATCATGGACACCACGTGCATCATCTACTTCCACACGTTCTACTACACGGCACCTCCGTCGGCTGCCACCTCCAACCGTGATACAAGAAAGCAGGCACAACCACCACTATCGCCAAGAGCACACCTCTTTGGGCCTACGAGCTCTTCTTCTTCCATGGCGTCAACAGGGCACACAAGTGATATTATTTGTCGTCGTTGTAAGGGAAGAGGACATTTTTGAGAGAATGCCAATCTCAGCGTGTGATGATTGCTCACGAGGATGGTGGGTATGAGTCCGCTAGTGACTATGATGAAGAGACTTTGGCTCTTATTACACATGAAGAACACGGTGGAGATGATTACGATCTTGAGGCGCAATACATGGCTGCTGAAGATCTTGACGGTATGAATGTTTAGTTGCTCAACGTGTTTTGAGTGTGCAGGTTACACAAGCTGAGCAAAATCAGAGGCATAACTTGTTCCATACAAAGGGAGTTGTGAAGGAGCGTTCTATTAGCGTCATCATAGATGGAGGAGCTGCAACAACTTGGCTAGCATGGATATGGTGGAGAAGCTTTCTCTCACCACAAGACCACATCCACATCCTTACTACATCCAATGGTTCAACAACAGCGGCAAGGTTAAGGTAACACGTCATTGTTAGTGTGCATTTTAGTATCTCTACATATGCTGATTATGTTGATTGTGATGTGGTACCTATGCAAGCATGTTCCTTATTACTTGGTAGACCATGGCAATTTGATAAAATTCTGTACACCATGGTAGAAACAATCAGTATACTCTTGTTCACAAGGATAAAAATATTACTTTGCTTCCTATGACTCCTGATTCCATTTTGAAAGATGATATTAATAGAGCTAATAAAGCAAAACAGGAGAAAATAAGAGTGAAAATCAGATTGTGGCAAAAGAATTTGAGCAACAAATGAAGCCTAATAATAAACCATCTAATGTTGCTTCTGAAATTAAACTGAAAAGTGCATGTTTATTTGCCACCAAATCTGATATTGATGAGCTAGATTCTAGCAAATCTGTTTGCTATGCTTTTGTGTGCAAAGAGGCATTATTTTCATTCGAGGGCGTGCCTTCCTCTTTGCCCCTCGCTGTCACTAACATTTTGCGGGAGTTCGCTGATGTCTTCCCACAAGGCGTGCCACCGGATTACCACCTATTCGAGGGATTGAGCATCAAATTGACTTAATTCCGGTGCATCGCTACCAACCGCGCACCATACCGTACCAATCCAGAGGAGACGAAGGAGATTATCGTCAAATACAGGAGCTGCTCGACAAAGGTTATATACGCGAATCTCTTAGTCCTTGTGTTGTTCCTATTATACTAGTGCCTAAAAAGGATGGTGCGTCGGCGTATGTGTGTTGATTGTAGAGGCATTAATAATATTACTATTCGTTATCGTCATCCTATTCCTAGGCTAGATGATATGCTTGATGAATTAAGTGGCTCTACAATATTCTCCAAAGTTGATTTGCGTAGTGGATACCATCAAATTCGTATGAAATTGGGAGATGAATGGAAAACAGCATTTAAAACTAAGTTTGGATTATATGAGTGGTTAGTCATGCCTTTTGGGTTAACTAATGCACCTAGTACTTTCATGAGATTAATGAGCGAAGTTTTACGTGCTTTCATTGGACGATTTGTGGTAGTTTACTTTGATGATATACTGATTTATAGCAAATCTTTGGAAGAACATTTGGAACATTTACGTGCTGTTTTTAATGCTCTCGTGATGCACGTTTGTTTGGTAACCTTGGGAAGTGCACCTTTTGCACCGACCGAGTATCTTTTCTTGGCTATGTTGTTACTCCACAGGAATTGAAGTTGATAAAGCCAAGATTGAAGCTATTGAGAGTTGGCGCAGCCCAAAGCGGTCACACAAGTGAGGAGTTTTCTTGGACTCGCTGGTTTCTATAGGCGTTTGTGAGAGACTTTAGCACCATTGCTGCACCTCTCAATGAGCTTACAAAGAAGGATGTGCCTTTTGTTTGGGGTACCGCATGGGAAGAAGCCTTCACGGTATTGAAAGATAAGTTGACACATGCTCCTTTACTCCAACTTCCGACTTTAATAAGACTTTTGAGCTTGAATGTGATGCTAGTGGAATTGGATTAGGAGGTGTGTTATTACAAGATGGCAAACCTGTTGCATACTTTTACGAAAAATTGAGTGGGCCTAGTCTGAACTATTCTACTTATGACAAAGAATTATATGCTCTTGTTAGGACTTTAGAGACATGGCAACATTATTTATGGCCCAAAGAATTTGTTATACATTCTGATCATGAATCTTTGAAACATATTAAAAGTCAAGCTAAACTGAATCGTAGACATGCTAAATGGGTTGAATTCATTGAGACTTTCCTTATGTCATTAAACACAAGAAGGGTAAAGAAAATGTTATTGCTGATGCTTTGTCTCGTCGATATACTATGCTTTCACAACTTGACTTCAAAATATTTGGTTTGGAGACCATCAAAGATCAATATGTGCATGATGCTGATTTTAAAGATGTAATGCAGAATTGTAAAGAGGGAAGAACATGGAACAAGTTCGTTATTAATGATGGTTTTGTGTTCCGTGCTAACAAGCTATGCATTCCTGCTAGCTCTATTCGTCTTTTGTTGTTGCAGGAGGCGCATGGAGGAGGATTAATGGGACACTTTGGCGTGAAGAAGACGGAGGATATACTTGCTACACATTTCTTTTGGCCAAAGATGAGGCGGATGTTGAGCGTTTTGTTGCTCGCTGCACTACATGTCAAAAAGCTAAGTCACGACTCAATCCTCATGGTTTATATATGCCTTTGCACGTGCCTAGTGTTCCTTGGGAGGATATATCTATGGACTTTGTTTTAGGTTTACCTCGAACAAAGAAGGGAGGATAGCATATTTGTTGTCGTGGATAGATTCTCGAAAATGGCACACTTTATACCATGTCATAAAAGCGATGATCTTTGTTAATGTTGCTGATTTGTTCTTTCGTGAAATTATTCGCTTGCATGGTGTGCCAAATACTATTGTTTCAGATCGTGATACTAAATTTCTTAGCCACTTTTGGAGATGTTTATGGGCTAAGTTGGGGACTAAACTGCTTTTTAGTACTACTTGTCACCCCCAAACTGATGGACAAACTGAAGTAGTCAATAGAACATTGTCTACTATGCTTAGGGCTGTTTTGAAGAATAATAAGAAAATGTGGGAAGAATGCTTGCCTCATATTGAATTTGCTTATAATCGTTCATTGCATTCTACTACTAAGATGTGCCCTTTTGAAATTGTGTATGGCTTCCTACCTCGTGCACCTATTGATTTGTTGCCTCTTCCATCTTCGGAGAAGGTTAATTTTGATGCTAAAGAACGTGCTGAATTGATTTTAAAAGTGCATGAGATAACTAAGGAAAACATTGAGCGTATGAATGCTAAATATAAACTTCTTTGGAGATAAGGGTAGAAAACATGTTGTCTTTGCACCGGAGATCTTGTTTGGTTACATTTGCGTGAGGATAGGTTTCTAATTTGCGCAAATCAAAGCTAATGCCACGTCTTGATGGTCCATTTAAGGTGTTAGAAAATAAATGATAATGCATATAAACTTGAGCTGCCTGCAGATTTTGGGGTTAGTCCCACTTTTAACATTGCAGATTTGAAGCCTTATTTGGGTGAGGAATATGAGCTTCGTCGAGGGCGACTTCATTTCAAGAAGGGAGGATGATGAGGACATCAATACCATTGTTACACCCACATCCCCTCTTGCTACATATCTTGGACCAATTACTAGAGCTCGCATGCACGCCAATTAAATTATCGGTACTTTCGTTTCTTGGTAATGATTCTAATGTTCATGAGAATATGATGCTGCCTAAATTGGATACATTTGTTTTGCTTACAAATGAAGGCCCTAGCTTGGAGAAGGATGGACATTGGAGCAAGAACAAGCATGGAGATAATGCCATGCGCAAGGGGAACCAGAACGGAGTTACAAGTGATGATTTCAGGACTTTGAAGCCACCATAATGGGTGCATGAAGCCTTGGACGAAATATACAAGATGCTACTTCATAAATGTCGTCCCGAGGCTATTCTAGGTGCTGCGTCACCTTATTATTGGGCCAGGCCCATGTAATTTCGAAATACTTAAGTATAGGCTGTTTTAGAGTCCGTATGTGTGGGAAACAAGAGTTAGGGTTGATTTGGACCCCTCCACCAAGGGCCACGAAATTCCCCCTCTTCCTCCATATATACAGCCCTTAGGGCACCGTTTAGACCTTGGGTTTTGTTTAGATTAAAAGTTCGCCATAGCTGCAACTTCGCGTGCCGTTTGTGTTCAACGACCGGACAAAGCGCCACAGAACCCCACCTTGATCAATAAAGCTTTCATCTTATATTCGCAATATCCAGATTGCAATCTCAGTTTCTTGCTTGTTCTTCGCTTGCTCGCAGGAAGCAGGCCCTCGTGGTCGTTGATCGTGCTCGGCGTGGTCAATAACCCTCGGAAGTTGGTTTAGCGATTGCTAAGCGCGACGTCTCGCCGACGATCGTAGTCGGATCGTCAAGGTCGACTCCCACGTAAACGATAGCCACCATCTCATCGAAACATCGGGACACCTTTGCCTCTATCGGTGTTCTTCATGTGTAATAAGAGCCAAAGTCTCTTCATCATAGTCACTAGCGGACTCATACCCACCATCCTCGGTAGCAATCATCACACGCTGAGATTGGCATTCTCTCATAAAATGTCCTCTTCCCTTACAACGACGACAAATAATATCACTTGTGTGCCTGTTGACGCCATGGAAGAAGAAGAGCTCTGTGTAGGCCCAGCAGGTGTGCTCTTGGCGAGATAGTGGTGGTTGTGCCTGCTTTCTTGTATCACGGTTGGAGGTGGCAGCCGAGCGGAGGTGCGGTGTAGTAGAACGTGTGGAAGTAGATGATGCACGTGGTGTCCATGATGAAGGTCGACCTGCGAGAAAAGTTAGTCCGCGCCAACGCCTGTCGATCCTGCACTTCACGTTCAGCTTTACAAGCAAGATGGAATAATCGAGTGATATTATTATAATCCTTGTAGTCTAGAATGGTTTGAATCTCTCTATTTAATCCACCCAGAAAATGTGCAAGCATAGCTTCATTCTCCTCAACAATACCACATCTAATCAAGCCAGTTTGTAATTCCTGATAATATTCTTCTACCGAATTTTTTCCTTGTCTTAAGCGCTGCAATTTTGAAGTAATTCACGCTGATAATATGGTGGAACCCAACGAGCACGCATAGCAGTTTTCAAAGCAGCCCAAGTAGCTGGAACAGGATATAATCTACAATGTTGAGACCACCAAACACATGCAAAGCTAGTGAAAGCACAAACAGCAGGAGGAACACGTCTCTCCTCGGGATATTGTAAACATGTAAATCGTTGTTCAGTTTCTAACTCCCAAGTAAGATATATATCAGGAACATATCTACCTTCAAATGGTGGAATATTCAATTTCAGTTTAGGAGATGGTCCCGATCTCAGACTCAAGGGGAGCCCGAACATTGCCATTGTTTGCATGTGGGCGACCTGGTGGTTGTGGTGCTGGTGGTTGCACGTAGTTCGATGTTGATCAACCTCATCCTCGTAAGCTCTCACATAATCATCCTCCCCGCCGCAGCAGCAGGAGCCTGTATATCAACAGAGCACCAGCAGCTTGGCCAGCTGAAGAGGGACACGGGAAGCTCGACGGAGGGCTGTTTCGCGATGTGGAGGTAGTCCTTGTTGTTGTAGAGGTGCGTTAGGTGCCGCGGTGGTGGTGGTGGTAGGCTTGAGCAATTCATTAAACTTGTTATCGAGCTTTGTTTGAATGCCTTCTCAATGCCATCTATCTTCTCCATGGCCTCTTCAAATCTATTTAGCACATCTTCCACCTGCCCACTCATCATTTGTTGAAACTTATCATGTAGCGCTTTGTTTGTCATGTTCTCCCGATCGATCACGTCGGCTTGTGATCCTGCCATGGTTAGCAGCAATAGAAACACACAAGAATATGATTGACAGACTACTAGGAAGTGGTGGTGGTGGTGTGGTGGACGATCACAAATCCGTCAAGCAAATCTCAAATTCTTACCAGTTCTTACCCAAAGAAGAAAGCGGTGATCGACAACCGATGTAGTCAAAACTCTCAAAGCTTGGATAGAGCGATTACGGGGAGAGTCAAACGCACGATGTAGATGTATGAGGAGCTGGGAAGGCTTATAATATGGTAGCAAAAGGGTCAGCAATAATCAATTCAGAGATGCAAAGTTGAATAAACGCTCAACGACAGATCTTTGTCTTTGGTCCTAGGCTAGACCGTGCTAGAGACGCGAGCCTAGAACACTAACAAAATCACGGCGCTGCACGGAAACAACGGAAAAGCACACTCTGGAATTTTTTTTTCGCTCTTTTTTTTTTTTTTGCGCTGCTTTTTTTTTGCGCTGCTTTTTTTTTTTTTGCGAAAAATCACTATAATGGCGAGTGTCTCAAAACTCTTCCCAGGTCAAACTGACAGGATGGGCACGAAATTTGTTTCGACCAAAAAAAATTTTTTTGATTGCCGGACCCAAAAAGCTGAAACGGGTCAAAAAACTTTCTATAACTATGATCGTCTCAATCCACTTAAAACACCTAAAAATAGGATAGCCGTAATTTTTTTTGACAAGCACGTTTTGGAAAATTTTGGGCCTAAACGGAGGTGGTTTCAGACTTTTTTTTTTTTTTTCGAAACCTACTCGGCAAGGAAACACGAATCGGAAACTAGATGGATCTCGAAAACAAACCTAATATGAGAAGAACTCGGATTGGTGGTGGATATATGGTGGTGGTATATGACAATGGTGGTGGTATATGGTAGCGGTGGTGGTATATGGATACGGATTGGTGGTGGTATATGGATACGGATTCAGAGCGATGGCGGATAAGCAATGGTGGTAGATGGCAAGGCGATGATGATGGTGCGGCGGTGGCGTGACAACTTATGACCGAACTCAAACTCTAAAAGACTAGACTCTAAGACCAGCAACTTGACACGACGATGCAACCGCAAATTCAACAAAGCAAAAACCCTAAAAAGATTATGCAATGGCTCAGATTGGTTCGGATATGATGAACTAACCCTAATTTTTTTTTGTGGCTTTTTCGTGGACAATAGGTATGAAGAACAGACTCGATCTAAACTACGAAAAACTGGAAAATCTCACCGAGCAACCTGGAAATCTGATACCACTTGATAGAGGCAAAGGTGTCCCGTCTTTCGATGAGATGTGGTTTTCGCTTTGGAGGAAGTCGACTTTGACGATCCGACTACGAACGTGCGAGGACGTCGCGCCTTAGCAATCGCTAAACCAACTCCGAGAGGTTATTGACCACACCGGAGCACGATCAACGACCACGAGGGTCATTTCCTGCGAGCAAACGAAGAACAAGCAAGAAACTGAGATTGCAATCTGGATATTGCGAATATAAGATGAAAGCTTTATTGACCAAGGTGGGGTTCTGTGGCGCCTTTGTCCGGTCGTGGAACACAAACGAAACGCGCGAAGTTGCAGCTATGGCGAACTTTTAATCTAAACAAAACCCAAGGTCTAAGCGGTGCCCTAAGGGCTGTATATATGGAGGAAGAGGGGGAATTTCGTGGCCCTTGGTGGAGGGGTCCAAATCAACCCTAACTCTTGTTTCCCACACATACGGACTCTAAAACAGCCTATACTTAAGTATTTCGAAATTACATGGGCCTGGCCCACTAATAAGGTGACATAACACCTAGAATAGCCTCGGGACGACATGTATGAAGTAGCATTTTGTATATTTCGTCCAAGGCTTCATGCACCCATTATGGTGGCTTCAAAGTCCTCAAATCATCACTTGTAACTCCGTTCTTGTTCCCCTTATGCATGGCATTATCTCCATGCTTGTTCTTGCTCCAATGTCCATCCTTCTCCAAGCTAGGGCCTTCATTTGTAAGCAAAACAAATGTATCCAATTTAGGCAGCATCATATTCTCATGAACATTAGAATCATTACCAAGAAACGAAAGTACCTGATAATTTAATTGGCGTGCGCGAGCTCTAGTAATTGGTCCAGTATATGTAGCAGTAGGGGCTGTGGGTGTAACAATGGTATTGATGTCCTCATCAGGATCCGACTACTCAGATTTGCCCCTAATTTCGAAGGGTGCTCAAATTTGCCCCTCTGCCATCAATTCCACTTATAGAAATGCCCCTCCGTGCCATTTCCGTTCGGTCAAGGTTTTTTGACCGCTAACTTGCCGTCAGTTTGACATATTTGCCCCTCCGTCCTTACAAGTGGGCCAAAACTTACCTGTTTGAAGCAGTCTGTCTCTCATTCTCTTTCTTCAACCTCTCGACGACGGCAGGGGCGATTTGGATGGCGGCTGGAGGCGGCTGGAGGTCGTGGATCTAGAGGGCGACGACACTAGGCCGTTGATGTGCACATCGGGCATGTCTTCGTCGAGCTCCTCAGTTCATGGCGAGGTAACTGTTCTGACTCGATTTGGGTATTTTTTGGGGATTAGGATTCATCAATTTGGGGATTTTTTCCATTTAGGTGGATGGTGTTGGGATTGTTCTATTTGAATCCGAGTTCTACATCCCAGATCTGACATTCGATGGGCCCGAGATGCGCACGACGAGGCGCTGCCTGGGGCACGGCCTTATGCCTGCTCGACGCGTCGCCTGGGGAGGAGCAAGCACGGGAAGAAGGTTCCTGGGGTGCCCTCTTGATGTAATTTCTCTTTTGCTTGTCATTGGGCTTTGATTAGTTGCAAACCATTCTTTTTTTGATCCAAGTTATTATTTTGCAGCTCCTTGATGAATGTGACTGGGTTGTTTGGATTGACCCACCTCCGACAGATCATGTTGCTCGTGCATTTGAGGAACTTCATGCAGGATTAGAGAAAAGCTGGCTAAAAGCTCATTATTTGGAGCGAAGGGTGATGTATCTAACAGAGAAGAACAAGAAACTGAAGTTGAAGATGAAGAAGAGAAATGAGCTTATGCAAACATGGGGATTTCTCATAGTTCTTTGCATTAGCATTTTTGCAACATTGTTTAAGAATCCATACTAGCTGGATGATCGTGTGTAATGTAAGGCAGTGTTGTGAGTTGTGAACTATCTCAAGTAGTTGTCAAGTGTTTGGACCAAAGTTGTACTGGTAATGTAATGTGACATGTATCATTAGGAAAATGTTCTATCTATTTTCATCCAGTTTGCTCCAATGTGCTCCCATGAACAAACTTCACAGTTAAAGAGATAACACATAGCACATAGCACATGACACATGACACATGATATAGCAGATAGCACATGACACATGATATAGCAGACAACACATGAGATAGAAGTTCTACATTAGTTGCCAAGAGTTCACAAAAGCCAAGAGCATACTGCCACAAATCTAGTACATCACCATATAGTTTTGAATTGAAAAAGACAAGCTAATAGTTCACAAATCCAACAAATAGTTCACAAATCCAACAAACAGTTCACAAATCCAACAAACACTTCACAACTACTTCTTCTTGCTCCTGGTGTTGCAAGCTGGGTTTGAAGAGAGCCTAGAACTCCTCCTGGTGCTCACTTTCTTGGGCAGAACTGGAGTAGAAGACCTGCTCAGATTGTTGCTTCTAGTGACAGAACCTACAGTCTCCTCTTCTTCTGCAGTTTTTATCTTCTTCTTTAGTGGTGATTGTCCTCTATCAGCTGGTCTTTTGTAGTTTTTTCTTGGGCTGCAAAGTTATAAATGAATGAAAGAAGTTAGTTATATAACACTCAAAAAATGTAGCAAAGAATGACTAAAGCAAAAAAAATACCTCACTGCACTACCAACTGTTGTTGCATCCTGGCAGGGCACAGGCTCAATTGTTGGATCTGCTGCAGCAACATCTGTAGCAGCAGCTGTATTATCTTCCACAGGAGTTGGTGCATCTCCATCTTGTACTAAATGCTCAGCTTCTGTTGCATATGCAACATCTGTTTCATTATCAACATCTGTTGCAGTTTCAACATCTGTAGCTTCATCAATCGTAGCTTCCTGTACATCATATGTACCTAGAGGTTCATCAGTTGCATTATCAGCACCCCAGTGTCCTTCTTCTCCAAATGCAGGGTCAATGGACTCTTTGGAGTGGCTGGCACGGTGCCCAAGCTTTCCACACCTTTTACACTTTTTCTTTCTTCCTCCAAGACCTTTTCCCTATGATTTTGCTCTAATCCTTGTTTTCCTAGGTCTGCCAGGGGGCCTATTTTGCACTGGAGCACACAATTTAAATCCTAGTTTTACCACATCCCACTGTTGCTTGCCCTCCAAGAGTGGCAAATTATCAGCATAAGTTGCATTGAATTTTGCCACAGAGAAATACTCATGCACATACTGATCAGTCTCACTGATTGGACCTCTCATTGAAGTGACAAAGTATAGAGCATGTATGCATGGTTGCCCTGTTATTTGCCACTTTCTACAACTACAACTCCTTGTTTCCAAGTTAACATGATATCTCCACTCTCTTTTTTCCTTGTCAATTGCGGTAATTTCTTCCTCAAAGGTGCTTCTTTTAACTATGGTCATATCAAGATCCTTAGATTTAGCATGAAGCATTATCATGATTTTGGGGATTATAGTGTGCCCAATGTATGTGCTAGATGCAATCTGCTGTCTCAAGTCAAACTTCTCCATTATGAACTGCCTTATTTTGTCAAGCAAGTCCACAGTGTGTACTCCCTTCCACTTCGTAATTTTGGAATTGAATGACTCAGCTAGATTGTTGTTCACATAATCAACTTTGCAAATTTCATTGAAGAAGGCCCTGGCCCATAGCTTGGTGTGATGCTCCTCTAAGTACTCTTTCACACCAGGCTTGCTGTACAACTGTCTAAGATGGTAGTTGTGTTTTTTCATACTATATGTCAATGAACAAGGCCATAAATTTTCATCAAAAAATTTACCTCTAATTTTTTTGGAAAATTTGGCTGCCAAATGGCTCATGCATTCTCTGTGCTCCACTCCTGTGAATACATCTTCTACAGCAGTCTCTAGTTCTTTGCATGCATCACTGTGGATAACAAGACCTGGTGGATGCCCTATTAGGTTTTTTAATTCTGATAAAACCAGGTCCAACTTTCTATATTTTCAGACTCAAGAATTCCAAATGCTACTGGGAAGATCCAGTTGCAAGCATCCACTGCACATGCACTGACAAGTTGCCCTCTATATTTGCCATTTAAAGTTGTGCCATCTACTGCAAGATAAGGCCTACATCCATCCAAAAATCCTTGCCAGCATGCTTTGAAAGAAACAAACACTCTCCTAAAGCACTCTTTATATCTACTTTTTCCATTTATTTTGTACTCTACAGTGTGCTTATCAATGTTTACAACACTGCCAGGAATGCTTTGATAGAGGCAAAGGTGTCCCGTCTTTCGATGAGATGTGGTTTTCGCTTTGGAGGAAGTCGACTTTGACGATCCGACTACGAACGTGCGAGGACGTCGCGCCTTAGCAATCGCTAAACCAACTCCGAGAGGTTATTGACCACGCCGAGCACGATCAACGACCACGAGGGTCATTTCCTGCGAGCAAACGAAGAACAAGCAAGAAACTAAGATTGCAATCTGGATATTGCGAATATAAGATGAAAGCTTTATTGATCAAGGTGGGGTTACGTGACGCCTTGGTGCAGTCGTTGAACACAAACGGCACATGCGAAGTTGCAGCTATGGCGAACTTTTAATCTAAACAAAACCCAAGGTCTAAACGGTGCCCTAAGGGCTGTATATATGGAGGAAGAGGGGGAATTTCGTGGCCCTTGGTGGAGGGGTCCAAATCAACCCTAACTCTTGTTTCCCCACACATACGGACTCTAAAACAGCCTATACTTAAGTATTTCGAAATTACATGGGCCTGGCCCAATAATAAGGTGACGTGACACCTAGAATAGCCTATGGACGGATATTATGAAGTGGCATCTTGTATATTTTGTCCAAGGCCTCATGCACTCATTAGGGTGGCTTCAAAGTCCTGGAATCATCACTTGTAACTCCGTTCTTGTTCTCCTTGCGCATGGCATTATCTCCATGCTTGTTCTTGCTCCAATGTCCATCCTTCTCCAAGCTAGGGCCTTCATTTGTAAGCAAAACAAATGTATCCAATTTAGGCAGCATCATATTCTCATGAACATTAGAATCATTACCAAGAAACGAAAGTACGATAATTTAATTGGCGTCTTGTGAGCTCTAGTAATTGGTCCAATATATGTAGCGAGAGGGGCTGTGGGTGTAACAATGGTATTGATGTCCTCATCATCCTCCCCTTCTTGAAATGAAGTCGTCCTCGACGGAAGCTCATATTCCTCACCCAAATAAGGCTTCAAATCTGCAATGTTAAAAGTGGGACTAACCCCAAAATCTGCAGGCAGCTCAAGTTTATATGCATTATCATTTATTTTCTCTAACACCTTAAATGGACCATCAGCACGTGGCATTAGCTTTGATTTGCGCAAATTAGGAAACCTATCCTTACGCAAATGTAACCAAACAAGATCTCCAGGTGCAAAGACAACATGTTTTCTACCCTTATCTCCAGCAAGTTTATATTTAGCATTCATACGCTCAATGTTTTCCTTAGTTATCTCATGCACTTTTAAAATCAATTCAGCACGTTCTTTAGCATCAAAATTAACCTTCTCCAAGATGGAAGAGGCAACAAATCAATAGGTGCACGAGGTAGGAAGCCATACACAATTTCAAAAGGGCACATCTTAGTAGTAGAATGCAATGAACGATTATAAGCAAATTCAATATGAGGCAAGCATTCTTCCCACATTTTCTTATTATTCTTCAAAACAGCCCTAAGCATAGTAGACAATGTTCTATTGACTACTTCAGTTTGTCCATCAGTTTGGGGTGACAAGTAGTACTAAAAGAAGTTTAGTCCCCAACTTAGCCCATAAACATCTCCAAAAGTGGCTAAGAAATTTAGTATCACGATCTGAAACAATAGTATTTGGCACACCATGCAAGCGAATAATTTCACGAAAGAACAAATCAGCAACATTAACAAAGATCATCGCTTTTATGACATGGTATAAAGTGTGCCATTTTCGAGAATCTATCCACGACAACAAATATGCTATCCTCCCTTCTTTGTTCGAGGTAAACCTAAAACAAAGTCCATAGATATATCCTCCCAAGGAACACTAGGCACGAGCAAAGGCATATATAAACCATGAGGATTGAGTCGTGACTTAGCTTTTTGACATGTAGTGCAGCGAGCAACAAAACGCTCAACATCCCGCCTCATCTTTGGCCAAAAGAAATGTGTAGCAAGTATATCCTCCGTCTTCTTGACGCCAAAGTGTCCCATTAATCCTCCTCCATGCGCCTCCTGCAACAACAAAAGACTAACAGAGCTAGCGAGGAATGCATAGCTTGTTAGCACGAACACAAAACCATCATTAATAACGAACTTGTTCCATGTTCTTCCTTCTTTACAATTCTGCATTACATCTTTAAAATCAGCATCATGCACATATTGATCTTTGATGGTCTCCAAACCAAATATTTTGAAGTCAAGTTGTGAAAGCATAGTATAGCGACGAGACAAAGCATCAGCAATAACATTTTCTTTACCCTTCTTGTGTTTAAAGACATAAGGGAAAGTCTCAATGAATTCAACCCATTTAGCATGTCTACGATTCAGTTTAGCTTGACTTTTAATATGTTTCAAAGATTCATGATCGAATGTATAACAAATTCTTTGGGCCATAAATAATGTTGCCATGTCTCTAAAGTCCTAACAAGAGCATATAATTCTTTGTCATAAGTAGAATAGTTCAGACTAGGCCCACTCAATTTTTCGAGAAAAGTATGCAACAGGTTTGCCATCTTGTAATAACACACGCCCTAATCCAATTCCACTAGCATCACATTCAAGCTCAAAAGTCTTATTAAAGTCGAAGTTGGAGTAAAGGAGCATGTGTCAACTTATCTTTCAATACCGTGAAGGCTTCTTCCTGTGCGGTACCCCAAACAAAAGGCACATCCTTCTTTGTAAGCTCATTGAGAGGTGCAGCAATGGTGCTAAAGTCTCTCACAAAACGCCTATAGAAACCAGCGAGTCCAAGAAAACTCCTCACTTGTGTGACCGTTTTGGGCTGCGGCCAACTCTCAATAGCTTCAATCTTGGCTTTATCAACTTCAATTCCCTGTGGAGTAACAACATAGCCAAGAAAAGATACTCGATTCGGTGCAAAAGGTGCACTTCCAAGGTTACCAAACAAACGTGCATCACGTAGAGCATTAAAAACAGCACGTAAATGTTCCAAATGTTCTTCCAAAGATTTGCTATAAATCAGTATATCATCAAAGTAAACTACCACAAATCGTCCAATGAAAGCACGTAAAACTTCGTTCATTAATCTCATGAAAGTACTAGGTGCATTAGTTAACCCAAAAGGCATGACTAACCACTCATATAATCCAAACTTAGTTTTAAATGCTGTTTTCCATTCATCTCCCAATTTCATACGAATTTGATGGTATCCACTACGCAAATCAACTTTGGAGAATATTGTAGAGCCACTCAATTCATCAAGCATATCATCTAGCCTAGGAATAGGATGGCGATAACGAATAGTAATATTATTAATGCCTCTACAATCAACACACATACGCCGACGTACCATCCTTTTTAGGCACTAGTATAATAGGAACAGCACAAGGACTAAGAGATTCGCGTATATAACCTTTGTCGAGCAGCTCACGTACTTGACGCATAATCTCCTTCGTCTCCTCCGGATTGGTACGATATGGTGCGCGGTTGGGTAGCGATGCACCGGAATTAAGTCAATTTGATGCTCAATTCCTCGAATAGGTGGTAATCCGGTGGCACGTCTTGTGGGAAGACGTCGGCGAACTCCCTGCAAAATGTTAGTGACAGCAGGGGCAAAGAGGAAGGCACGTCCTCGAATGAAAATAATGCCTCTTTGCACACAAAAGCATAGCCCACTCATCATTTGTTGAAACTTATCATGTAGCGCTTTGTTTGTCATGTTCTCCCGGTCGGTCTAAATCGGCTTGTGATCCTGCCATGGTTAGCGACAATAGAAACACACAAGAATATGATTGACAGACTACTAGGAAGTGGTGGTGGTGGTGTGGTGGACAGTCACAAATCCGTCAAGCAAATCTCAACTTCTTACCAGTTCTTACCCAAGAAGACGGTGATCGGCAACCGATGTAGTCAAAACTCTCAAAGCTTGGATAGAGCGATTACGTGGAGAGTCAAGCGACGATGTAGATGTAGGTGGAGCTGGGAAGGCTTATAATATGGTAGCAAAAAAAGGTTAGCAATAATCAATTCAGAGATGCAAAGTTGAATAAACGCTCAACGACGGTACTGTGCTGGTCCTAGGCTAGACCGTGCTAGAGACGCGAGCCTAAAACACTAACAAAATCACGGCGCTGCACGTAAACAAGGGAAAAGCACACTCTGGATTTTTTTTTTCGCTCTTTTTTTTTTGCGCTGCTTCTTTTTTGCGCTGCTTTTTTTTTTTTGCGAAAAATCACTATAATGGCGAGTGTCTCAAAACTCTTCCGAGGTCAAACTGACAGGATGGACACGAAATTTTTTCGATCAAAATTTTTTTTTTTTGACTGCCCGGACCCAAAAACTGGAAACGTGTCAAAAAAAACTTTCTATAATGGCGACTGTCTCAATACGCTTAGAAACACCTAAAAATAGGATAGCCAGAAAATTTTTCGACAAGTGCGTTTTCGGAAAATTTTGGGCCTAAACGGAGGGTGGTTTCAGACTTTTTTTTTCTCAAACCCACGCAGCAAGGAAACACGAATCGAAACTAGATGGATCTCGAAAACAAACCTAATATGAGAAGAACTCGGATTGGTGGTGGATATATGGTGGTGGTATATGGCAGCGGTGGTGATATATGGTAGCGGTGGTGGTATATGGATACGGATTGGTGGTGGTATATGGATACGGATTCAGAGCGGTGGCGGATAAGCAATGGTGGTAGATGGCAAGGCGATGATGATGGTGCGGCGGCGGCGTGACAACTTATGACCAGAACTCGAAACTCTAAAAGACTAGACTCTAAGACCAGCAACTTGACACGACGATGCAACCGCAAATTCAACAAAGCAAAAACCCTAAAAAGATTATGCAAAGGCTCAGATTGGTTCGGATATGATGAACTAACCCTAATTTTTTTTGTGGCTTTTTCGTGGACTTTAGGTATGAAGAACAGACTCGATCTAATCTACGAAAAACTGTAAAATCTCACCGAGCAACCTGAAAATCTGATACCACTTGATAGAGGCAAAGGTGTCCCGTCTTTCGATGAGATGTGGTTTTCGCTTTGGAGGAAGTCGACTTTGACGATCCGACTACGAACGTGCGAGGACGTCGCGCCTTAGCAATCGCTAAACCAACTCCGAGAGGTTATTGACCACGCCGGAGCACGATCAACCTGACCACGAGGGTCTGTTTCCTGCGAGCAAACGAAGAACAAGCAAGAAACTAAGATTGCAATCTGGATATTGCGAATATAAGATGAAAGCTTTATTGATCAAGGTGGGGTTACTGTGACGCCTTGGTCCGGTCGTTGAACACAAACGGCACGCGAAGTTGCAGCTATGGCGAACTTTTAATCTAAACAAAACCCAAGGTCTAAACGGTGCCCTAAGGGCTGTATATATGGAGGAAGAGGGGGAATTTCGTGGCCCTTGGTGGAGGGGTCCAAATCAACCCTAACTCTTGTTTCCCCACACATACGGACTCTAAAACAGCCTATACTTAAGTATTTCGAAATTACATGGGCCTGGCCCAATAATAAGGTGACGAAGCACCTAGAATAGCCTATGGACTAATATTATGAAGTGGCATCTTGTATATTTCGTCCAAGGCCTCATGCACTCATTAGGGTGGCTTCAAAGTCCTGGAATCATCACTTGTAACTCCGTTCTTGTTCTCCTTGCGCATGGCATTATCTCCATGCTTGTTCTTGCTCCAATGTCCATCCTTCTCCAAGCTAGGGCCTTCATTTGTAAGCAAAACAAATGTATCCAATTTAGGCAGCATCATATTCTCATGAACATTAGAATCATTACCAAGAAACGAAAGTACCTGATAATTTAATTGGCGTGCGCGAGCTCTAGTAATTGGTCCAGTATATGTAGCAGTAGGGGCTGTGGGTGTAACAATGGTATTGATGTCCTCATCATGCTTTCTCAACTTCTGCCTTGAAAGTATACAACAGTTGAAATGAGTCAGTCCACTTACCATAGATGTTGTCAAGTGCCATTTGTTTCCCATAGAACACTCTCATGTATGGCACCTCCAGGCCATACTTCTTCTTCAGGTTCTTCTGCAACTGTCTAACTCCAATCTCAGAATCCTCTAAAACCCAGTTCTTCACAGCATCACCAACCCATCTGCTCTTAGCTGACTTCAGTCTTTTCCTTCTGTTGACACTTGGACAAGTATGAGCAGTCTTGTTCACTTTAACCTGCAATTATGAAAGTTTAAATACATGTTAGGACATATGTGGTGCAATAGACAAGTGAAATAAAATTTCCATGTAACTATGCATGCATCCAGTGTTACTAACTTAAGATAATGGGAGTTAATACCTGAAATAGTGTGTTATTCCTCATTAAAGAGGCATGCATCCTCCACCTACACCTCTTATAAGCAAAATGAACAGTCAACCTGGTAGGATCACTTTTGTTTATCACAATTTCACTTTGAGTCTTTATTGAGAAAGTGGCTAGTGCATTCCTACAGTCTACAAAGATCGAAAATATAGTTCCTTCTTTTAGAGAAGGATCATCTCTGTTATCGCACATCGGCCTTGCATCATCTGAATCCTCACTGTATCCCATGTCCATGTCCTCCTCCAACTCATCTTCACCTGGCTCATCAAACATTCCTTCTGGTGGTGGAATATAATACATGTCCTCCCCCTCCTCATCTTTCTTTTTGGGCCTCTGCCTTGTAACAAACTGTGGGAAAAGCCTTTCATCCTCATCATCTGTAGGCCAATCATCAGGAAGTCCCTCTTCAATATTTGGATCACCAGAATCTATGCTACTAGTAGGACCTGCATGTTTAGGAACTTGCACTGTTGGTGTTCCTTGTACCTGCATAGAGCTCTCTCCTGCATCTGCAACTCTGCTCTTACTGGACTCAGGCTGTGAACTGTTAACAGTTTCTTTTTCTCCTCCTGGATTGACTGTTCCAGCCTCTAGAACTAGTAGATGATTGACAGTTCTGTTTCTGTCCTCTTTTTCTCTGTATAACATTGATCACTAATTTGACTGGGACCCAAGCATGTGTTGTAAACATTTTTCCTAGCTCATCATCACATTGGACTGGGACCCAAATAGCACTATCAATGTCCCAGTACCTGAATTCTACCGCATCATGCACTCCCCAAGGGTATTTAGAAAAAAATCTAAGATCTAAATTGTTCAAACTTCATTGTGCTCTCCACAGCCAAAGGAAATGAGAACCCTGTTTCCACTGCTTTTGTACCAGCAGGAACTAGCAGTGTCCTTTGCATCCTACAATCCAGACAAATATGTCCCGACCTACGGATAATCATGGAAAACAGGGATAGACGCACCAAATGAGCACTACGAACGGAGCAACCAACAAATCCAAGTCCAATAACTAAATAGAACAAAGAACATGCTTCAGATCTGAAAAAAAGAATTTACCCAAGCACTGCATCCATCGCTGGTGTTGTGCTCCTGCTCCTTTGTTGGCCGCCACCGCATGAAAGCAATCTCCCTCCATCCGCATGACAAAGAGCATAAGGAGTCGCACCAATGGAATCTCCCCATGGCCGCATTGATCTCAGAAATTTGTCTTTGCCGTAGATCAAGGCGCTATGGTTAGGGTTAGGGTCACGCTGTGATTTGGGGGAAGAGATAAGAGAGAGCGTGCGGGTCGAGCGAGAGAATGAAAGAGATAAGATTTGCGGGTCGAACAGAGAAGATTGGACGGACGGGCAAATATGTCAAATTGACGGCAAGTTAGCGGTCAAACAACCTTGACCGGACGGAAACGGCACGGAGGGGCATTTCTATAAGTGGAATTGACGGCAGAGGGGCAAATTTGAGCACCCTTCGAAATTAGGGGCAAATCTGAGTAGTGGGATCCAGTTAGGGACATAGATGTAAATGTCCCATTTAACATCGCTTGCTAATTTGGGCACACAAAAGAGCGTACAGCACACATACCACACTTACTGAATCGAGCAATTTTAGTAATTAAACAGAGCCAGTTGACCTAAATATTGCTCTAACAAAAGACCATCATTAAAAACAAAGCCTAAGTATGCATAATTTTAACAAATCCGCCGCCGCGCCGGCCTATGCATCGCCGGGTGATAGATGAGACGTCGATGACTTATCCTGGAGAAATGCCGCCGTTGGTGGACTCCACGTCCCCCCTACTGAAGTCGACCGCGTCCTCGTCCTCATCCTCAGCGTCGTCCTCGGCGCCACCCTCAAGGCTGTAGTACTCCTAGTAGTGGCTGCGCCAGAGCTCGCGTTGGTACTCCACCACCGATTCCTTGATGGACAGACTCTTCTCTACCTCGACCTCGGCCACACGCAACTCCTCCTCCTAGCGCTCCTTGATCTCCGTCGCCTCTTGCATTCCAGCTCCCGCTCGGCGATCTCATGAGGAAGGAAGTGCTCCATGTCCACCGCCACCGTTTCAGACGTGGGTTGCATGCTAGATTCCGAGGTGGCTTGGAATATCTTGGCGTGTGCGTCCTCGATCTTGGCGTGGATGGCCTCGACCCGGGCCAGGGCCACACGGACGGCAGCTCGAGCGCTCTCGGCGTTTGCAGCCGCCGTCGCAGCAGCAGGTGCAGCCGTCTCGGCTGCTGTAGCTTCCCTGTTGGCTGCCGCAGATGCCCTCCTGGCGGATGCGCCCGCGCTCAATGCAGATGCGGCCGCACTCTCGGCGCAGGCGGCCAAACTCTCGGTGCAGGCGGCGACACTCACGGAGGACACGACCATCGTACGGGCCTTCACGAAGCGTTTCCACGGCCTCATCTTTGCAAGAAGGGGGTGCTGGAATGGGGATCGGGATTCGTGGATTCGGAGGTTGCCGGCAGTGGAGCAGACAAGCGGGTGAAGCTTAAGGAGGAAGACGTAAATAGACCTAGAAATTTTCATCGCAAACGGTTCCTACAAAAACCTGTGTGTGATGTGCATATTTCTTATTAGCTCTGAAAGATGAATTTGGAGTAAAGTGGCAACGGATGGTGTTTTAAATGTATGAGAAAATTTGTAGTACTAATACAACTGTCATGTCAAATTTTGGAAAATTTCTGGGGTAATTTGACCTTTTAAGACATTTAAGTGATTTTCTAGCCATTTAATGACCATAATTAAAATTTGAACTACATGTACATGCAACAGCTAACCATAACGGTTTGAAAAGTCATATTTAGCGTACTTGTGTGTGCGATTTAATTCCATGTGCAATAAATTGGAAGGAATTTTCAAACATATTGGTCTAACGGCTACGACACAATTAAGCATGGAGTGCCATGGAATTTAATTCCAAGAAATTAAAAAAGATCAGAAACACATGAAACATTGCTTGATGTAATGTCATGCCACCAAGATGACGTGGTAAGAAATTTGGCATGTTTGATGAAAGTTTGGACACACACCCCTCACAAACCGAAGCAACTCACTAGAAGGCTCGGGTTTCCGAGAGGGAACAATGCATGTTTGATGACGAACGGGAGATAGCTTCCCCTTATGGCCTTGAAATTTTTCCTACATTTAAGGTGCACTAATACAACTGTCATGTGAAAATTTGGAAAATTCTGGGGGTCATTTGACCTTTTAAAGACATTTAAGTGATTTTCTAGCCATTTGATGACCGTAATTCAAATTTGAACTACATCTACGTGCAGCGGCTAACCATAACGGTTTGAAAAATCATATTTGTGTACTTGTGTAGGAGTTTTCAAACATATTGGTCTCACGGCATGGACACACACTGGTAGGCATCGGTGCTATACAAACGGTTTTTAACCCCTTTCCGCGACGGCATTTGGAACCGTCGCCAAGTGAGTGTGGGCGATAGGGGGGTCCTTCCCAGACGACCGAGAAATCATCGGGGATAGCCCCTCCTAGGACACAGGATGGGGCCGTGTGCGATCGGGGGAGGCATCGAAACCCAATCATTTCCGTAGGTATGTACATCCCACACGGTGAATCCCAGAAAAACATTTCCGTAGGTATGTACATCCCACACGGTGAATCCGAGAAAAACATTTCCGGTCGTATGTATATCACACACAGCCAATCCAAGAAATACGTTTCCGTTCTTATGTACATCCCACACAGTCAATCCAGGGAAAGCGTTTCCATTCATATGTACATCCCACACAGTTTTATGTATACGCTCGTGTGTGAAAGGTGTAACTATCACACACACTCTGCCTTGGTTAAATGTTTGCTTTCATGAACTACATCACACATGATTTGATGTAGAAAACTATGTGGCATTGGGCTATTCATCACTAGCGCTTTTACTACCAGAACCGTTTGCAAAGTTCCATGATCGACTGTTCTCTTTTTATTTTTGCCTGTAATTTATTATTCTAATTGGAAATTTTGAAATATGAAACGTGCAATTCAAATTCTTAGCACAATGGTTCAACAACGAATCCATAAATAAAATTGCCAGTACAATATGTTCAGTAATTACAGGATTAGGCAGCAATTTACTATGATGAACCACAATATTTAAAGGCGGTATAGGTGAAGAGACAAGTGTAAATCATTTTGACTGCCGACGGTGTTGATGTAGCGACCCGACCTCAGATAGTCAAGTCTCTGTGCTTCAGTGTCATCCCTGGATCGGTAATTCTGACACACACAGTACTCGAAGGATTAATAACAGAGTAGCAATCACACACTTATTACATCGAATGTCTCCAAAGAGAGCTTAATACATCAAATATGGCTTAAGGCCATCTAAATAAGATAACAGCGGAAGGCTTGGAAGTTAAAGTGAGTCCATCAACTCCAACGGCATAGCTGAGTGCATGACAAACGACCTAGCGCACCTTACTCCTCGTCTGAAAAGTCTGCAACATGATATTTTGCAGTTCGAAACGGTCAAGACATGGAATATGCCGCAATATAACACAGTAGAGCAATGAACTGAATAAATGCTATCACTACATGCATATATGGCTGGTGGAGGCTCTATGGTTATATAGTTTTGCGAAAAGCCAATTTTTCCCTACAACAAAGGAATAAATTTTTATTTAACTATCATGGTGGTTGAAACATCATTGAGAAGGTTCCTCTAACTCAATCCGAATTAAAGTAATCATTAAACCCAACAAATTAATTTCGATTGATGAGATCAAATCAATAATTCAAGTACCAGATACTCAAAATGTCCACCGGGGACACGGCTAACCATGATTAGTTTATACAATCTGCAAAGGTTTGCGCACTTTTCCCCACAAGACTCGATCTCCTCCGTTGGATTTTCTCACAGTACATGGTGTTTAAGAAACGGATGACCGAGACACAGTCTTTCAGAAGCATAACTCTTTACTCTGGGTGGACAGTTACACCTACTTTCCCTCTACATCTGCTAGCCCACCACTGAAAGAGGTCACACAACATACTCAACTATGCCAGAGCCCATAATGGCTTGTGGCTGCACACGAAAGTTTCTAGCATGAATAATCTTATGATCCCTTTGAGCCTGGGTGGCAGACCGTAGGATGATCACACGGGTACTCCGAGATATCCTAGGACAACACTGGATTCTCCAGGTGCCCACAAGATCTCCACCCAGATGTGTATTAAAGTTTCCACCTTAAGTTGAACCATTAATTAACAATCTCACATCTGTCATGGATACACTCAAACCCAATCCACGTCTGCGAGCATAGCATACCAATATAAGCGTAACGTAGAAGTAACTCCCAAGGGTTTGATAATAAAACAGGTAATAGGTTCTACCTCATCGACTACTTCCCAAACCCACATGTTAAGAGATCCTACACATGCAATGTGTGAGGGTTGTAACTAATGCATAGAAACTGGGTATGAAAGGGGTATGATCAATGTGTTACTTGCCTTGCTGAAGATCCGCAAAACCTAGAGACTCGTAGTAGCACGCTTTGCACTCCGGGAATTCTATTGCGAACAAACAATAGCATACATAAGAAATCAAGCAAAGATGCACGGGTAAATCTCAGATAAGAAGATATAACCAGAAAGTTCAACTGAAGAACTCCGGTTTGCAAAATGAATCAAATCAAACGGAGCAACGAAACCCAAACTGCGAAAGAAACAAGATCCGATTACTAATCTGGACTAAAGTAAAATTTTACAGTACCAAAATCTTGTTCAAGTTGCTTAAACATAAAGAGGGCTTCGAGACAAAGATCCAGGCGCTTGAATCACCTGATTTCGATAAACGAGCGAAAAGATAAACTAAAAACGAAAATCAGGGCAGAAATCGCGATCGGAAATAATCGCGGAAAACCCTGGAAAAAGAAAAACTGACGAACAGGCTAACGAATGAACGTTCGCTGTCTGTGGCTAACGGATGAACGGTGTTCGTTAAAACGAACGTACGGACGAACATCCGCTGTTTAATCCGAACCAAGAAAACCGAACTGATCTAATAATAAAAAAACGAATCTAGGGTTTTCGAAATAAAACCGATCAGTTTTAAAAAAACTGGCGGCTACCTCGGCGTTCGTGACGGCGGCGGCGGCTACTCCGGCGGTGGTGGGCGAGTCCGCGGCGTTGAGACTCTGGCGGTCGTGGCGGCGGCGGTGGTGGCGGTGTGCGGCATGACAGCGAGACGGCGGCGGCGGTGGCGGCGGGTGCGGGTGGGGTCAGCTGGCTACGGTTGGGCGGCTCGGGCCTCGCCTCCTAAAAGGCCGGCTGGTCGGTGTCCTAAGCGGACAAGGCCCTATAGGTCGGTGGAATTTAAAAAAAAAGATATTCCGACGTGCAGAAAAAGATTAAAAGAAATACTAAACGGACACCAAATATTCTAAAATAAATTTTCACCGTCCTCTAAAAATATCCCAGACAAAGTGAACATTTATTTGGGCCTCTAATGCAATTTTGAAAATGCATAATTTTCCTTATTCAAATATAATTGCGATAAAATTCCAAATAAAAAATTATTTAATGATTTTTAATATTATTACTCCAATATTTCATTTATTTTGGAGAAGTCATATTATCTCCTCTCATATATTTGAATACGAAATATTTTTCAGAGAGAAAAATAATTAAAAACCAAAGTGATCCTTGTTTCAATATTTGATAAAATTCAAATATGAGAAACGCAACATCCCCAATTCTCTCCGTGGGTCCTTGAGTTGCTTAGAATTTCGAGGATCGCAAAACGAAAATGCAATAAAATATGATATGCATGAATGACCTATGTATAACATTCCAAATTGAAAATTTGGGATGTTACAGTTGAAGAAGCCGAATGTCCATAATGTGCCTTCCTGCATGCCATAGGCACGAACCACTTTTGTCCAACCCCTTGTGACGATCTCTCGCCCAGCCTTCACCACCTTCAGGAAGAATTCTAGAGCATTATCATGGTAGCGTGAATTATATACTTTAACCTTAGTTGCCTCCACTCTGGTCATGTAGTTTGCAAGGTAATAATCAGTAAATAGCTTCGGAAACCACTGAAAAGAGAAAAATATCAGATACTGAGGTCTAATAGAGTAACTTGTTGTGGGTTGGGGGAAAGGCAACACATTACTTGCCATCCTAAATGATGAGGACATCAATACCATTGTTACACCCATAGCCCCTACTATTACATATAATGGACAATTACTAGAGCTCGCGCACGACAATTAAATTACCAGGTACTTTCGTTTCTTGGTAATGATTCTAATGTTCATGAGAATATGATGCTGCCTAAATTGGATACATTTGTTTTGCTTACAAATGAAGGGCCTAGCTTGGAGAAGGATGAACATTGGAGCAAGAACAAGCATGGAGTTGATGGCATGCGCAAGGGGAACAAGAACGGAGTTACAAGTGATGATTTCAGGACTTTGAAGCCACCATAAGGAGTGAATGAAGCCTTGGACAAAATATACAAGATGTCACTTCATAAATTTCGTCCAGAGGCTATTCTAGGTGCTGCGTCACACTGATTATTGGGCCAGCCCATGTAATTTCGAAATACATAAGTATAGGCTGTTTTAGAGTCCGTATGTGTGGGGAAACAAGAGATAGGGTTGGTTTCGGACCCCTTCCCCAAGGGCCACGAAATCCCCCCCCGCCCTCTTCCTCCATATATACAGCCCTTAGGGCGCCGTTTAGACTTTGGGTTTTGTTTAGATTAAAAGTTCGCCATAGCTGCAACTTCGCTGCACTTCGCTTGTGTTCAACGACTGCACCAAGGCGCCACAGAACCCCACCTTGATCAATAAAGCTTTCATCTTATATTCGCAATATCCAGATTGCAATCTCAGTTTCTTGCTTGTTCTTCGCTTGCTCGCAGGAAGCAGCACTCGTGGTCGTTGATCGTGTTCGGCGTGGTCGATAACCTCTCGGAGTTGGTTTAGCGATTGCTAAGGCGCGGCGTCCTCGCACGTTCGTAGTCGGGTCGTCAAAGTCGATTTCCACCAAAGCGATATCCATCATCTCATCGAAAGACGGGACACCTTTGCCTCTATCACTAAAGTTCACTATTGTCTTCGACAAAGTGTAAATAAAGAGCTTATTTCCAATCACCCGTTTCTTTCGCCTAACAATCTTTCTTAGTTTCCTCACTTGACGCTTGTTCATGATTATCTCATTGCCCCATACGCAAAAGGGATCGAAGCGTGGATCAGTACAACTCATATATGTACCTACAAGCAACCAGTAAATGTTAGAAGCTAAACTGAGCTTGCACAAATGATGTAAAATACAGCTACCTATGTTCCTAAGTACAAGTATCTTTTTTGAGATTTCGATATGAACTACATCCGAATGTATATAGAGTTATTGATGCGGAGCATCCCACGATCATCCCCATGCATCCACAACCGTCTCATCAAGAGCCAAGAGGACCCATGACTAGAGCACGAGCTCGAGCTCTCGAGACCGAGGTGACTTCTCTCCTTAGTGAAATATCATATGACCCTCTCGAGACATGGCTACTACCTCAATCCAGAATGTTGTGCATGCTTAGGTACCAAGGAACCAACCTAGGAGAAGCTACAGCCCAAGATGGACACCAAGAGCAAGAGGAGGAGCTGCAGAGTCGGAGGGAGCGGTACTACCGCTCAAGCCAAGCGGTACTACCGCCCAATGAAGCAGTACTACCTCTCAAGCCAAGCGGTACTACCGCTGAGCCGAGCCAAGCGGTACTACCGCTCTCCATCCGCCTACTTCGCAAAACCCGGCACACTCCAGAATCGAATGGCGTCGAGCGGTATTATCACCACCAAGCGGTATTATCGGCTGAAAGCGGTACTACCGCCAGAGAACAGTACTACCGCTTCACTGTGTGCAGCGTTTGGTCGAGGCCCATGTACTCGCTTTCGCCTCTAACTTACCCCTTGGAGGTCCTAGACTATAAATAGACCCTCCCTCATCCTTTCTAGGGTTAGCTTTGGATTTGCTCATATTTCGCCAGAGAGCCTTTGCTCATCCCGTGGCTACTTCTCCTCGGAGATCAGGACCTCTACGGAGAAGATCCCCACGCGGATCCAAGACCCCCTTCTAGGGCGGACCCCATCAAGACCTCCTCGCGGAGAAGAACGGCTACTCATGTATCCTTACCTTTGTTGATCTTGAACCTTGTACCACTCTATGTGTTTGATAATCTAGCACTTGTGTGATTGTTTTCTTGTCGGTTGAGTGTTGTCCTTTGTTCCTCCCCGTGATTTCCTCGTGTTCTTCCACTCGTTCTTCGTGATTTCCCCGTAGGATCCGCTCCAACGTGAAAGATCGCCCACGTAGGGTTCCGCCCTACATCATCATGGTATCATGAGCCACGTTGATCACGTTATTGGAGCCCCTACCCCTCTTTTTCTAGGTTGATTTTGTTGTTTTTGTCCTAATTCCGAAAATTCCCCACAAAAATAGCCCCAAATTTTTTTTGTGGTTTGTTAGTGTGATGAAATTTTGTTGATTTTGATCCGTGGATTTGCTTGGTTTCGAGTCGATCTAGCATCTCTCCAAGTTTCACCTCTTTCCATCCACAAAATCCATCGAATTTTGACCCCGAAATCACCCATTTCTGCCCCAAAATCGCGCAACGATTCGAACAATCGAGAAAATCCCGACATGAGCGGTACTACCGCCCTCCTAGCGGTACTACCGCTGAGTACGGCACTACCGTCAGCCCCCGTTCAGCCGAAATAGTCGAAATATCCCGACACGAAGCGGTGCTACCGCCTCCCAGTGGTACTACCGCCCGCCGATTCAGCCTTCCAACTTTCACCATTTTCATCATAACTTTTAACTCCGAACTCCGATTTGAGTGTTCTTTGGCTCGTTTTGAAGCTATCGACGTGCCCGAAGTCCTCACCTTGGTTTCACCACCTTTTGACACCATCAAATTTTCCGAACATCGGCATCTTTGCCTAGGGCTTAAACCACATCATCCGCTATACCACCTCCACTTTCCGCTACCACATTTTCGCTTTTGGTCTTTGAGAATTTGAGTTGTGGTTCTCGTGTCCTATTGTGTTTCGGCTATATAGGTACGGTTCGACGTCAACATCACCACCACTCATCTTCGCCAAGGACTCATCATCGTCAAGGACGGTAACCTCGACGACATCTTTGTCATCTCTCGCAATTGCATTGATAACCACATAGCCTTACTTTTGCGTTGCTTACCCATCGAGACTAGCCATTGAGTATTGCCGGCAACGTGACTTGTGCACATTAGTGATCATACTCCATAGCATACATAGCATACCATAGTGGTGCATATCTTGAGATCAACTTGTGTGTCACAATGTTGTCATAGCATACACAATTGCTATCTTGGTTAGTGAAGTATGCATAAGAAAAGAGCTCAAAAGTGAAAGAGCCACCCAAGCTTTTAAGCAAAGTGGAAAGATAAGCAAAGAGCTTATAAACAAGAACCATAGCATCATACAACTTTAAGATTGTCATATCCGATCATCTTGGATCATAGAACCGAAATATCATACAGATAGCATACTTGGGATAGAGATCGTTGCATTTTTGCCTAATAGGTTGTGCACAAGTTCGCGTATCCGCCTTTTGTGCAATCGTGCTAGCGTCTCTCTAGTATTGTGCAACAAGAGCATTCTCGTGGTTTCCACATTTTGGCTCACTTTTGGTTTGCACAATCCCACTTATCTATTTGCATGTGTGTTTCCGTGTACCACTACTTGCTTGGTCTACTTGTTACATTTGTGAATTTGCGAATCTTTTTCAACTTTATCGAGTCTCACTTACAATCGCATCAAATTTTGTGCCACCATCCTAACCGAGCTCCACCATAAGCTTTCATTTGTGTAGGTGTGAGAACCGACAAGAATCGGTACCAAGAGTGCTATTTCATTGTCCGCATTTGAGTGAACTTGATTCATTTTCAACATCGGTCAAAGGTACATTGGTATAAGTTCTTTTCCGTTCTACCACTCACATCTTGTTTGGAATGATGGATAGGCCAAGTTCTTCTACCAACCCACTCTTCATCGAGCAAGACGACGATATGTCCTCATACGTCACCAAGAGCCACCTCTTTGGTGCACAACGAGCGTTGCACCAAGAACAACAAGCAATGAGCGACGCAGATCGACAACCTCGCCACCGACTTGCGACTCTCCGAGCAACGTACAAGAGACTACTTCGACAACAAGTTCGAGGCTCACAAGGAAGAGAATGATGCAAGAATGGACGAGATCCGATGCGTTGATGAGAACACGGCATCATTCCACTTCTTCATCATCAAGACGGAGCCGCCGAGTCGACATTCCGACGACACCTTCTACGACTCAAGTACACCGTCATCGAACACTCTTCGACGAGCCGCGCGCCAAGACCGTCATGCATCTCGCAACCCGCTACATGACAAGCATTCACAAGAGCAAGTTGATGATCAAGTTCCTCGTCCTCAATCAAACCAAGAGGCTTTTGCTCAAGCCCAAGAACGACAACGCCTTCGTCGCCAACAAGAGGAAGAAAGAGCACGTCGTCACCAAGACGAACAAGACGCCAAGGCTCAACGTCTCCAACAACAACAACGTGAAGCGCAAGCTCTTGAGGCGCAACGTGCACTTCAAGAATCAAGTAGAGCCTTCGCCAACCGCAATCGCGAACGGCGCAATCAAGAGGAAGCCCTTTGAGAAGAAATCCAAGAGAGGAACTACCAACCTCATGTGCAACGTCAAGTTCCTCAAGCCCCTCCACAAGCTCGTCAAGCTCCACCCCAACCTCAAGTTCAACAAGGGCAAGTTGATCATGGTCTTCCTCCGCGCCAAGAGCAACATGAAGACGACATAATCCACGCCAAGGACGCCATCATCAACATCGCCAACAACACAATGAAGAGCAACGCTACGGCAAGCTAAAATTCACCATGCCAAAGTTCAATGGAAGCAATGACCCCGAAGACTACCTCTCATGGGCATTGAAGGTTGACAAAGTTTTCCGTTTGCACAACTACGATGAAGCGAAGAAAATCGCTATGGCATCACTTGAGTTCCAAGATTATGTGCTCATATGGTGGGAACAAATCATTGAGCGACGACAAGCAAGAGGTGAACCTCCAATCACCACTTGGGCTCAAATGAAGGATGTCATGCGAGCATGTTTTGTGCCAACCTACTACAACCGCGACCTCTTCAAGAAACTCCAACTACTCAAGCAAGGAACAAAGAGCGTTGAATAATACTACAAGGAGATGGAGATAGCCATGATTCGAGCCAATGTCAAGGAAGATGATGAGCAAACTATGGCACGTTTCTTGAACGGACTCAATCATCCCATCAAGAAGATCGCCGACTTCCAACCATACTCATCCCTCATTGAGCTCAGACATCAAGCTACAAAGGCGGAACGCCAAGTACAAGATGACTTTGGCACGCCAAGTACTCATCCAAGACCTACGGCTTCTCCAACAACCAAGCTTCAACGACTCCTCCAACATCTACATCAACCAAGCTTTCTTCAAGAAACGATGACAAGTCAAGTTACAAGAAGACATCGACAAGTTCAAGTCGTCCTCCTCCTACTACAAGCAACCTCAAGCCGCGTGCTTCATCCTCTACTCCGACCGAGGAGACAATCAAGACAAGCTCCTTCAAGTGTTTCACTTGCGGCGGCCGAGGCCACAAGTCATAATGAATGCACCAACAAGCGCACCATGATCCTCAACGACGATGGCACATATGACTCCATGAGTGAAGAGGAAATGGAAGTCCTTGAGCAAGTGGCCATGCACCGGCAAGTGAATGAAGATGAAGATGATCAAGTCTTTTGTGATGAGGATTCGAGCCCCGCTCTCGTTGTCTCCAAGGTCTTGACTCTTCACCATCAACAAGAAGAAGACCAACGATGCCACATCTTTCACACAAAAGCCGGCATCAATGGACGGTCTATCAAGGTCATCATAGATGGAGGTAGTTGCCACAACTTGGCAAGTGAAAAACTATGCTCCAAGCTACAATTGGTCAAGAGGAAGCACCCACACCCTTACAAGGTTCAATGGCTAAGTGACTCTAAGACTATACTGAGTCGAGCATACGGTCCAAGTCTCCTTCAAAATTGGTGCTTATGAAGACACTTTGGAGTGTGATGTGGTCCCAATGACCGTTTGCCACCTCCTTCTTGGTCGACCATGGCAATTCGACCGTGGTGTCATCCACAATGGGCGAACCAATCACTATAGCTTCAAGATGAAAGGGAAGGAATATGTGCTACGACCTATGTCTCCTAGTCAAGTGATAGCCGACAAGCAAGCCACACATCATAGAGAAAAGAGTGAGAAAGTGATCCACCCAAAAGTGAGTGAGAGCCACAAGCCAAATTTGAGAGACTCTTCGCCTAGAGAGAAAAACCTCATTCTATTTGCCACCAAAAGTGAGATGAGAGAACTGTGTGAGAACCCATCGAGTGTGATGCATTTTGTCCTTGTGTGCAAGGATGGAGAACCACAAACTAACACCATTCACGAGCTACCTTTGGTGTTTCAATCTCTTTTGCAGGAATTTCAAGATGTTTTTCCCGATGAGCTACCTCCGGGTCTACCTCCTCTTAGAGGCATTGAGCATCGAATCGACCTCATCCCCGGAGCGCCGCTACCAAACAAAGCTCCATACCGAGTCAATCCGGAAGAAACCAAGGAGATTCAACGGCAAGTACAACAACTCATCGACAACGGTCATGTACGTGAAAGCTTAAGCCCTTGTGCCGTTCCGGTTATTCTTGTGCCTAAGCCCGATGGAAGTTTCCGCTTGTGTTCGATTGTAGACCTATCAATGCTATTACTGCTCGATATAGGCATCCCATTCCTCGCTTAGATGACATGCTTGATGAACTTAGTGGAGCCAACTTTTCTCAAAAATTGATCGTAAAAGTGGCTATTATCAAATACGCATACAAGAGGGTGATGAATGGAAAACTGCTTTCAAAACCAAATTTGGTTTATATGAGTGGTTAGTGATGCCTATGGGTCTTTCGGAAGCTCCCGGTACTTTTGTGCGCCTTATGCATCATGTGCTTCATCCTTATATTGGAGTCTTTGTTGTGGTTTACTTTGATGATATTCTTGTGTTTAGCAAAACCATGAAAGAGCACATCAATCATGTAAAATCTGTGTTGCAAACTCTTCGCAAGGAAAGCCTTTATGCAAACTTGAAAAAATGCACTTTTGGAGTCGACAAAGTGGTTTTCTTGGGTTTTGTTGTTTCCTCAAAGGGTGTCCATGTTGATGAATCTAAAATTGAAGCAATCAAAACTTGGCCCCAACCCACCAATTTGCAACAAGTGCGAAGTTTTCTTGGTCTTGCGGGTTTCTATCGTCGCTTTGTGAAAGATTTTAGCACAATTGCCGCTCCTTTGCATGCTTTGAGCAAGAAGAATACTCCCTTTGTTTGGGGAACTTTGCAATGAACCGCTTTTGATGAGCTCAAGTCTTTGCTTACTCATGCTCTGATTCTTGCTTTGCCCAATTTTGACAAAACTTTTGAGGTTCATTGTGATGCAAGTGGTACCGGAATTGGCGGAGTTTTAATGCAAGAAAAACGAGCCATTGCCTATTTTAGTGAAAAACTCTCCGGTGCTCAACTTAATTATCCCATCTATGACAAAGAATTGTATGCTTTAATGCGTGTGCTACATGTTTGGGAACATTACCTTAGACCGCATGAGTTTGATAGAGGCAAAGGTGTCCCGTCTTTCGATGAGATGTGGTTTTCGCTTTGGAGGAAGTCGACTTTGACGATCCGACTACGAACGTGCGAGGACGTCGCGCCTTAGCAATCGCTAAACCAACTCCGAGAGGTTATTGACCACACCGGAGCACGATCAACCTGACCACGAGGGTCTATTTCCTGCGAGCAAACGAAGAACAAGCAAGAAACTGAGATTGCAATCTGGATATTGCGAATATAAGATGAAAGCTTTATTGATCAAGGTGGGGTCCTGTGACGCCTTTGTCTGGTCGTTGAACACAAACGAAGTACGCGAAGTTGCAGCTATGGCGAACTTTTAATCTAATAAAAAAAACCCAGGTCTAAACGGTGCCCTAAGGGCTGTATATATGGAGGAAGAGGGGGGAATTTCGTGGCCCTTGGTGGAGGGGTCCGAAATCAACCCTAACTCTTGTTTCCCCACACATACGGACTCTAAAAACAGCCTATACTTAAGTATTTCGAAATTACATGGGCCTGGCCCAATAATAAGGTGACGCAGCACCTAGAATAGCCTATGGACGAATATTATGAAGTGGCATCTTGTATATTTCGTCCAAGGCCTCATGCACTCATTAGGGTGGCTTCAAAGTCCTGGAATCATCACTTGTAACTCTGTTCTTGTTCTCCTTGCGCATGGCATTATCTCCATGCTTGTTCTTGCTCCAATGTCCATCCTTCTCCAAGCTAGGGCCTTCATTTGTAAGCAAAACAAATGTATCCAATTTAGGCAGCATCATATTCTCATGAACATTAGAATCATTACCAAGAAACGAAAGTACCGATAATTTAATTGGCGTCATGTGAGCTCTAGTAATTGGTCCAAGATATGTAGCAGAGGGGCTGTGGGTGTAACAATGGTATTGATGTCCTCATCATCCTCCCTTCTTGAAATGAAGTCGTCCTCGACGGAAGCTCATATTCCTCACCCAAATAAGGCTTCAAATCTGCAATGTTAAAAGTGGGACTAACCCCAAAATCTGCAGCAGCAGCTCAAGTTTATATGCATTATCATTTATTTTCTCTAACACCTTAAATGGACCATCAAGACGTGGCATTAGCTTTGATTTGCGCAAATTAGGAAACCTATCCTTACGCAAATGTAACCAAACAAGATCTCCAGGTGCAAAGACAACATGTTTTCTACCCTTATCTCCAGCAAGTTTATATTTAGCATTCATACGCTCAATGTTTTCCTTAGTTATCTCATGTATTTTTAAAATCAATTCAGCACGTTCTTTAGCATCAAAATTAACCTTCTCCGAAGATGGAAGAGGCAACAAATCAATAGGTGCACGAGGTAGGAAGCCATACACAATTTCAAAAGGGCACATCTTAGTTGTAGAATGCAATGAACGATTATAAGCAAATTCAATATGAGGCAAGCATTCTTCCCACATTTTCTTATTATTCCTCAAAACAGCCCTAAGCATAGTAGACAATGTTCTATTGACTACTTCAGTTTGTCCATCAGTTTGGGGGTGACAAGTAGTACTAAAAAGCAGTTTAGTCCCCAACTTAGCCCATAAAAATCTCCAAAAGTGGCTAAGAAATTTAGTATAACGATCTGAAACAATAGTATTTGGCACACCATGCAAGTTTAATAATTTCACGAAAGAACAAATCAGCAACATTAACAAAGATCATCGCTTTTATGACATGGTATAAAGTGTGCCATTTTGAGAATCTATCCACGACAACAAATATGCTATCCTCCCTTCTTTGTTCGAGGTAAACCTAAAACAAAGTCCATAGATATATCCTCCCAAGGAACACTAGGCACAGCAAAGGCATATATAAACCATGAGGATTGAGTCGTGACTTAGCTTTTTGACATGTAGTGCAGCGAGCAACAAAACGCTCAACATCCCGCCTCATCTTTGGCCAAAAGAAATGTGTAGCAAGTATATCCTCCGTCTTCTTGACGCCAAAGTGTCCCATTAATCCTCCTCCATGCGCCTCCTGCAACAACAAAAGACTAACAGAGCTAGCAGGAATGCATAGCTTGTTAGCACGAACACAAAACCATCATTAATAACGAACTTGTTCCATGTTCTTCCTTCTTTACAATTCTGCATTACATCTTTAAAATCAGCATCATGCACATATTGATCTTTGATGGTCTCCAAACCAAATATTTTGAAGTCAAGTTGTGAAAGCATAGTATAGCGACGAGACAAAGCATCAAGAATAACATTTTCTTTACCCTTCTTGTGTTTAATGACATAAGGGAAAGTCTCAATGAATTCAACCCATTTAGCATGTCTACGATTCAGTTTAGCTTGACTTTTAATATGTTTCAAAGATTCATGATCGAATGTATAACAAATTCTTTGGGCCATAAATAATGTTGCCATGTCTCTAAAGTCCTAACAAGAGCATATAATTCTTTGTCATAAGTAGAATAGTTCAGACTAGGCCCACTCAATTTTTCGAGAAAAGTATGCAACAGGTTTGCCATCTTGTAATAACACACCTCCTAATCCAATTCCACTAGCATCACATTCAAGCTCAAAAGTCTTATTAAAGTCGGAAGTTGGAGTAAAGGAGCATGTGTCAACTTATCTTTCAATACCGTGAAGGCTTCTTCCCATGCGGTACCCCAAACAAAAGGCACATCCTTCTTTGTAAGCTCATTGAGAGGTGCAGCAATGGTGCTAAAGTCTCTCACAAAACGCCTATAGAAACCAGCGAGTCCAAGAAAACTCCTCACTTGTGTGACCGTTTTGGGCTGTGGCCAACTCTCAATAGCTTCAATCTTGGCTTTATCAACTTCAATTCCCTGTGGAGTAACAACATAGCCAAGAAAAGATACTCGGTCGGTGCAAAAGGTGCACTTCCCAAGGTTACCAAACAAACGTGCATCACGTAGAGCATTAAAAACAGCACGTAAATGTTCCAAATGTTCTTCCAAAGATTTGCTATAAATCAGTATATCATCAAAGTAAACTACCACAAATCGTCCAATGAAAGCACGTAAAACTTCGTTCATTAATCTCATGAAAGTACTAGGTGCATTAGTTAACCCAAAAGGCATGACTAACCACTCATATAATCCAAACTTAGTTTTAAATGCTGTTTTCCATTCATCTCCCAATTTCATACGAATTTGATGGTATCCACTACATAAATCAACTTTGGAGAATATTGTAGAGCCACTTAATTCATCAAGCATATCATCTAGCCTAGGAATAGGATGACGATAACGAATAGTAATATTATTAATGCCTCTACAATCAACACACATACGCCGACGTACCATCCTTTTTAGGCACTAGTATAATAGGAACAGCACAAGGACTAAGAGATTCGCGTATATAACCTTTGTCGAGCAGCTCCTGTACTTGACGATAATCTCCTTCGTCTCCTCTGGATTGGTACGGTATGGTGCATGGTTGGGTAGCGATGCACCGGAATTAAGTCAATTTGATGCTCAATCCTCGAATAGGTGGTAATCCGGTGGCACGCCTTGTGGGAAGACGTCCGAACTCCCTGCAAAATGTTAGTGACAACAGGGGCAAAGAGGAAGGCACGTCCTCGAATGAAAATAATGCCTCTTTGCACACAAAAGCATAGCAAAAAGATTTGCTAGAATCTAGCTCATCAATATCAGATTTGGTGGCAAATAACATGCACTTTTCAGTTTAATTTCAGAAGCAACATTAGATGGTTTATTATGAGGCTTCATTTGTTGCTCAAATTCTTTTGCCACAATCTGATTTTCACTCTTATTTTTCTCCTGTTTTGCTTTATTAGCTCTATTAATATCATCTTTCAAAATGGAATCAGGAGTCATAGGAAGCAAAGTAATATTTTTATCCTTGTGAACAAGAGTATACTGATTGTTTCTACCATGGTGTACAGAATTTTTATCAAATTGCCATGGTCTACCAAGTAATAAGGAACATGCTTGCATAGGTACCACATCACAATCAACATAATCAGCATATGTAGAGATACTAAAATGCACACGAACAGTACATGTTACCTTAACCTTGCCGCTGTTGTTGAACCATTGGATGTAGTAAGGATGTGGATGTGGTCTTGTGGTGAGAGAAAGCTTCTCCACCATATCCATGCTAGCCAAGTTGTTGCAGCTCCCTCCATCTATGATGACGTGAATAGAACGTTCCTTCACAACTCCCTTTGTATGGAACAAGTTATGCCTCTGATTTTGCTCAGCTTGTGTAACATGCACACTCAAAACACGTTGAGCAACTAAACATTCATACTGTCAAGATCTTGACAGCCATGTATTGCGCCTCAAAATCAGAATCATCTCCACCGTGTTCTTCATGTGTAATAAGAGCCAAAGTCTCTTCATCATAGTCACTAGCAGACTCATACCCACCATCCTCAAGAGCAATCATCACACGCTGAGATTGGCATTCTCTCATAAAATGTCCTCATCCCTTACAACGACGACAAATAATATCACTTGTGTGCCCTGTTGACGCCATGGAAGAAGAAGAGCTACTGTGTAGGCCCAGCAGTGTACTCTTGGCGATAGTGGTGGTTGTGCTGCTTTCTTGTATCACGGTTGGAGGTGGCAGCCGACGGAGGTGCGTGTAGTAGAACGTGTGGAAGTAGATGATGCACGTGGTGTCCATGATGAAGGTCGACCTGCGAGAAAAGTTAGTCCGCGCCAAGGCACGCCGATCCTGCACTTCACGCTCAGCTTTACAAGCAAGATGGAATAATCGAGTGATATTATTATAATCCTTGTAGTCTAGAATGGTCTGAATCTCTCTATTTAATCCACCCGTAAAACGTGCAAGCATAGCTTCATTCTCCTCAACAATACCACATCTAATCAAGCCAGTTTGTAATTCCTGATAATATTCTTCACCGAATTTTTCCTTGTCTTAAGCGCTGCAATTTTTGAAGTAATTCACGCTGATAATATGGTGGAACCCAACGAGCACGCATAGCAGTTTTCAAAGCAGCCCAAGTAGCTGGAACAGGATATAATCTACAATGTTCAGACCACCAAACACATGCAAAGCTAGTGAAAGCACAAACAGCAGCAGCAGAACACGTCTCTCCTCGTGATATTGTAAACATGTAAATCGTTGTTCAGTTTCTAACTCCCAAGTAAGATATATATCAGGAACATATCTACCTTCAAATGGTGGAATATTCAATTTCAGTTTAGGGAGATGGTCATGATCTCGCACCAAGGGGAGCCCGAACATTGCCATTGTTTGCATGTGGACGACTTGGTGGTTGTGGTGCTGGTGGTTGCACGTAGTTCGATGTTGATCAACCTCATCCTCGTAAGCTCTCACATAATCATCCTCCCCGCCGCAGCAGCAGGAGCCCTGTATATCAACAGCAGCACCAAAGCAGCTTGGCGGTGAAGAGGGACACGGAAGCTTCGGCGGAGGGCTGTTTCGCGATGTGGAGGTAGTCCTTGTTGTTGTAGTAGAGGTGCGTTAGGTGCAGCCGGTGGTGGTGGTAGACGCGCGAGCAATTCATTAAACCTGTTATCGAGCTTTGTTTCGAACGCCTTCTCAATGCCATCTATCTTCTCCATGGCCTCTTCAAATCTATTTAGCACATCGTCCACCTGCCCACTCATCATTTGTTGAAACTTATCATGTAGCGCTTTGTTTGTCATGTTCTCCCAATCGGTCTAAATCGGCTTGTGATCCTGCCATGGTTAGCAGCAATAGAAATACACAAGAATATGATTGACAGACTACTAGGAAGTGGTGGTGGTGGTGTGGTGGACAGCCACAACCGTCAAGCAAATCTCAAATTCTTACCAGTTCTTACCCAACAAAAGCGGTGATCGGCAACCGATGTAGTCAAAACTCTCAAAGCTTGGATAGAGCGATTACCATGGAGAGTCAAACGCACGATGTAGATGTATGTGGAGCTGGGAAGGCTTATAATATGGTAGCAAAAAGGGTCAGCAATAATCAATTCAGAGATGCAAAGTTGAATAAACGCTCAACGACGGATGATCAGGTTGGTCCTAGGCTAGACCGTGCTAGAGACGCGAGCCTAGAACACTAACAAAATCACGGCGCTGCACGGAAACAACGGAAAAGCACACTCTGGAATTTTTTTTTCGCTTTTTTTTTTTGCGCTGCTTTTTTTTTGCGCTGCTTTTTTTTGCGCTGTTTTTTTTTTTGCGAAAAATCACTATAATGGCGAGTGTCTCAAAACTCTTCCTGTGTCAAACCGACAGATGGGCACGAAATTTTTCGACCAAAAAATTTTTTTTTTGACCGCCGGACCCAAAACTGAAACGGGTCAAAAAAACTTTCTATAACGGCGATCGCCTCAATACACTTAGAAACACCTAAAAATAGGATAGCCAGAAAATTTTTCGACAAGTGCGTTTTCGGAAAATTTTGGGCCTAAACGGAGGGTGGTTTCCAGACTTTTTTTTTTCGAAACCTACGCAGGCAAGGAAACACGAATCGGAATTTAGATGGATCTCGAAAACAAACCTAATATGAGAAGAACTCGGATTGGTGGTGGATATATGGTGGTGGTATATGGCAGCGGTGGTGATATATGGTAGCGGTGGTGGTATATGGATACGGATTGGTGGTGGTATATGGATACGGATTCAGAGCGGTGGCGGATAAGCAATGGTGGTAGATGGCAAGGCGATGATGATGGTGCGGGCGGCGTGACAACTTATGACCCGAACTCAAACTCTAAAAGACTAGACTCTAAGACCAAAGAACTTGACACGACGATGCAACCGCAAATTCAACAAAGCAAAACCCTAAAAAGATTATGCAAAGGCTCAGATTGGTTCGGATATGATGAACTAACCCTAATTTTTTTGTGGCTTTTTCGTGGACTTTAGGTATGAAGAACAGACTCGATCTAATCTACGAAAAACTGTAAAATCTCACCGAGCAACCTGAAAATCTGATACCACTTGATAGAGGCAAAGGTGTCCCGCCTTTCGATGAGATGTGGTTTTCGCTTTGGAGGAAGTCGACTTTGACGATCCGACTACTAACGCGGCGAGGACGCCGCGCCTTAGCAATCGCTAAACCAACTCCGAGAGGTTATTGACCACACCGGAGCACGATCAACCTGACCACGAGGGTCTGTTTCCTGCGAGCAAACGAAGAACAAGCAAGAAACTGAGATTGCAATCTGGAGGAAGAGGGGGGAAATTTCGTGGCCCTTGGAGGAGGGGTACGAAACCAACCCTAACTCTTGTTTCCCCACACATACGGACTCTAAAAACAGCATATACTTAAGTATTTCGAAAATACATGGGCCTGGCCCAATATTAAGGTGACGCAGCACCTAGAATAGCCTCTAGACGAAATTTATGAAGTGGCATCTTGTATATTTCGTCCAAGGCTCCATGCGTGTTCTTGCTCCAATGTTCATCCTTCTCCAAGCTAGGCCCTTCATTTGTAAGCAAAACAAATGTATCCAATTTAGGCAGCATCATATTCTCATGAACATTAGAATCATTACCAAGAAACGAAAGTACCTGATAATTTAATTGGCGTGCGCGAGCTCTAGTAATTGGTCCAGTATATGTAGCAGTAGGGGCTGTGGGTATAACAATGGTATTGATGTCCTCATCAGAGTTTGTCATCCATACCGATCATGAAACGCTTAAGTACCTCAAAGGTCAAACTAAATTGAACAAGCGTCATGCCAAATGGAGTGAATTCATTGAATCTTTTCCTTATGTGATCAAGTACATTAAGGGTAAAGAAAATGTAGTTGCCGACGCGCTTTCACGCATAAACATGCTTGTCACTCAACTTGAGTTGAATGTTATTGGTCTTGAGCATATAAAAGACTTGTATGAGCATGATCCATCTTTTGCTTCTCCTTATGCTAAGTGTTTGACGCATACGTCTTGGGCACAATATTACATCAAGGATGGTTACCTTATGAGAGCTAACAAACTTTGCATTCCCGAGTCTTCTCTTCGTTTACTCCTTTTGCAAGAGGCTCATGGAGGCGGCCTCATGGGACACTTTGGACGCGACAAGACATTCGCCGCACTCTCCAACAACTACTTTTGGCCCAAGATGTTCCGCGACGTCTCACGCTTCACCAACCGATGCTACACATGTCGCAAAGCTAAGTCTAAAGCTCAATCTCATGGTCTTTACATGCCTCTTCCTATTCCATATCAACCATGGGAAGACATTAGTATGGATTTTGTACTTGGTTTTCCTAGGACTCAAAATGACAAGGATTCCATCTTTGTTGTTGTGGATAGATTTTCTAAAATGGCACATTTCATTCCTTGCAACAAGATAGACGATGCTTCACATGTTGCAAATCTCTTTTGTAGGGAAATCTTGCGACTCCATGGCGCATCAAAGACAATCGCCTCCGATCGTGACGTCAAGTTCTTGAGTTACTTTTGAAGACCCTATGTGCCAAGCTCGAATCAAGCTCTTGTTCTCCTCGCATACCATCCTCAAACCGACGGCCAAACGGAGGTGACGAACCGCACACTATCCACTCTACTTCGTGTCTTGATCAAGAAGAACATCAAGGAGTGGGAAGCATGTCTACCCATCACCGAAAGCACGCCTACAATCGTGCGAGACATTCAACTACCGCAAGTCCCCTTCGAGGTCGCTTCACGGTTTCAACCGTTGTCCCCATTGGACATTCTACCACTTCCTCTCCAAGAGCGCACCAACATGGATGCAAGTGAACGAGCAAGCTACATCAAGAAGATGCACGAAGATACAAGGCACACCATCGAGCGCCAAGTACAACGCCAAGCAAACAAGCTCAACGCCAACAAGCAACCCATCGCCTTCAACATTGGTGATCTAGTGTGGCTACACCTTCGCAAGGACCGCTTCCCAAAGAACGCAAGTCCAAACTTCTCCTCGAGCCGATGGACCTTTCAAGGTACTAGCACGCTACAACGACAACGCTTACAAGATCGACATACCCGCGACAAGTACAACGTGAGCGACATCTTCAACGCCAAGGACCTCGCACCTTTCCATGGAGATGAAGCTTTTGATCCGAGGTCGGATCTCTCCCAAGGGGGAGATGATGCGAGCATCCCACGATCATCCCCATGCATCCACAACCGCCTCATCAAGAGCCAAGAGGACCCATGACTAGAGCACGAGCTCGAGCTCTCGAGACCGAGGTGACTTCTCTCCTTAGTGAAATATCATATGACCCTCTCGAGACATGGCTACTACCTCAATCCGAATGTTGTGCATGCTTAGGTACCAAGGAACCAACCTAGGAGAAGCTACAGCCCAAGATGGACACCAAGAGCAAGAGGAGGAGCTGCAGAGTCAGAGAGGAGCGGTACTACCGCTCAAGCCAAGCGGCATTATCACCCAATGAGCAGTACTACCGCTCAAGCCAAGCAGTACTATCACTGAGCCGAGCCAAGCGGTACTACCGCTCTCCATCCGCCTACTTCGCAAAACCCGCACACTCTAGGAATCGAACGGCGTCAGAGCGGTACTATCACCACCAAGCGGTATTATCATTGAAAGCGGTACTACCGCCTCAGAACAGTACTACCGCCACTGCCTGTGTGCAGCGTTTCGGGCCGAGGCCCATGTACTCATTTCGCCCCCAACTTACCCCTTGGAGGTCCTAGACTATAAATAGACCCTCCCCTCATCCTTTCTAGGGTTAGCTTTGGATTTGCTCATATTTCGGTGTGAGAGCCTTTGCTCATCCCCGTGGCTACTTCTCCTCGGAGATCAGGACCTCTACGGAGAAGATCCCCACGCGGATCCAAGACCCCCTTCTAGGGCGGACCCCATCCAGACCTCCTCGCGGAGAAGAACGGCTACTCATGTATCCTTACCTTTGTTGATCTTGAACCTTGTACCACTCTATGTGTTTGATAATCTAGCACTTGTGTGATTGTTTTCTTGTCGGTTGAGTGTTGTCCCTTGTTCCTCCCCGTGATTTCCTCGTGTTCTTCCACTCGTTCTTCGTGATTTCCCCGTAGGATCCGCTCCAACGTGAAAGATCGCCCACGCAGGGTTCCGCCCTACATCAGTTATAGATATAGTTTAAATTAGAATCTAGATTCACTCATTTTGCTCCTTATGTAGTCTATATTGGAATCTCTAAAAATACTTATATTTAGGAATAGATGGTGTATAAGACATGGGATGCAGCTATCCTTGACGGCAAACAACAACATTGCCCATTGTAGCCCTGCGTAAGTACATGGAAAGCCAATGTTAACTACAACAGGGTTAACATCCACCAAAAATAGCAAACGGTAATAAAACGGCAGCATCTGTAGTGATATCTTCATTGCGAAAGAGTAGAACGGTAGCAATGGGACGAATTAAAAAAATGGATACAGCTGTTAATTGCAACAATCTTAACAACATCCTAATTCATGTTTTGTAAGTTTGTAGCCATTGAAATACAACTCTTTAAAAATGGATACATCTTTTAATTGCAACAGGCTTAATGGCCGTTGAAACCGGTACTGATAAAAATGCAATTGGCAGAGTTAAACATCACAGGGCAGGTGCTGCTAGAGCAGATAATGGCCCAGTTGTCTATAAAAAGGTAGGGACAATAGCTAAAATGTGTTAGGCATGTTTACTACAACATGCTTAATACATCGACGGTACAAAACATAGCCATTAATTGCAACTGGTATTGGTATGATTGAAGTGGTGAGTACATACTTGGTAAGTCCTGAGAGGTAGTTGCTGGGGCACTTCATCTTGGCCAGAGCCCGCCCAAAGTCAGCGGCGGCGGAGGCGAGCTGTTCCTCCGGGTCGAAGCATGGATCAGTGCCACTGACATGTGTACCTACAGGCAACCAGTAAATTGTAGAAGTTAAACTGCAATTGCACAAATGATGTGAAATACTGTAAGACATGGGATGCAGCTAACCTCGACTGCAAACAACAACATTGGCCGTTATGACCCTGCGTAAGTACATGGAGAGGCATGTTAAGTAGAACAGGGTTAGCATCCGCCAAAAATAGCAAATGGGCAGCATCTCTAGTATATCTTCATTGCGGAGAGTAGCATGGTAGCAAATGGACAGATTAAAAAATGGATACAACTGTTAATTGCAACAGGCTTAACAACATCCTAAGTCATGTTCTGTAAGTTTGTAGCCATTGAAATACAACTGTTTAAAAATGGATTCAACTATTAATTGCAACAGGCTTAATAGACATTGAAACCGGTACTGATAAAAATGCAATTGGCATAGTTAAACATCACAAGGCAGGTGCTGCCAGAGCAGAGAATGGCCTAGATGTCTATAAAAAGGTAGGGTAAGTAGAAAAAACGTGTTAGGCATGTTTACTAGAACATGCTTAATACATCGACCGTACAGAACATAGCCATTAATTGCAACTATTATTGGTAAGATTGAACTGGTGAGTACATACTTGGTAAGTCCTGACAGGTAGTTTCTAGGGTACTTCATCTTGGCCAGAGCCCACCCAAAGTAAGTGACGGCAGAGGTGAGCTGTTCCTCCAAGTCAAAGCGTGGATCAGTGCCACTGACATGTGTACCTACAAGCAACCAGTAAATGGTAGAAGTTAAACTGGAATTGCACAAATTATGTGAAATACTGTAAGACATGTTATGCAGCTAACCTCGACGGCAAACAACAGCATCAGCCGTTATGACCCTGCATAAGTACATGGACAGGCATGTAAAGTACAATAAGGTTAGCATCCAATAAAAATAGCAAATGGGCAGCATCTCTAGTGATATCCTGAGTCATGTATTGTAAGTTTGTTGCTGGTATTTGTGAAATTGAGCTGGACACATTAATATTTGAACATAACACAGTGTGCAGTGCTGAAATAAACAAGGCATGAACATGCTTAATACATCAACCATACAAATCATAGCCATTGCAAGTGGTATTTGTAAGATTTAGCTGGTCAGATCTTACCTGTTAAGTCCTGGGGGTAGTCGCTGGGGGACTTCATCTGGGCCAGAGCCTGCACCATGTCGGCGGCGGTGGGGGAGGCGAGGTGTTCCTCCGGGTCAACACACACAGCGGCCATCGCGCCATGGACCGCCATAAGCTCCTGGTGGTGGGGATTTGGAGGCATGAGGATGTTTCGTAGGTGCCATTTAAGCAATCAGGCCGGGGCCATGATACAGATCGGTGGGTTACCTGACTGGATCCGAGCAGAACGTAGATGTGGTTGATGTTGTGCTTGCGGCGGCGGCGGTTTGAGATGCCGGTAGGGGGAGGCACGAGGGGGGGATACTGAGGGTGGGGATGTGGTTGGACGTGAATAAATTCTGAAATCACGCGCCTAATGAAAATTTCGCCGCGAAACTTGAAACTTGGGCGGGGGAAACACACAACACAGATGAAGCGCGTAAAATACTCGTGTGCGAGAAAAAAGAAAGTTGGCAGATCCTGTCTCAAAAAAGTACACGTGTACTTGATTTTTTTGGTGATTGGTACGCCTGGTTTATTAGGAAACATCACACAGGTAACTGACTTATGGGTCATTAACGCAAAAAACGCAGACGGGTACGGCATAGAAACCGTGTGTTTTGTGATCTTCTAATGATTAAGACACAAAAAACAAACACGGGCACACATGCTAATCAACGCTCAAAGCCCTCAAAGGATTCTCTTACCGACATTGTACGTTAATACTACAAACTTAAAGTACTACTGGTAATTTGCTCTAATACTATAAACTTAAACTACTTCTCACATGCTGCCATCGGGGCATGCTGGTCAGATGCCGGCGTTCTCCTTCCCGGCCTTGTAGGCAGCATCCCATCGTGCTTCGGTCTCCGCCAAGCTCTCCTCACCACGGCGTGCGGCCTCTTCTTTCTTGCGGCGACGGGACTCTCTTTTCTGGACTGATTTCTACCTTTTTCGCTCCTTCCGTGCAGCTTTGGCCGCCTCTAGATCCACCACCCATTCGGCCATGGCAGCCTCAAAGTCCGCCCATGTAACTGTCTGGCCGGCTGATGAGGACATGACTACCTTGGATGAGACCAAAAATATTGCATACATGCATATTTCTCAGGTGATTTCTAGTGCAAACTATTCAATAATATATTTATGTTATCCAGGACAAAAATACTTCACAAACTTTTGTGCCATGTCTAATTGCAGGTGTATGGGACATTTGTACAATCCACATATGAAGATAAGGGAGAAAGAGATGTTTACCTGCTGTTCAAAAAGTTCTCTCACGTCACTTTTGGCCCAAGAGAAGATAGAGTCCAAGTCTCTCACGTTCTGGACTCAGATTCGGACTGCACAGACATACCTGACTCAAAACGTCTATAACTTTTTCATACGGACTCCAAATTGGTTGATTCTTTTTTTGTTGGAAAATAGATTTCGTGCATTTTCCAACCCAATTGAATCACCTTAAAATCCGTCCGGAGCGTTGAGTTATAGACGAAACAATCTGATGCTGCAGCAGAATCCGAGTCAAACTACAAGTCCAAAGGTGTTACGTCACCTCCGCTTGGGCCCATTGGCCTTGTACGACCTAGGGTTAGTTTTAGGCTGCCTTGGGACGTCCTCCCACCTCCTTGGCCGCCACCCTTGCTCCTATATAAGTAGATCCATCTAGTAGCTTTTTCCTTGGGATTTGTTTAGTTAAAAGTTAGCCATTGCAACTTCGTACTTTGTTTGTGTCCAACGACAGACCAAGACCGCTTCGGATCCCCACCATTATCAATACTTCATATATATTCGCAATATTCAGATTGCTTTATCATATTCTTGCTTGTTCTTCGATTGCTTGCAGGAATAGACCTTCGTGGTCGTTGATCGTGCTCCAGCGTGGTCAATAACCTCTCGGAGTTGGTTTAGCGATTGCTAAGGCGCAACGTCGGCACGCTTGTAGTCGGATCGTCAAAGTCGCTCCATCAAATCGATAGTTATCATCTCATCGAAGATCGGGACACCTTTGCCTCTATCAAGTGGTACCAGTTTTCAGGTTGCTCGGTGAGATTTTCCAGTTATCCCTAGATTCGATTTATTTTCTTACCAATTGTCCAAGAAAAAGCCACAAAAAAAGTTAGATCTATTCATCATTTGTCCTAGCCAGTCCAAGCCTTTGCAATTTTCTTTTCATTATTTGCATTATTGAATTATCGGTTGCATCGTCGTGTCGAGTTGCTGGTCTTAGTGTCTTGTTCCTTTAGAGTTTCGAGTTCTGTTCACATTAGTCACGCCGCCGCTGCATCATTATCCCTTCCGCTGTCCACCATCCTATCCATTAATTTCATCACGTGCTACGACTGTTCATTGTCATAATCATAGTTGAGGTCATTCACATCTTCGCTTGATCCAATCTGCATCTTATCCAGTTTGTCTTGGAAAGAGGGAGAAAAAAAGATAGAGAAAAAAGAGAGAAAAAGGAAAAAAAAAAAGAAAAGAGAGAGAAGAAAAGAAAAAAGCGTGAGAAAAAAAGAGAGGAAAAAAACCGGATCTATCTAGAATCAATCTCGTACCTGAATTCGGATTGAATCTGTTTTGCGCACTGTTCAGTAAAACAGGTGTATCTTCCTCATACGAAGTCCGTTTTGACTCCATGAGTACTCAAATTAAAGCTAGAGACGAGGCGCATCTAAATAGTTGCAGAAGCTAGTTCAATATTTGACACCTCAAAATCGGCTTCTAAATAGGTGTTTTTGCCCTCTGAAGTTCGTGAACACAGCTTGTTCCAATTTTTCAGGCCAGTTTTAGAATTCTTTGACTCCTCATATCAACTCGAATTGAGTGATTCTTTTTGCATTGGAAAGCTTGAGTTAGTAGCATTCTTTGAAATAATTTATCAGAAAATTGGCTCAAACTTTTCAAGAGGAAAGTTGAGAGAGAGTTGTTGTATGTCCTGCTTGGCGCTTGTTTTCATCATTATCTTCACCGCTGCCGTTGTGATCTTCACTTATATCTTGCTGTCAAGAGCTACTTAGTATCCTTCATTGATGCTAGTTGTGCTATGCCGTGACCTCATTAGTGTTCTAGGCTCGCGCCTCTAGTCCGGTCTAGCCTAGGACCAGCACAAGACCGTCGTTGAGCGCTTATTCAACATTGCATCTTTGAATTGATTATTGCTAATCTTTTGCTACCATATATAGCCAACCCAGCTCCACATATTTCTACACGTGTATACGACGCTCCCCGCAATCGCTTTACTCAATATTCGAGTTACTTGACACCGCTGGTTGCCGATCACCGCGCTGCATGGTAAGAACTTGTAAGACATTGATATTTGCTTTATCGTGAGCGCTTTTACCACCACATCCTAGTAGTTATAGGAACATTATTTTTGGATTTTTTTCTTGTTCTACTAATCATGACAGGATCCAGAGTCAATTCATGGGCTTTGTCGATCGCGGAGACATGCCACCACCTATGCAAATACCACAACCGCCACGAGAGGTGCACAAACATCAAAATGCACATGATCAGGTTCATGTTTCTATACCACCATTTAATGGCCGTTTTAGACCTCCTTTATATATTGAATGGGAGTTAGACATAATAATATATTTGCTTCCCATAATTTTGATGAACGTAAAAAGTTATGGTTGCGGTTGGTTCTTTCACTGGTTATGCTCTAGTTTGGTGGAGTGAATATTGTCGGTTACACCCTGATTATGTACCTAATACTTGGGATGATTTAAAACATGTCATGAGAGATAGATTAAATCGATGTTTATTATACTGTGGCATGATTAAAAACTGGAACATTTAAAACAAGGTAGTGACACCGTAACAAAATATTATGATGATTTACAAACTACCTTGTTGCACTCATTTTTAGAAGAAAGTGAAGAAGATTTTATGGATAGATTTTGGGAGGATTAAACCATAATATTCAGGAGATACTAATTCATGAAGAGTGTTATCCTATGGACCATTTGTTTCGTCTTGCTTGCAAAGCTGAACAGAAATAAAACGACGTGTTGCCCACAAGGAGAACAAGCGCACGGTGCACATTCCAACTGTTGATACAGATGTTTATTCAACTACTAGGCGTACTATGACAACCACATCCGTTGTTGCGAGGACTACATCATCTCCACCATGTGACACATCACCATCGAGAGTGCCTGCATCATCTGAGTTGACTATAAGAGGTAATGACAAAGGTACAGATTTTCCACTTTTACATGAGAATGATGCATGCCTAGTTAACTTGAATACATCATGTGTTGAGCTACCCACTACTTTGATCACACCACCTATTTTAGAGGATTATATTGATAATTTGACTTTGCCATGTGATCAAACAACTGAAATACCAACAATTTTGAGAGCACCCATTGAATTAACTATTGATGCAAAAGAATCAATGTTTAATCATTTTGATACGACCTCTAATCTTGGTGATGATTCTGTGTCGAATGACTCATTGCATGTTTGCTTATCTAAGCATGTTGTAGCATGTAAATTTGATTCAAATAAGGTTTATTCACCAATGTTGGGATGGTTTAATGATGAACATTATCAATCTCTTGAAATAAATAAGAGCTTCACTTATATGTGCAAACTGAGTTGCAGTATTTTCAAGCCTTCTAGTTCTTGTGCTAATTTGTTGGCTTTAGATTTTATGAACTATGCAAGTTACTCATCTATTCATGTGTCATATATGCAAAAATCAAGGAAGTAAAATGGATGACGATACATATACAACATGTACACCTTGTCTCTTTTGTTAGCCACATTTCAGATTAAGCAACGCCGAGGACGGCTTTGTTTTCAAAAGGGAGGATGATGAGGACATGACTACCTTTGATGAGACCAAAATATTGCATACATGCATATTTCTCGGTGATTTCTAGTGCAAACTATTCAATAATATATTTATGTTATCCAGACAAAAATACTTCACAAACTTTTGTGCCATGTCTAATTGCAGGTGTATGGGACATTTGTACAATCCACATATGAAGATAAGGAGAAAGAGATGTTTACCTGCTGTTCAAAAAGTTCTCTCACGTCACTTTTGGCCCAAGAGAAGATAGAGTCCAAGTCTCTCACGTTCTCGACTCAGATTCGGACTGCACAGACATACCTGACTCAAAACGTCTATAACTTTTTCATACGGACTCCAAATTGGTTGATTCTTTTTTTGTTGGAAAATAGATTTCGTGCATTTTCCAACCCAATTGGAATCACCTTAAAATCCATCCGGAGCGTTGAGTTATAGACGAAACAATCTGATGCTGCAGCAGAATCCGAGTCAAACTACAAGTCCAAAGGTGTTACGTCACCTCCGCTTGGGCCCATTGGCCTTGTACGACCTAGGGTTAGTTTTAGGCTGCCTTGGGACGTCCTCCCACCTCCTTGGCCGCCACCCCTTGCTCCTATATAAGTAGATCCATTTAGTAGCTTTTTCCTTGGGATTTGTTTAGTTAAAAGTTAGCCATTGCAACTTCGTGTACTTTGTTTGTGTCCAACGACCAGACCAAGACCGCTTCCGGATCCCCACCATTATCAATACTTCATATATATTCGCAATATTCAGATTGCTTTATCATATTCTTGCTTGTTCTTCGATTGCTTGCAGGAATAGACCTTCGTGGTCAGGTTGATCGTGCTCCAGCGTGGTCAATAACCTCTCGGAGTTGGTTTAGCGATTGCTAAGGCGCAACGTCGTGCACGTTTGTAGTCGGATCGTCAAAGTCGTCTCCATCAAATCGATAGTTATCATCTCATCGAAAGATCGGGACACCCTCGCCTCTATCACCGGCGGCGGCGATGAACTCGGCACAGCGAGATGCCATCACTTCCTTACCATGTGTGCGGCCGCGGGCGGCGAGGAACGCGGTGCGGCGGGATGCCATCGCTTCCTTACCAGTTACTGTGCGTCGCGGTGCCATGGACGACGCCTGGAGAGAGCTCTGGGACGGAGGGGCCGGGCAGCCGTATAGTGCGGTGATATTCAAGAGCTCAACGAGAAACGACAACAGAAATTTGGTTTCCCTTACAATTTTGCTCGTTCATTACCGCACACGGTTCATCTCCGTCGCTTCCGGAAACAGTGTGCGCTGAGCCTATTGTGTGTTGCATTATGATTGGCCGGAACCCCAGCAACGCGATCGCGTGTGTGCACCGTAGGATGCGCCGCGATCGAACGACAATCCACGTCCCTCACATCACACCCGTGCACCTGTAGCTGGATTGGATTTATAAGCGCTAAATGCCTAGAAAATGCACATAATCCCCTAAATATGGTAAATGAGCCCGGAAAAATGCCAAATTTGAACACGGTGACTTGCAGGGTGTATGTTCGTCGTAGAAAAAACTCATGGGCAAAGAACGGAGAAAATTTGGATTCCCCTTCAATCTTTGTGGTTTCCCTCTCGAAAGCGTGGAACTTCTTTGGTGATGGTTCGGTTTATGAAGGTCGTGCATGACGACATAAGCCAAACCTTCTCTAATTTTTACCAGTGCATGGTGAGGTCATACCATGGCACACCATGCCAGGCATCATGTTTTTCAAGCATTTATTTCATTTTTTCTATAGTTGAAAACCCAATAAACAAACATTTGTGGTTGACTATTGCCACACATTTCATCGAAATATCTGTCCCTTCCTTGTAGAAGGCCTGAGAATTTACTAAATGGCACGAGCATGGTTTTCCAGACTGTTCTTGTGCACCCTTTCATGCACCAATTGTTTGAACTTGAATTATGTGCATTAATGCCTAGGAAATGCACATAATCCCTAAATATGGCAAATGAACCCGGAAAAGTGCCAAATTTGAACACGGTGATTTGCAAGTTGTATGTTCATCATAGAAAAAACTCGTGGACAAAGGACAAAGGAAATTTGGATCCCCCTACAATCTTGGTGATTTCCCCCTCAAAACCATGAAACTTCCTCAGTGATGTTTTGATTTATGAAAGGCGTGCATCACGACATAAAGAAACATTCTCCAATTTTTACCAAGGCATGGTGAGGCCATACCATGGCACCATGCCAGGCGTCATGTTTTCCAACCATGTGTTTCATTTTTTTATAGTTGTTAACCCAGTAAACGACGCATTTATGGTTGACTATTGCCACACATTTCCTTGAAATATCTGCCCATTCCTTGTAAAAGGCATGAGAATTGATGAGGACATCAATACCATTGTTACACCCACAGCCCCTACTGCTACATATACTGGACCAATTACTAGAGCTCGCGCACGCCAATTAAATTATCAGGTACTTTCGTTTCTTGGTAATGATTCTAATGTTCATGAGAATATGATGCTGCCTAAATTGGATACATTTGTTTTGCTTACAAATGAAGGCCCTAGCTTGGAGAAGGATGGACATTGAGCAAGAACAAGCATGGAGATAATGCCATGCTAAGGGGAACAAGAACGGAGTTACAAGTGATGATTTCAGGACTTTGAAGCCACCATAATGGGTGCATGAAGCCTTGGACGAAATATACAAGATGCTACTTCATAAATGTCGCCCCGAGGCTATTCTAGGTGCTGCGTCACCTTATTAGTGGGCCAGGCCCATGTAATTTCGAAATACTTAAGTATAGGCTGTTTTAGAGTCCGTATGTGTGGGAAACAAGAGTTAGGGTTGATTTGGACCCTCCACCAAGGGCCACGAAATTCCCCCCTCTTCCTCCATATATACAGCCCTTAGGGCACCGTTTAGACCTTGGGTTTTGTTTAGATTAAAAGTTCGCCATAGCTGCAACTTCGCTGCATTTCGCTTGTGTTCAACGACTGCACAAAGCGCCACAGTAACCCCACCTTGATCAATAAAGCTTTCATCTTATATTCGCAATATCCAAATTGCAATCTCAATTTCTTGCTTGTTCTTCGCTTGCTCGCAGGAAACAGGCCCTCGTGGTCGTTGATCGTGCTCGGCGTGGTCAATAACCCTCGGAAGTTGGTTTAGCGATTGCTAAGGCGCGACGCCTCTCGACGTTCGTAGTCGGATCGTCAAGGTCGACTCCCACGTAAACGATAGCCACCATCTCATCGAAACATCGGGACACCTTTGCCTCTATCAAGTGGTATCAGATTTTCAGGTTGCTCGGTGAGATTTTACAGTTTTTCGAGATTAGATCGAGTCTGTTCTTCATACCTAAAGTCCACGAAAAAGCCACAAAAAAAATTAGGGTTAGTTCATCATATCCGAACCAATCTGAGCCTTTGCATAATCTTTTTAGGGTTTTGCTTTGTTGAATTTGCGGTTGCATCGTCGTGTCAAGTTGTTGGTCTTAGAGTCTAGTCTTTTAGAGTTTCGAGTTCGGTCATAAGTTGTCACGCCTTGCCGCACCATCATCATCGCCTTGCCATCTACCACCATTGCTTATCCGCCACAACTCAATCAGATCCATATACCACCACCAATCCGTATCCATATACCACCACCGCTACCATATACCACCACCACTGTCATATACCACCACCATATATCCACCACCAATCCGAAGTTCCTTGCATATTAGGTTTGTTTTCGAGATCCATCTAGTTTCCGATTCGTGTTTCCTTGCCGGAGTAGGTTTCGGGAAAAAAAAAAAGAGTCTGGGCCCAAAATTTTCCGAAAACGCACTTGTCGAAAATTTTTCTGGCTATCCTATTTTTAGGTGTTTCTAAGCGTATTGAGACAATCGCCATTATAGAAAGTTTTTTTGACCCGCTTCAGTTTTGGGTCCGGCAATCGAAAAAAAAAAAATTTGGTCGAAAAATTTCATGCCCATCCTGTCGGTTTGACCTAGGAAGAGTTTTGAGACACTCGCCATTATAGTGATTTTTCAAAAAAAAAAAAGCAGCGCAAAAAAAAAACAAAAAAAGCGCAAAAAAAAGAGCGAAAAAAATTATTCAAGAGTGTGCTTTTCCGTTGTTTTCGTGCAGCGCCGTGATTTTGTTAGTGTTCTAGGCTCGCGCCTCTAGCACGGTTCAGCCTAGGACCAAAGACAAGATACCGTCGTTGAGCGCTTATTCAACTTTGCATCTCGAATTGATTATTGCTGACCCTTTTGCTACCATATTATAAGCCTTCCAGCTCCACATACATCTACATCGTGCGCTTGACTCTCCCCGTAATCGCCCGATAGAGGCAAAGGTGTCCCGATGTTTCGATGAGATGGTGGCTATCGCTTCGTGGGAGTCGACCTTGACGATCCGACTACTTAACGTCGAGACGTCGCGCCTTAGCAATCGCTAAACCAACTTCCGAGGGTTATTGACCACGCCGAGCACGATCAACTCGACGAGGTCGATCAAAATGATTAAACATTGATTCTTTTGCATCAATAGATAATTCAATGGGTGCTCTCAAAATTGTTGGTATTTCAGTTGTTTGATCACATGGCAAAGTCAAATTATCAATATAATCCTCTAAAATAGGTGGTGTGATCAAAGTAGTGGGTAGCTCAACACATGATGTATTCAAGTTAACTAGGCATGCATCATTCTCATGTAAAAGTGGAAAATCTGTACCTTTGTCATTACCTCTTATAGTCAACTCAGATGATGCAGCACTCCCGATGGTGATGTGTCACATGGTGGAGATGATGTAGTCCTCGCAACAACGGATGTGGTTGTCATAGTACGCCTAGTAGTTGAATAAACATCTGTATCAACAGTTGGAATGTGCACCGCGCGCTTGTTCTCCTTGTGGGCAACACGTCGTTTTATTTCCTGTTCAGCTTTGCAAGCAAGACGAAACAAATGGTCCATAGGATAACACTCTTCATGAATTAGTATCTCCTGAATATTATGGTTTAATCCTCCCCAAAATCTATCCATAAAATCTTCTTCACTTTCTTCTAAAAATGAGTGCAACAAGGTAGTTTGTAAATCATCATAATATTTTGTTACGGTGTCACTACCTTGTTTTAACAAGGTAGCTCTGATACCACTTGATAGAGGCAAAGGTGTCCCGATGTTTCGATGAGATGGTGGCTATCGTTTCTGTGGGAGTCGACCTTGACGATCCGACTACGAACGTGCGAGACGTCGCGCCTTAGCAATCGCTAAACCAACTTCCGAGGGTTATTGACCACGCCGGAGCACGATCAACCTGACCACGAGGGCCTGTTTCCTGCGAGCAAACGAAGAACAAGCAAGAAACTGATAAAGCAATCTGAATATTGCGAATATATATGAAGTATTGATAATGGTGGGGATCCGTAAGCGGTCTTGGTCTGGTCGTTGGACACAAACAAAGTACATGGGTTGCAATGGCTAACTTTTAACTAAACAAATCCCAAGGAAAAAGCTACTAGATGGATCTACTTATATAGGAGCAAGGGGTGGCGGCCAAGGAGGTGGGAGGACGTCCCAAGGCAGCCTAAAACTAACCCTAGGTCGTACAAGGCCAATGGGCCCAAGCGGAGGTGACGTAACACCTTTGGACTTGTAGTTTGACTCGGATTCTGCTGCAGCATCAGATTGTTTCGTCTATAACTCAACGCTCCGGACGGATTTTAAGGTGATTCCAATTGGGTTGGAAAATGCACGAAATCTATTTTCCAACAAAAAAAGAATCAACCAATTTGGAGTCCGTATGAAAAAGTTATATACGTTTTGAGTCAGGTATGTCTGTGCAGTCCGAATCTGAGTCCAGAACGTGAGAGACTTGTACTCTATCTTCTCTTGGGCCAAAAGTGACGTGAGAGAACTTTTTGAACAGCAGGTAAACATCTCTTTCTCCCTTATCTTCATATGTGGATTGTACAAATGTCCCATACACCTGCAATTAGACATGGCACAAAAGTTTGTGAAGTATTTTTGTCCTGGATAACATAAATATATTATTGAATAGTTTGCACTAGAAATCACCTGAGAAATATGCATGTATGCAATATTTTTGGTCTCATCCAAGGTAGTCATGTCCTCATCACGCTCTATCCAAGCTTTGAGAGTTTTGACTACATCGGTTGCCGATCACCGCTTTCTGCTTTGGGTAAGAACTGGTAAGAATTTGAGATTTGCTCGACGGATTTGTGATCGCCCACCACACCATCACCACCACTTCCTAGTAGTCCGTCAATCATATTCTTGTGTGTTTCTATTGCTGCTAACCATGGCAGGATCACAAGCCGACGAGACCGACCGGGAGAACATGACAAACAAAGCGCTACATGATAAGTTTCAACAAATGATGAGTGGGCAGGTGGACGATGTGCTAAATAGATTTGAAGAGGCCATGGAGAAGATAGATGGCATTGAGAAGGCGTTCAAACAAAGCTCGATAACAAGTTTAATGAATTGCTCGCGTCTACCACCACCACCATCGGCTGCACCTAACGCACCTCTACTACAACAACATGGACTACCTCCACATCGCGAAACAGCCCTCCGCCGAGCTTCCCGTGTCCCTCTTCACTGGCCAAGCTGCTGTGCTGTCTTGTTGATACTTCGTGGCTCCTGCTGCTGCGGTGGGGAGGATGATTATGTAAGAGCTTACGAGGATGAGGTTGATCAACATCGAACTACGTGCAACCACCAGCTCCACAACCACCGTGTCGTCCACATGCAAATAATGGCAATGTTGGGCTCCCCTTCAGTGCGAGATCATGACCATCTCCTAAACTGAAATTGAATATTCCACCATTTGAGGGTAGATATGTTCCGATATATATCTTACTTGGGAGTTAGAAACTGAACAACGATTTACATGTTTACAATATCCCGAGGAGAGACGTGTTCTGCTGCTGTTTGTGCTTTCACTAGCTTTGCATGTGTTTGGTGGTCTGAACATTGTCGATTATATCCTGTTCCAACTACTTGGGCTGCTTTGAAAACTGCTATGCGTACTCGTTGGGTTCCACCATATTATCAACGTGAATTACTTCAAAAATTGCAGCGCTTAAGACAAGGAAAAAATTCGGTAGAAAAATATTATCAGGAATTACAAACTGGCTTGATTAGATGTGGTATTGTTGAGGAGAATGAAGCTATGCTTGCCCGTTTTCTGGGTGGATTAAATAGAGAGATTCAGACCATTCTAGACTATAAGGATTATAATAATATCACTCGATTATTCCATCTTGCTTGTAAAGCTGAACGTGAAGTGCAGGATCGACAGGCGTTGGCGCGAACTAACTTTTCTGCAGGTCGACCTTCATCATGGACACCACGTGCATCATCTACTTCCACACGTTCTACTACACCGCACCTCCGTCGGCTGCCACCTCCAACCGTGATACAAGAAAGCAGGCACAACCACCACTATCTGCCAGAGTACACTGCTGGGCCTACATGAGCTCTTTTTCTTCCATGGCGTCAACAGGCACACAAGTGATATTATTTGTCGTCGTTGTAAGGGAAGAGGACATTTTGCGAGAGAATGCCAATCTCAGCGTGTGATGATTGCTACGAGGATGGTGGGTATGAGTGCGCTAGTGACTATGATGAAGAGACTTTGGCTCTTATTACACATGAAGAACACGGTGGAGATGATTACGATCTTGAGACGCAATACATGGCTGCTGAAGATCTTGTGACAGTATGAATGTTTAGTTGCTCAACGTGTTTTGAGTGTGCAGGTTATACAAGCTGAGCAAAATCAGAGGCATAACTTGTTCCATACAAAGGGAGTTGTGAAGGAGCGTTCTATTCAGCGTCATCATAGATGGAGGGAGCTGCAACAACTTGGCTAGCATGGATATGGTGGAGAAGCTTTCTCTCACCACAAGACCACATCCACATCCTTACTACATCCAATGGTTCAACAACAGCGGCAAGGTTAAGGTAACACGTCTTTGTTAGTGTGTATTTTAGTATCTCTACATATGCTGATTATGTTGATTGTGATGTGGTACCTATGCAAGCATGTTCCTTATTACTTGGTAGACCATGGCAATTTGATAAAATTCTGTACACCATGGTAGAAACAATCAGTATACTCTTGTTCACAAGGATAAAAATATTACTTTGCTTCCTATGACTCCTGATTCCATTTTGAAAGATGATATTAATAGAGCTAATAAAGCAAAACAGGAGAAAAATAAGAGTGAAAATCAGATTGTGGCAAAAGAATTTGAGCAACAAATGAAGCCTAATAATAAACCATCTAATGTTGCTTCGAAATTAAACTGAAAAGTGCATGTTTATTCGCCACCAAATCTGATATTGATGAGCTAGATTCTAGTAAATCTGTTTGCTATGCTTTTGTGTGCAAAGAGGCATTATTTTCATTCGAGGACGTGCCTTCCTCTTTGCCCCCTGCTGTCACTAACATTTTGCGGGGAGTTCGCCGACGTCTTCCCACAAGGCGTGCCACCGGATTACCACCTATTCGAGGATTGAGCATCAAATTGACTTAATTCGGTGCATCGCTACCCAACCGCGCACCATACCGTACCAATCCGGAGGAGGCGAAGGAGATTATCGTCAAGTACAGGAGCTGCTCGACAAAGGTTATATCGCGAATCTCTTAGTCCTTGTGCTGTTCCTATTATACTAGTGCCTAAAAAGGATGGTGCGTCGGCGTATGTGTGTTGATTGTAGAGGCATTAATAATATTACTATTCGTTATCGTCATCCTATTCCTAGGCTAGATGATATGCTTGATGAATTGAGTGGCTCTACAATATTCTCCAAAGTTGATTTGCGTAGTGGATACCATCAAATTCGTATGAAATTGGGAGATGAATGGAAAACAACATTTAAAACTAAGTTTGGATTATATGAGTGGTTAGTCATGCCTTTTGGGTTAACTAATGCACCTAGTACTTTCATGAGATTAATGAGCGAAGTTTTACGTGCTTTCATTGGACGATTTGTGGTAGTTTACTTTGATGATATACTGATTTATAGCAAATCTTTGGAAGAACATTTGGAACATTTACGTGCTGTTTTTAATGCTCTCGTGATGCACGTTTGTTTGGTAACCTTGGGAAGTGCACCTTTTGCACCGACCGAGTATCTTTTCTTGGCTATGTTGTTACTCCACAGGAATTGAAGTTGATAAAGCCAAGATTGAAGCTATTGAGAGTTGGCGCAGCCCAAAACGGTCACACAAGTGAGGAGTTTTCTTGGACTCGCTGGTTTCTATAGGCGTTTTGTGAGAGACTTTAGCACCATTGCTGCACCTCTCAATGAGCTTACAAAGAAGGATGTGCCTTTTGTTTGGGGTACCGCTTACGGAAGAAGCCTTCACGGTATTGAAAGATAAGTTGACACATGCTCCTTTACTCCAACTTCCGACTTTAATAAGACTTTTGAGCTTGAATGTGATGCTAGTGGAATTGGATTAGGAGGTGTGTTATTACAAGATGGCAAACCTGTTGCATACTTTTTCGAAAAATTGAGTGGGCCTAGTCTGAACTATTCTACTTATGACAAAGAATTATATGCTCTTGTTAGGACTTTAGAGACATGGCAACATTATTTATGGCCCAAAGAATTTGTTATACATTCGATCATGAATCTTTGAAACATATTAAAAGTCAAGCTAAACTGAATCGTAGACATGCTAAATGGGTTGAATTCATTGAGACTTTCCCTTATGTCATTAAACACAAGAAGGGTAAAGAAAATGTTATTGTTGATGCTTTGTCTCGTCGCTATACTATGCTTTCACAACTTGACTTCAAAATATTTGGTTTGGAGACCATCAAAGATCAATATGTGCATGATGCTGATTTTAAAGATGTAATGCAGAATTGTAAAGAAGGAAGAACATGGAACAAGTTCGTTATTAATGATGGTTTTGTGTTCCGTGCTAACAAGCTATGCATTCCTGCTAGCTCTGTTTCGTCTTTTGTTGTTGCAGGAGGCGCATGGAGGAGGATTAATGGGACACTTTGGCGTCAAGAAGACGGAGGATATACTTGCTACACATTTCTTTTGGCCAAAGATGAGACGGGATGTTGAGCGTTTTGTTGCTCGCTGCACTACATGTCAAAAAGCTAAGTCACGACTCAATCCTCATGGTTTATATATGCCTTTGCTGTGCCTAGTGTTCCTTGGGAGGATATATCTATGGACTTTGTTTTAGGTTTACCTCGAACAAAGAAGGGAGGATAGCATATTTGTTGTCGTGGATAGATTCTCGAAAATGGCACACTTTATACCATGTCATAAAAGCGATGATCTTTGTTAATGTTGCTGATTTGTTCTTTCGTGAAATTATTCGCTTGCATGGTGTGCCAAATACTATTGTTTCAGATCGTGATACTAAATTTCTTAGCCACTTTTGGAGATGTTTATGGGCTAAGTTGGGGACTAAACTGCTTTTAGTACTACTTGTCACCCCAAACCGATGGACAAACTGAAGTAGTCAATAGAACATTGTCTACTATGCTTAGGGCTGTTTTGAAGAATAATAAGAAAATGTGGGAAGAATGCTTGCCTCATATTGAATTTGCTTATAATCGCTCATTGCATTCTACAACTAAGATGTGCGCTTTTGAAATTGTGTATGGCTTCCTACCTCGTGCACCTATTGATTTGTTGCCTCTTCCATCTTGGAGAAGGTTAATTTTGATGCTAAAGAACGTGCTGAATTGATTTTAAAATGCATGAGATAACTAAGGAAAACATTGAGCGTATGAATGCTAAATATAAACTTGTTGGAGATAAGGGTAGAAAACATGTTGTCTTTGCACTGGAGATCTTGTTTGGTTACATTTGCGTAAGGATAGGTTTCTAATTTGCGCAAATCAAAGCTAATGCCACGTCTGATGGTCCATTTAAGGTATTAGAGAAAATAAATGATAATGCATATAAACTTGAGCTGCCTGCAGATTTTGGGGTTAGTCCCACTTTTAACATTGCAGATTTGAAGCCTTATTTGGGTGAGGAATATGAGCTTCCGTCGAGGACGACTTCATTTCAAGAAGGGAGGATGATGAGGACATCAATACCATTGTTACACCCACAGCCCCTCTGCTACATATCTTGGACCAATTACTAGAGCTCAAGACGCCAATTAAATTATCGGTACTTTCGTTTCTTGGTAATGATTCTAATGTTCATGAGAATATGATGCTGCCTAAATTGGATACATTTGTTTTGCTTACAAATGAAGGCCCTAGCTTGGAGAAGGATGGACATTGGAGCAAGAACAAGCATGGAGATAATGCCATGCAAAGGAACAAACGGAGTTACAAGTGATGATTTCAGGACTTTGAAGCCACCATAATGGGTGCATGAAGCCTTGGACGAAATATACAAGATGCTACTTCATAAATGTCGTCCCGAGGCTATTCTAGGTGCTGCGTCACCTTATTAGTGGGCCAGGCCCATGTAATTTCGAAATACTTAAGTATAGGCTGTTTTAGAGTCCGTATGTGTGGGGAAACAAGAGTTAGGGTTGATTTGGACCCTCCACCAAGGGCCACGAAATTCCCCTCTTCCTCCATATATACAGCCCTTAGGGCACCGTTTAGACCTTGGGTTTTGTTTAGATTAAAAGTTCGCCATAGCTGCAACTTCGCGTGCCGCTTGTGTTCAACGACTGACAAAGGCGCCACAGTAACCCCACCTTGATCAATAAAGCTTTCATCTTATATTCGCAATATCCAGATTGCAATCTCAGTTTCTTGCTTGTTCTTCGCTTGCTCGCAGGAAACAGCCCTCGTGGTCGTTGATCGTGCTCGGCGTGGTCAATAACCCTCGGAAGTTGGTTTAGCGATTGCTAAAGGCGCGACGTCTCAAGACGTTCAGAATCGGATCGTCAAGGTCGACTCTACGTAAACGATAGCCACCATCTCATCGAAACATCGGGACACCTTTGCCTCTATCAAGAAGGCATGAGAATGTACTAAATGACACGAGCATGGTTTTCCAGACCGTTCTTGTGCACCTTGTCATGCACCGATTGTTCGAATCTGAATTATGTCCATTAATGCCTAGAAAATACACATCTATACCTACTAATAAAGCAAGGTGCGTTTCTCCAATTTTTTCATCCGTTCACGACCGAAAATATTTTTTCTATATCTAAGGTGGTACTAAAATTTTATGGTCCATCTGCTAGAAAAGAAGAAAAATTAAGAGTTTGTCCATAATCCTAGAAAATCCAACCATTTATATCCTGCGCACACAGCTGGGAAACCTTATTTTTCGCTTTGAGCGGCATATAGTTCGAGCTTCCCATCAGTCACCCAATGTTGGGCCGGCCCATTTTTTATTTTTTCTGTGTTTCTTTTTTATTTTGATCTTTTCTTTACAAGTTATTTATCCTTTTACCATAAATTTATTTTAATTCAAAATTGTTTCCTGTTTTCGAAAATATTTGGTACTTTGAATTTTTTATGTTCGTTCAATATTTGTTTGATATTAAAAAATGTTCGCATTTTTTGAAAAAGAATTCCAAAATTGTTCGAGATTTTTAAAATAAATTTTATTTAAAAAATAATAGATATTCAAAAAATGTTCTTTTATTGAAATGTTCACAAAATCAAAATAATGTTCATGATTAAAAAGACATTTTTGAAATTTGTTTTAAATCTTCAAAATAAGTTTCCATTTTCATAAATTGTTCACAAATTCAAAAAAAATGTTCATTTGTCCCGCCTTAGAAATGGTCCAGTTTTCAAAAACTGTTTGTCAATTTAAAAAAATAATTCATATTTCAAGTTTTGTATGCCTTTTTCCAGAAATCAATGTTTTTTCAAAAAATAAATGCTTGCATGTTTTTTTTAAATCAGGAGGTCACCACAACCTCGACAAGAAGGCGGACCTGAAGGAAAAAATGCACGACTTGGGTAGTGGCCGCCACTCCAACCAACCCAACTACTACAAAGATCTCACGAGCCAAACATGACCCGTGAGAACACCACAGCTCTCCTCTCTATCGCCCCATTGTTGTGGAGATCGTTTTGATGGACACATCAATTATATCTCCCGATGCTTCTCGCAAAAAACTCTCTCCCATTACAACGCACAGGCATTTGTGCTAGTAATGCCCTAAATATGGTAACTGAGCCCGGAAAAATGTCAAATTTGAACACGTTGCATTTTGAGGCGGTATGTTGATCGTTGGAAAAAATACTGAATGACAAACTAGGACGAAAATTTGGATTCCTCTTCAATCTTGGGGATTTCCCTCTCGAAAGCATGGAACTTCCTCGATGATGGTTTGATTTATGAAGGGCGTGCATGACGACATAAGCCAAACCTTCTCAAATTTTTACCAGGGCATGGTGAGGTCATACCATGGCACCATGTCAGGCGTCATATTTTTTAAGCATTTATTTAATTTATTCTATAGTTGAAAACCCAACAAACAAAGATTTGTGGTTGACTGTTGATAGAGGCAAAGGTGTCCCGTCTTTCGATGAGATGGTGGCTATCGTTTAGGATGAAGTCGACTTTGACGATCCGACTACGAACGTGCGAGGACGTCGCGCCTTAGCAATCGGTAAACCAACTCCAAGAGGTTATTGACCATGCCGGAGCACGATCAACCTGACCACGAAGGTCTGTTTCCTGCGGGCAAACGAAGAACAAACAAGAAACTAAGATTGCAACTGGATATTGCGAATATAAGAGGAAAGCTTTATTGATCAAGGTGGGGTTCTGTGGACGCCTTGGTCCGGTCGTTGAACACAAACGAAGTGCGCGAAGTTGCAGCTATGGCGAACTTTTAATCTAAGCAAAACCCAAAGTCTAAACGACGCCCTAAGGGCTGTATATATGTAGGAAGAGGGGGGAAATTTCGTGGCCCTTGGAGGAGGGGTACGAAACCAACCCTAACTCTTGTTTCCCCACACATACGGACTCTAAAAATAGCATATACTTAAGTATTTCGAAAATACATGGGCCTGGCCCAATATTAAGGTGACGCAGCACCTAGAATAGCCTCTAGACGAAATTTATGAAGTGGCATCTTGTATATTTCGTCCAAGGCTTCATCAACTCCTTATGGCGGCTTCAAAATCCTGAAATCATCACTTGTAACTCCGTTCTTGATCCCCTTGCGCATGCCATCAACTCCATGCGTGTTCTTGCTCCAATGTTCATCCTTCTCCAAGCTAGGCCCTTCATTTGTAAGCAAAACAAATGTATCCAATTTAGGCAGCATCATATTCTCATGAACATTAGAATCATTACCAAGAAACGAAAGTACCGGTAATTTAATTGGCGCATGAGCTCTAGTAATTGGTCCAAGATATGTAACAAGAGGGGTTGTGGGTGTACCAATGGTATTGTTGTCATCATCATCCTCCCTTCTTGAAATGAAGTCATCCTCGTGAAGCTCATCTTCCTCACCCAAATAAGGCTTCAAATCTGCAATGTTAAAAGTGGACTAACCCCAAAATCTGCAGGTAGCTCAAGTTTATATGCATTATCATTTATTTCTCTAACACCTTAAAAGGACCATCAGACGTGGCATTAGCTTTGATTTGCACAAATTAGGAAATCTATCTCACGCAAATGTAACCAAACAAGATCTCCTGTGCAAACACAACATGTTTTCTACCATTATCTCCAAGAAGTTTATATTTAGCATTCATACGCTCAATGTTTTCCTTAGTTAACTCATGCATTTTTAAAATCAATTCAGCATGTTCTGTAGCATCAAAATTAACCTTCTCCGAAGATGGAAGAGGCAACAAATCAATAGGTGCACGAGGTAGGAAACCATACACAATTTCAAAAGGGCACATCTTAGTAGTAGAATGCAATGAACGATTATAAGAAAATTCAATATGAGGCAAGCATTCTTCCCACATTTTCTTATTATTCTTCAAAACGGCCGTAAGCATAGTAGACAAAGTTCTATTGACTACTTCAGTTTGTCCATCAGTTTGGGGGTGACAAGTAGTACTAAAAAGCAGTTTAGTCCCCAACTTAGCCCATAAACATCTCCAAAAGTGGCTAAGGAATTTAGTATCACGATCTGAAACAATAGTATTTGGCACACCATGCAAGCGAATAATTTCCCGAAAGAACAAATCAGCAACATTAACAGCATCATCACTTTTATGACATGGTATCAAGTGTGCCATTTTCGAAAATCTATCCACGACAACGAATATGCTATCCCTCCCCTTCTTTGTTCGAGGTAAACCTAAAACAAAGTCCATAGATATATCCTCCCAAGGAACACTAGGTACAGGAAAAGGCATATATAAACCATGAGGATTGAGTCGTGACTTAGCTTTTTGACATGTAGTGCAGCGAGCAACAAAACGCTCAACATCCCTCTCATCTTTGGCCAAAATAAATGTGTAGCAAGTATATCCTCCGTCTTCTTCACGCCAAAATGTCCCATTAGTCCTCCTCCATGCGCCTCCTGCAACAACAAAAGACGAACGGAGCTAGCTGGAATGCATAGCTTGTTAGCACGAAACACAAACCATCGTTAACGCATTTAACTTGTTCCATGTTCTATCTTCTTTACAATTCTGCAATACATCTTTACATTCAGCATCATGCACATATTGATCTTTGATGGTCTCCAAACCAAATATTTTAAAGTCAAGTTGTGAAAGCATAGTATAACGACGAGACAATGCATCAGCAATAACATTTTCTTTACCCTTCTTGTGTTTAATGACATAAGGGAAAGTCTCAATGAATTCAACCAATTTAGCATGTCTACAGTTCAATTTTGCTTGACTTTTGATGTGTTTCAAAGATTCATGATCAGAATGTATAACAAATTCTTTGGGCCATAAATAATGTTGCCATGTTTCTAAAGTCCGAACAAGCGCATATAATTCTTTATCATAAGTAGAGTAGTTCAGACTAGGCCCACTCAATTTTTCAGAAAAGTATGCAATAGGTTTGCCATCTTGTAATAACACACCTCCTCATCCAATTCCACTAGCATCACATTCAAGCTCAAACGTCTTATTAAAATCAGGAAGTTGGAGTAAAGGAGCATGTGTCAACTTATCTTTCAATACCGTGAAGGCTTCTTCCTGTGCGGTACCCCAAACAAAAGGCACATCCTTCTTTGTAAGCTCGTTTAGAGGTGCAGCAATGGTGCTAAAATCTCACACAAAATGCCTATAGAAACCAGCGAGTCCAAGAAAACTCCGCACTTGTGTGACCGCTTTGGCTGCGCCAACTCTCAATAGCTTCAATCTTGGCTTTATCAACTTCAATTCCTCGTGGAGTAACAACATAGCCAAGAAAAGATACTCGGTCGGTGCAAAAGGTGCACTTCCCAAGGTTACCAAACAAACGTGCATCACGTAGAGCAATAAAAACAGCACGTAAATGTTCCAAATGTTCTTCCAAAGATTTGCTATAAATCAGTATATCATCAAAATAGACTACCACAAATCGTCCAATGAAAGCACGTAAAACTTCGTTCATTAGTCTCATGAAAGTACTAGGTGCATTAGTTAACCCAAAAGGCATGACTAACCACTCATATAAACCAAACTTAATTTTAAATGATGTTTTCCATTCATCTCCCAGTTTCATACGAATTTAATGGTATCCACTACGCAAATCAACTTTGGAGAATATTGTAGAGCCACTCAATTCATCAAGCATATCATCTAGCCTAGGAATAGGATGACGATAACGAATAGTAATATTATTAATGCCTCTACAATCAACACACATACGCGATGTACCATCCTTTTTAGGCACTAGTATAATAGGAACAGCACAAGAACTAAGAGATTCACAGATATAACCTTTGTCGAGCAGCTCCGTGATTTGACGATAATCTTCTTCGCCTCCTCCTGGATTGGTACGGTATGGTGCACGGTTGGTAGCGATGCACCGAGTTAAGTCAATTTGATGCTCAATCCTCTAATAGGTGGTAATCCCGTGGCACGCCTTGTGGGAAGACGTCCGAACTCCCCGCAAAATGTTAGTGACAAAGAGGGGCAAAGAGGAAGGCACGCCCTCGAATGAAAATAATGCCTCTTTGCACACAAAAGCATAGCAAACAGATTTGCTAAAATCTAGCTCATCAATATCAGATTTGGTGGCAAGTAAACATGCACTTTTCAATTTAATTTCGAAGCAACAAGAGATGGTTTATTATTAGGCTTCATTTGTTGCTCAAATTCTTTTGCCACAATCTGATGTTCACTCTTATTTTCTCCTGATTTGCTTTATTAGCTCTATTAATATCATCTTTCAAAATGGAATCAGAGTCATAGGAAGCAAAGTAATATTTTTATCCTTATGAACAAGAGTATACTCGATTGTTTCTACCATGGTGTACATAATTTTATCAAATTGCCATGGTCTACCAAGTAATAAGGAACATGCTTGCATAGGTACCACATCACAATCAACATAATCAGCATATGTAGAGATACTAAAGTGCACACGAACAAGACGTGTTACCTTAACCTTGCCGCTGTTGTTAAACCATTGGATGTAGTAAGGATGTGGATGTGGTCTTATGGTGAGAGATAGCTTCTCCACCTTCTCCATGCTAGCCAAGTTGTTGCAGCTCCCTCCATCTATGATGACGCTAATAGAACGCTCCTTCACAACTCCCTTTGTATGGAACAAATTATGCCTCTGATTTTGCTCAGCTTTGTAACCTGCACACTCGTAACACGTTGAGCAACTAAACATTCATACCTGTCAAGATCTTCAAGAGCCATGTATTGCGCCTCATGATCGTAATCATCTCCACCGTGTTCTTCATGTGTAATAAGAGCCAAAGTCTCCTCATCAGTCACTAGCGGACTCATACCCACCATCCTCAATAGCAATCATCACACGCTGAGATTTGCATTCTCTCGCAAAATGTCCTCTTCCCTTACAACGACGACAAATAATATCACTTGTGTGCCCTGTTGACGCCATGGAAGAAGAAGAGCTCTGTGCAGGCCCGACAGTGTGCTCTTGGCGATAGTGGTGGTTGTGTCGCTTTCTTGTATCACGGTTGGAGGTGGCACCTGAAGGAGGTGATGGTGCAGTGGAAGTAGATGATGCACGTGGTGTCCATGATGAAGGTCGACCTGCAGAAAAGTTAGTTCGCGCCAACGCCTGTCGATCCTGCACTTCATGTTCAGCTTTACAAGCAAGATGGAATAAACGAGGGATATTATTATAATCCTTATAGTCTAGAATGGTCTGAATCTCTATTTAATCCACCCGTAAAACGTGCAAGCATAGCTTCATTCTCCTCAACAATACCACATCTAATCAAGCCAGTTTGTAATTCCCGATAATATTCTTCACCGAATTTTTTCCTTGTCTTAAGCGCTGCAATTTTGAAGTAATTCACGTTGATAATATGGTGGAACCCAACGAGTACGCATAGCAGTTTTCAAAGCAGCCCAAGTAGCTGGAACAGGATATAATCTACAATGTTCGACCACCAAACACACGCAAAGCTAGTGAAAGCACAAACAGCGGCAGAACACGTCTCTCCTCGTGATATTGTAAACATGTAAATCGTTGTTAAGTTTCTAACTCCCAAGTTAGATATATATCAGGAACATATCTACCCTCAAATGGTGGAATATTCAATTTCAGTTTAGGGAGATGGTCATGATCTCGTACCTGAGGGGGAGCCCTAACATTGCCATTATTTGCATGTGGACGACCTGGTGGTTGTGGTGCTCGTGGTTGCACGTAGTTCTGATTTTGATCAACTTCATCCTCGTAATCTCCCACATAATCATCCTCCTCCGCATCGCCAGCAGGAGCCATGTATATCAACAAGAGCACCAACAGGTTGGCCAAGCGCAAGAGGGACACGGCTCGCTCGGCGGAGGGTTGTTTCGTGACGTGGAGGTAGTTGTTGTTGTTGTTGTTGTTGTTGTAGAGGTGCGTTAGGTGCAGCCGGTGGTGGTGGTGGAAGACGTGCGAGCAATTCATTAAACTTGTTATCGAGCTTTGTTTCGAACGTCTTCTCCATGCCATCTATCTTCTCCATGGCCTCTTCAAATCTGTTTAGCACATCTTGCACCTGTCCACTCATCATTTGCTGAAATTTATCATGCAACTCCTTATTCATCATGTTCTCCCAAATACCCTGCCGGCTTGTGATCCCGGCATGGTTAGCAGCAATAGAAACACACAAGAATATGATCCTACTGCATAACTAACAAGAGGTGGTGGTGGGTGTCACAAAACCGTCAAGCAAATCTCAAATTCTTACCAGCCTACCAAAGAAGAAAGCGGTGATCGCAATCGCTAGTAGTCAAACTCTCAAAGCTTGGATAGAGCGATTACTGTGGAGAGTCAAACGACGACGAGATGTATGTGGAGCTGGGAAGGATTATAATATGGTAGCAAAAGGGCCAGCAATAATCAATTCAGAGATGCAAAGTTGAATAAACACTCAACGACAGATCAGGCGGGTCCTAGGCTAGACCGTACTAGAGACGCGAGCCTAGAACACCAACAAAATCACGGCGCTGCACGTAAACAAGGGAGGAGCACACTCTGAATTTTTTTTCTTTTTTTTTCACTTTTTTTGCACTTTTTTTCCTCTTTTTTTTTGCTCCGCAACATTTTTTTTTGAAAAAGTCTACAAATGGCCTAAAAACTGCCTAGCCAGAATTTTCCAGACTTAGTTTGTTTTGAAACTCGAACTATTTTTCTACTGCGGGTAGCACGGAAGTTGGGGAGTCCTTCTCTATCACGACTCGGAGTATGGCGTGATCTGGAAATCCAAAACAGAGTAACAAAATACTGGACTCGGAATAGGACTGGTGGCGGAGATGAAACTGTGGAACTCGGTCCGGTGGCGGAGATGAATTTGGTGGAACTCTTGATGGTGGCGGATATATGTTGGCGATATGGACTCGGATTGGCGGTGAATATGTGGTGGTGGTATATGGCAGCGGTGACGGTTGGCGCGGTGGTGGTATATGGCAGCAACGACGATGATGATGCGGTGGTGATATATGACAACGGCGACGTGACAACCTGTGAATGTAACTCAAACTCTAAAGGACTAGACGCTAAGACCAGAACTTGACACGACGATGCAACCACAAATTCAACAAAGCAAATACAGAAAAGATTATGCAAAGGCTCAGATTGGTTCGGATGGGATGAACTAACCCTAATTTTTTTTGGATTTTTCGTGGACTACAGGTATGAAGAACAAACTCGATCTAAACTATGAAAAACTGTAAAATCTCACCGAGCAACCTGGAAATCTGATACCACTTGATAGAGGCAAAGGTGCCCCGTCTTTCGATGAGATGGTGGCTATCGTTTAGGATGAAATCGACTTTGATGATCCGACTACGAACGTGCGAGGACGTCGCGCCTTAGCAATCGCTAAACCAACTCCAAGAGGTTATTGACCACGCCGGAGCACGATCAACTCGACCACGAAGGTCTGCTTCGCAGCAAACGAAGAACAAGCAAGAAACTAAGATTGCAATCTGGATATTGCGAATATAAGAGGAAAGCTTTATTGATCAAGGTGGAGTTCTGTGACGCCTTGGTCTGGTCTGTGAACACAAACGAAGTGCGCGAAGTTGCAGCTATGGCGAACTTTTAATCTAAGCAAAACCCAAAGTTTAAACGACGCCCTAAGGTCTGTATATATGGAGGAAGAGGGGGGAAATTTCGTGGCCCTTGGAGGAGGGGTCCGAAACCAACCCTAACTCTTGTTTCCCCACACATACGGACTCTAAAAACAGCCTATACTTAAGTATTTCAAAAATACATGGGCCTGGCCCAATAATAAGGTGACGCAGCACCTAGAATAGCCTCTAGACGAAATTTATGAAGTGGCATCTTGTCTATTTCGTCCAAGGCTTCATCAACTCCTTATGGTGGCTTCAAAATCCTGAAATCATCACTTGTAACTCCTCTCTTGATCCCCTTGCGCATGCCATCAACTCCATGCGTGTTCTTGCTCCAATGTTCATCCTTCTCCAAGCTAGGCCCTTCATTTGTAAGCAAAACAAATGTATCCAATTTAGGCAGCATCATATTCTCATGAACATTAGAATCATTACCAAGAAACAAAGTACCTAGTAATTTAATTGGCGTGCGCGAGCTCTAGTAATTGGTCCAGTATATGTAACAGTAGGGGCTGTGGGTGTAACAATGGTATTGATGTCCTCATCAACTGTTGCCACACATTTCATTGAAATATCTGTCCATTCCTTGTAAAAGGCATGAGAATTTACTAAATGGCACGAGCATGGTTTTCCAGGCCGCTCTTGTGGACCCTTTCATGCATCGATTGTTTGAATTTGAATTATGTGCATTAATGCCTAGGAAATTCACAAAATCCCCTAAATATGGCAAATGAACCCGGAAAAGTGCCAAATTTGAACACGGTGATTTGCAAGTTGTATGTTCATCATAGAAAAAAACTCGTGGACAAAGGACAAAGGAAATTTGGACCCCCTTCAATCTTGGTCCCCCTCAAAACCATGAAACTTCCTCGGTGATGGTTCGTTTTATGAAGGGCGTGCATGACGACAGTTTTACCAGGGCAAGGTGAGGTCATACCATGGTACCACACCAGGCGTCATGTTTCCCAAGCATGTATTTCATTTTTTTATAGTTGTTAACCCAGTAAACGACGCGTTTATGGTTGACTATTGCCACACATTTCCTTGAAATATCTGCCCAATCATTGTAAAAGGCATGAGAATGTACTAAATAGCATGAGCATGGTTTTCCAGACCGTTCTTTTGCACCTTTTCATGCACCGATTGTTCGAATTTGAATTATGTGCATAATTAATGCCTAGAAAATGCACATGATCCCCTAAATATGGTAAATGAGTTCGGAAAAATGTCAAATTTGAACACGTTGCATTTGAGGCGGTATGTTGATTGTTGGAAAAAAACTGAATGACAAACTAGGACGGAAATTTGGATTCCCCTTCAATCTTGGTGATTTCCCTCTCGAAAGCATTGAACTTCCTCGGTGATGGTTCGATTTATGAAGGGCGTGCATGATGACATAAATCAAACCTCCTCAACTTTTCACCAGGGCATGGTGAGGCCATACCATGGCACCATGCCAGGCATCATGTTTTCCAAGCACATATTTCTTTGTTCTATAGTTGATAACCCAGTAAATGACGCGTTTGTGGTAGACTATTTCCATGCATTCCATTGAAATCTCTGCCCATTCATTGTAAAAGGCTTGAGAAATTACTAAATACCGCGAGTATGGTTTTTCCAGGCCGTTCTTGTGCACCTTTTCAAGCACCAATTGTTTGAATTTGAATTATGTGCATTAATGCCTACAAAATGCACATAATCCCCTAAATATTGTAAATGAACCCGGAAAAGTGTCAAATTTGAACACGATGATTAGCAGGGTTTATGTTCATCGTAGAAAAAAACTCATGGATGAAGGACAAAGGAAATTTGGATTCCCATTAAATCTCGGTGATTTACTATCGCACATGATTCATCTCCATCACCTCTGCGAACCGTGTGTGTTCACTCACACATGCAAAAGGAAAAAAGAAAACCCTCGCCCACATCGCCCCACTCACTCGCCGCGGACTCCTTCGCAACTCTGCACCCTAAGCTCGACAGCTGTTGGTGGCGGGTGTAGGTCACGCTCCAAACGGCACGGGATTTCGCCCCAACTGCTTTCCACCACCTATCTGCACCGACATTCTAGACTCTGGTCGACTAGGGTTTTCTGCGGGATTGGGCCAGGGATTTTTCTCATGGAGAAGGTAATCAACTTAATTAGTAAAATATTCACTCATCTCGTATCGCAGTCCATCCGTCGCTGTTAATCAACCGGCGGAAATCGCCGTGGAATCATTTTTGTTCTAGCTGATTCGTGGGTGTTCATTCATGTGTCCACAGTGCGAGCACAAATCGGGCAACTGTGGTCGTGGCCAGTCGGAAGAAACGAAGTTCTATCTCACCATTCTGGATGACTTCAGGGATGATGACCCACAAGTATAGGGGATCACCGGTAGCTCTTTTCGATAAGAGTGTCGAACCCAACGAGGAGCGGAAGGAAATGACAAGTAGTTTTCAGTAAGGTAATGTCTGCAAGTGCTGAAAATGTAAGTAGCAGAGTAGTTTGATAGCAAGATAATTTGTAACGAGCAACTAACGATAATAGTAACAAGTATGCAGCAAGGTAGCCCAATCCTTTTGAGGCAAAGGACAGGCCAAAACGGTCCCTTATAATAAGCAAAGCATTCTTGAGGCTACACGGGAATTTCATCTAGTCACTTTCATTATGTTGGTTTGATTTGCGTTTGCTACTTTGATAATTTGATATGTGGGTGGACCAGTGCTTAGGTGTTCTTCTTACTTGAACAAACCTCCTACTTATGATTAACCCTCCCGCAAGCATCCGCAACTACGAGCAATGTATTAAGAATAAATTCTAACCATAGCGTTAAACTCTAGGATCCAATCGGTCCCTTACGAAATAGTGCATAAATTGGGGTTTAAGTTTCTTTCACTCTCGCAACCCACCATCTATTTACTACTCCACAATGCATTCCCTTAGGCCCAAATATGGTGAAGTGTCATGTAGTCGATGTTCACATGACACAACTAAGGGAATCACAACATACTTACCATCAAAATATCGAACACATATCAAATTCACATGATTACTTGCAACATCATTTATCCCGTGACCTCAAGAACAAATGTAACTACTCACAAACAATAAACATTCTCATGATCAGAGGGGTATTAATATGCATAATGGATCTGAACATATAATCTTCCACCAAATAAACCATATAGTAATCAACTACAAGATGTAATCAACACTACTAGTCACCCCCTAGCAACAATCTATAGTTCTGGTAACAAGATTTAATACAAGAGATGAACTAGAGTTTGAGATGAGATGGTGATGGTGAAGATGTTGATGGATATTGCCCTCCCCAAGATGGGAGAGTTGTTGGTGATGATGATGACGATGATTTCCCCCTCCGGGAGGGAAGTTCCCCCAGCAGAATCGCTCCACCAGAGGGCAAAAGTGCTCCTGCCCAAGTTCCACCTCAAGACGACGACGCTCCATTCCGAAAGCCTTCTCTTTATTTTTTTCTAGGTCAAAAATACCTATATACCAAAATATGGGCACCGGAGGTGGGCCGAGGAGGCCACAACCCACCAGAGCGCTTGGGGGGCCTGGCGCGCCCAGGTGGGTTGTGCCCACCTGGTGGCCCCCCTCTGGTGATTATTGGCTCCAATATTTCTTAAATAATCCAAAAAAATCTCCGTGAAGTTTCAGCTCATTTGGAGTTGTGCAGAATAGGTGGCTCGACGTAGCATTTTCGTGTCCAGATTTCCAAATTACGAATTCTCCTCTTGGTGTGTACCTTGCAAATTATGAGAGAAAAGGCATTAGAATTACTTCAAAAAGCATTATTATGGATAAAAACATTATAAATAACACTAATAAAACATGATGCAAAATGGACGTATCAACTCCCCCAAGCTTAGCCCTCGCTTGTCCTCAAGCAAAACCTGAAATCGAAAAACATGTCCACATGCTTTGAGAGAGAGGTGTCGATAAAAACAAAATACGGACATAGAAGCATCATGTTGATTATTATAACAACAACAAAATTAAACATAGGACTTTTATCATAGAACTTTTATCATACACTTCTCACGAATAAGTAACAGTTCATCACACAATCGAAGTATAAAGCAAAAACTCTATTAAAAATCGACAAACTATGTTCTCAGTCAACTTTGCAACTACAATTCATCATATTTTCAGGAAGCGTCACGTGTCGGAGCTCTTAAGCAAGTCCACATACTCAACCATCATATAGTCTTCTATGATTGCCAACACTCACCTTGTACCCATGAGCAAAACGTTTCAATTGGACACATAGAGAGATAGGGGCTTATAGTTTCGCCTCCCAACATACTCACCTCAAGGGTGATGTCAACAATAATTAATGAGGACATCAATACCATTGTTCCACCCACAGCCCCTGTTGTTATACATACTGGACCAATTACTAAAGCTCGCGCACGCCAATTAAATTATCAGGTAGTTCCATTTCTTGGTAATGATTCTAATGTTCATGAGAATATGATGCTGCCAAAATTGGATACATTTGTTTTTCTTACAAATGAAGGGCCTGTCATGGATAAGAGGGATGAACACTAGAGCAAGACCAAGCATGGAGATGATGGCATGCGCGAGGGGAACAAGAACGGAGTTACAAGTGATGATCTCAGGACTTTGAGGCCACCATAATGAGTGCATGAAGCCTTGGACGAAATATACAAGATGCCACTTCATAATATTCGTCCATAGGCTATTCTAGGTGCTGCGTCACCTTATTATTGGGCCAGGCCCATGTATTTTCGAAATACTTAAGTATAGGCTATTTTTAGAGTTTGTATGTGTGGGGAAACAAGAGTTAGGGTTGGTTTGGACCCTCCTCAAGGGTCACGAAATTCTCCTTTTCCTCCATATATATACAGCCCTTAGGCGTCGCTTAGACTTTGGGTTTTGTTTAGATTTAAAGTTCGCTCTAGCTGCAACTTCGCGTGCATTTCGCTTGTGTTCAACGACTGCATAAAGGCGCCACAGTAACCCCACCTTGATCAATAAAGCTTTCCTCTTATATTCGCAATATCCAGATTGCAATCTTAGTTTCTTGCTTGTTCTTCGCTTGCTCGCAGGAAACAGACCTTCGTGGTAAGGTTGATCGTGCTCGGCGTGGTCAATAACCTCTCGGAGTTGGTTTAGCGATTGCTAGGCGCGACGCCCTCAAGACGTTCGTAGTCGGATCGCCAAAGTCGACTTCCTCCAAAATGATAGCCACCATCTCATCGAAAGACGGGACACCTTTGCCTCTATCAAGTGGTATCAGATTTCCAGGTTGCCCGGTGAGATTTTACAGTTTTTCGTAGTTTAGATCGAGTCTTTTCTTCATACCTACAGTCCACGAAAAAGCCACACAAAACAATTTAGGGTTAGTTCATCATATCCGAACCAATCTGAGCCTTTGCATAACCTTTTTAGGGTTTTTTCTTTGTTGAATTTGCGGTTGCATCGTCGTGTCACGTTGCTGGTCTTAAAGTCTAGTCTTTTATAGTTTCGAGTTCTGGTCATAAGTTGTCACGCCGCCGCCATCGCCTTGCCATCTACCACCATTGCTTATCCGCCACCGCTTTGAATCCGTATCCATATACCACCACCAATCCATATCCATATACCACCACCGATCCGTATCCATATACCACCACCGCTACCATATACCACCACCGCTACCATATACCACCACCGCTGCCATATCCTACCACCATATATCCACCACCAATCCGAGTTCTTTTCATATTAGGTTTGTTTTCGAGATCCATCTATTTTCTGTTTTGTGTTTCCTTGCCAGAGTAGGTCTCAGAAAAAAAGAGTATGGAGACCCCCGGGTAGTTTTTAGGCCAAAATTTCGGCGACCAAAAATATTTTTCCATATCCTATTTTTAGGCTTTTCTGAGTCTTTTGAGACACTTGCAATCATAGTGATTTTTTTTCGCACTTTTTCGTCGTCGCTGCCCTGATTTCTGAAAAAAATAGTCAAAAAAATTTGTGCCCACCCTGTCAGTTTGACCTGGGAAGAGTTTTGAGACACTCGCCATTATAGTGATTTTTCGCAAAAAAAAGGAGCAGAAAAAAGAGCGCAAAAAAAACAGAGCGAAAGAAAATTTCCAGAGTGTGCTTTTCCCTTGTTTACGTGCAACGCCGTGATTTTGTTAATGTTCTAGGCTCGCGTCTCTAGCACGGTCTAGCCTAGGACCAAAGACAAGATCTCGTTGAGCGCTTATTCAACTTTGCATCTCTCGAATTGATTATCGCTGACCCTTTTTGTTACCATATTATAAGCATTCCCAGCTCCACATACATCTACATCGTGCTTTTGACTCTCCCTGGTAATCGCTCTATCCAAGCTTTGAGAGTTTTGACTACATCGATTGCCGATCGCCGCCTGCTGCTGGGTAAGAACTGGTAAGAATTTGGGATTTGCTTGACGGATTTGTGACACCCACCACCACCACCACTTGTTAGTAGTCTATAGGATCATATTTTTGTGTGTTTCTATTGCTGCTAACCATGCCAGGATAATGTCGATTTAGATTGATGGGAGAACTTAATGAACAAGGAGCTTCAAGATAAGTTTCAGCAAATGATGATTGAACAGTGCAAGATGTGCTGAATAATTTTGAAGAGGCCATGGAGAAGATCATCGCCTTGAGAAGACGTTCAAACAAAGCTCGATAACAGATTTAATGAATCGCTTGCGTCTTCCACCACCAAATGCATCTGCCGCACCTCTGCAACAACAACAACAACGACGACTACCTCCACGTCGGGAAGCAGCCCTCCACCGAGCGAGCCGTGTCCCTCTTCAGCCTGGCCAAACTGCTGGTGCTGCTGTTGATACTTCTGTGGCTCCTGCTGCTGATGTGGAGGAGTATGATTATGCGGGAGATTACGAGGATGAGGTTGATCAAAATCAGAACTGCGTGCAACCACCAGCACCACAACCACCAGGTTGTCCACTTGCAAATAATGGCAATGTTAGGGCTCCCCCTCAGGTACGAGATCATGACCATCTCCCTAAACTGAAATTGAATATTCCACCATTTGAGGGTAGATATGTTCCTGATATATATCTTACTTGGGAGTTAGAAACTTGATGTAGGGCGGAACCCTATGTGGACGATCTTTCATGTTTGGAGAGGATCCCTACGAGGAACGCGAAGAACGAGCGGAAGAGCACGAGTGAAATCACGGGGGAAAACACAAGACAATCACTCGAACCAACAAGATTCGATTACACATGCTCTAGATCGATGAACACAAAGAGAGATACACGATCCACGATCAACAAAGGACGATACAAGAGGTAACCGGGTTCTTCTCCGTGAGGAGGTCTTGATGGGGGCCACCCAAGAGGGGGTCTTGAATCCCTTGGAAGGATCTTCTCCAATGGAGGCACGTCTCCGAGGAGAAGTTAACCAAGTGGATGAGCGAAGCTCTCACACAAACATGAGCTAATCCTTTGCTAACCCTAACTAGAAGGAGGTGGAGGAGTATATATAGACTAGGGGCACGAAGGGGTAAGTGAAGGGGTACATGGGCTGCGGCCCAACACATGGTAGCGCATAGGCGCCGGTCGTCCGACGGGTACCGGACGTCTGCTGGCTCGCGAGGGTCCGGTTGTCCGGTACTTGTCGGACTTTCGGCGATTTGGCTCGGGTGTGGATTTGTCGGATTTTCGGACGTTGTCGGTCGTCCGGTGGTCGATGGTCGCTTGACGTCTGCCTTGGTCGGTCGTCCGAGCTGGGAGTCGTCGGACGTCCGTGGCTCCGATCGTCCGTGAGATTCGCTCGGGTCTCAGGGGCGGACGTCCGGCCGGGGCGGTCGTCCGGTGGCTGTAGCCAGCAGCAGCTTCTTCTCTTGGTCCTTGTACTTGGCGTCCTCGCTAGCTATTCATTGGATGTGGTGGCTTCGTGGCTTTCCTCCAAGTACCGATCATGCATAGAACACACGTTGGAGGTAGTAGCCATATCTCACATGTAGAAAGTGATGGTTCGGAGAGGAGCGAGTTCACCTTGTGTCCAATGACGTATGTTCGAGGTCTCGTCATATGTCCACTTGGGTTTTGGAGAGTAGTCGGAGTGTACATGGGGATGAACGTGGGATGCTCTGCATCATCTCCCCTCCCTTGGGGAAGATCCGACCTCGGATCGTGATCCTCATCACCATGGAAACGGTTGTCGTAGACGGACTTGTAGTTGGACGAAGTTGAAGACATGGCGCAATCCAAGTAGTCCAAGGTGTCGCCGGAGTGATAGACATGCAAAAAGAGCAAACACAAGTAACACTCGGAAATACAATGGTTCGCGCACACAAAGTGTCCATCATGTAAGAATGAGTCCGTCCAAAGGAATTGTTCATGACAAGGCATGAAATGCTTATCCAAATGATGTAAAATGACATGTAAAGCATTCATGAGAGAATATTCATGCATTGGGCACACAAAGGTGTCGTGAATGCGATCAATGCTACCACGGTGCAAAATGATGTCATAGTAAGACGGTTTATCAAAAGCATGAATATGACAATGTATGCTCAATATGATTATGTTATCATGCAATTGATGGTAGGAAATATGATCATGATGTATGAATATGCCATCAAGAAAGATCACAACAAATTTGCTAAGAAAATGCACAAGCTCATATATCATGGATGACATTGAAATTGAAGATGCAACAAGACAAGCATAATGTGAGTCAATCCATGAATGGGGTGCAAACTTGTGGTGAGTATGATATGTCCATCGAGCATGACATGTATGAGCATAATCAACAAATATGGAGGTGTTGGTGTACCAAAGCTCGATATCGAGGCATGAGTGGAGGTCCGAAGGTGCATCCAATAAGTCCAAGCGCTCCTCAATGTGAAGGTCCATGTAGCCAATCTCCAATGTCGCTCCTCCGTTCACGAGATGTATCATGTAGACAACAAGAAGGAAACAACAATGGAAGAGTGACCCATCCAATATGCGTATTTGAGGATGGCTCAAAGGGAAGGAGGTCACCTTTAGGAGGTTCTCAAGGATGATGGAGTTGCGCATCTTGTATGCCTTCACATAACCAAATTGTCTCGTGATGTTACCACCTTGTGAATCCTTCAAAATGAAAGAACATGACAAACACTCGGAAAAACAAATGAGGTTAGCGGAAGTGCAAAACCTATCATTCGTGTGGTAAGATACCCAACAAGTGTATGCATCATGCTTATCATAAGAAAGTACAAGGGAGCATTTCATAGTATGGAGGCATATGATGCGAGAACAACCAAATACAATAGGCTCAAGTAAACAAGCATGCATCACAAGTAAGTTGTCAAAGTCTCCGAGAGCAATAAGCATAGTATGGTTGCACTCAATACAAGGTGATATGAGAGATGCAACTAATGGAGACAAGAGACAAAGATCATGGCAAATCAAGTGAGAGGCATGAACATATATGTCATCAACCCAAGAAAGCAAGTGATAGTGGAACATGGGTGATGCAACATAGCAAGCAATCATAGCAATCAAGTCAAGCAAGCTAGTAGTGCGAAGATGCAACGTACTAGAAGGAATCATGGAAAGCATGTCATTGGTGCAAATAGTGGGCATGAATAATTCACATGTCATAGCACAAGCATAAAGGCAAGATATGAGCAAAATAGCATCAATAGCATGGGGCACATGATAAACATGGCAATAGCAACAAGGATCTCCATCAAGCATGCAAATACACATAGGAGTAGTATAATGGTGAATCATGGGTAGATGCAAGCAAGGGTCACAATTGCATGGCAAAGGTATAGAAGCAAGCATAGCATGCAAAGTGAACACGGTAAAATGAGCTTGAAGCGACAAGTGATATATAGCCCATAGCCGTGTGAGAGACAAGTAAAAGAGATGTGCGTAGTCCTTGCGCAAAAGGAATGGTGGGAATGAAAGTCCATGGGATCCCAAGTCATCGTTGCTCTCAAGAGCTCGTTTCGTCAACTCATGGGATTGAGAAGTTGACGAGTGTATGTGGGTACCTACACAAAACAAAGACAAAGGTAAAATTGTGTGTGCGTGGTAGATGTACACATCATCCATCATGATGTGCACATGCATGTGTTGGTTAGCACAAAATAGCCAATGCTCAAATAAATGAGATGCGTGGTATAGAAAAATTGTCATCCATCATGATAGGTTTGTTATTATGTATAGCATAATGGAGACTCAAATTGTGTAATGCATCATGAGAAATATGTAGAGCATTGTTATTCATGGAATGCATATAGTGTACACTATCATGGGAATCATGCAAAGTATGAAATGCATCAAGATCTCCTAATATGTATGAGGAAACTATGGGGGTCTCCTCATGAGCAAGAGTAGAAACATCATGTGGAGAATAGTGACAACATCCAAAACAATGCATATTTGGTTCAATGTGATCATGGCATGACATAGTAGATGAATTGCGCAAATCATGTAAAGGAAGCATGGCAATGTCATCACATGAAAAACAAAATCCAACGACCATCGTCTCGTCATCTATGCCATAAGTGCAAATATGATTTATTTTAATGGGGCATGCATAGTTACTATGTTGAGATTGAAATGATGCAATATAGGAGATCTCACTCATAGCATATGACAAGTTCAATGGGTTGTCAAACATGATGTGACCAAAAGAGTTTTCACATGATATCCTATGGAGCATAGCATCACAACTAGGCAACTCAACATGCTCATCATCATATTCATCATAAATTGGTAAGGCATGACATGAGGAAGTTGCACTATCATGAAGCATGGTAATAGGTGTGTCAACATCATGCAAGCAATCATTGGTAAGATAGTCCGCTAGTGGGACAAGAGAAGCACCATCACCTATGTTACCGTTGGAGCGTCGCTCATGTGTTGTAGGTGAAGTGTTGAAGATCGTCTCGTTGTCATCTTCATCTTGATGGAACCATGTGGGGGGTGCATCATTGTCCACCATGGCCATCGTCGTCTTCATTGGAGGTATGGACTCGTCGAGGATAGGCATGTCGTCATGTAGGAGACCTAGCACCAAAGAAGAAAACACACTCGGAGTAGTGGGTAAGTCGTTAGAAATCATAATGGCCTCACATGTTGTGTCAACTACCTCACTCACTAAGTGTTTGATGCGGAGCATCCCACGTTCATCCCCATGTAAACTTGGACTACTCTCCAAACACGAAGTGGACATATGACGAGACCTCGAATATACGCCGTTGGACACAAGGTGAACTCGCTCCTCTCCGAACCGTCACTTCCCACATGTGAGACATGGTTACTACCTCAAATATATGTGCTATGCATGACCAGGAACAAGGAGGAAGACCATGGACAAGACGGCGAGGACACCAAGTACAAGGACCAAGAGAAGAAGTTGCCCGAAGCTACAGCCACCGGACGACCGGCACAACCTGGACGTCCGGCCCCTGAAGGTCACAACAGCCCAAGGAAACCAGGCCAGCAAATGCTACAGCGGCCGGACGTCCGACCAGGACCGGACGTCCGACAAACTCCAGGCACCGGATGACCGGCCCCCTCCGGACGTCCGACCGAAGCGCACCCGAGCCGAATCTACGGAAGTCCGAAGAGCACTGAACGTCCGGACCTTCCCGAGCCTCCGGACGACCGGAACCCACCGGACTTCCGATGCATGTCTGCGCACAGTGTATTGGACCGAGTCCATTTATCCCCCACTTACCCCTTCATGGCCCATGACTATATATACTCCTCCACCTCCTCCTAGTTAGGGTTAGCGTTGATTTAGCTCATTGTTAGATAGAGCTTCGCTCGTCCATATCGGATCTCCTCCTCGTGAGAGACCGCGGCCTCTTCGAAGAAGATCCACCATGGATTCAAGACCCCTTTACGGGAAGATCCCTCGTGGATTCAAGACCTCCTCTCGGAGATGAGCTACCACCACTTGTATCGTCCGTTGTTGACTTTGGATCATGTATCTCCCTTTGTATTCATCGATCTAGCACATGTGTGATTGATCTTGTTGGTTTGAGTGATTCTCTTGTGTTTTCCCCATGATTCCCCCCGTGTTCTTCCGCCCGTTCTTCGTGTTCCTCGTAGGGATCCTCTCCAAACGTGAAAGATCGTCCATATAGGGTTCCGCCCTACATCATCTTGGATCAGAGCAAGGTTGATCATGAATTTGGAGCCCCTACCTGATGAGGACATCAATACCATTGTTACACCCACAGCCCCTGCTGCTATACATACTGGACCAATTACTAGAGCTCGCGCAGGCCAATTGAATTATCAGGTACTTATGTTTCTTGGTAACGATTCCAATGTTCATGAGAATATGATGCTGCCTAAATTGGATACATTTGTTTTGCTTACAAATGAAGGGCCTACCATGGACAAGAAAGATGAACCTTGGAGCAAGTTCAAGAATGGAGATGTTGGCATGCGCAAGGGGAACAAGAACGGAGTTACAAGTGATGATTCCAGGACTTTGAGCCACCCTAATGAGTGCATGAGGCCTTGGACGAAATATACAAGATGCCACTTCATAATATTCGTCCATAGGCTATTCTAGGTGCTGCGTCACCTTATTATTGGGCCAGCCCATGTAATTTCGAAATACTTAAGTATAGGCTGTTTTAGAGTCCTTGTGTGGGGAAACAAGAGTTAGGGTTGATTTGGACCCTCCACCAAGGGCCACGAAATTCCCCCTCTTCCTCCATATATACAGCCCTTAGGGCACCGTTTAGACCTCGGGTTTTGTTTAGATCAAAAGTTCGCCATAGCAGCAACTTCCAGCGTGCCGTTTGTGTTCAACGACCGGACCAAGGCGTCCACAGAACCCCACCTTCATTAATAAAGCTTTCCTCTTATATTCGCAATATCCAGATTGCAATCTTAGTTTCTTGCTTGTTCTTCGTTTGCTCGCAGGAAACAGGCCCTCGTGGTCAGGTTGATCGTGCTCCGGCGTGGTCAATAACCCTCGGAAGTTGGTTTAGCGATTGCTAAGGCACGACGTCTCGCACGTACGTAGTCGGATCGTCAAGGTCGACTCCCACATAAACGATAGCCACCATCTCATCGAAACATCGGGACACCTTTGCCTCTATCAAGTGGTATCAGATTTTCAGGTTGCTCGGTGAGATTTTACAGTTTTTCGTAGATTAGATCGAGTCTGTTCTTCATACCTAAAGTCCACGAAAAAGCCACAAAAAAAATTAGGGTTAGTTCATCATATCCGAACCAATCTGAGCCCTTGCATAATCTTTTTAGGGTTTTGCTTTGTTGAATTTGCGGGTACATCGTCGTGTCTAGTTGCTGGTCTTAGCGTCTAGTCTTTTAGAGTTTGAGTTACGGTCATAAGTTGTCACGCCGCCACCGCACCATCATCATCGCCCCTGCCACCTACCACCACCGCTCCGAATCCGTATCCATAGACCACCACCAATCCGTGTCCGTATACCACCACCGATCTATACCCATATACTACCACCGCTACCACCACCGCTGCCATGTACCACCACCATATATCCACCACCAATCCGAGTTCCTTGCATATTAGGTTTGTTTTCTTGATCCATCTAGTTTCCGATTCGTGTTTCCTTACCGGAGTAGGTTTCGGAAAAAAAAGTCTGAAACCACCTCCGTTTAGGCCCAAAATTTTCCAAAACGCACTTGTCGAAAAATTTTTCGCTATCCTATTTTAGGTGTTTCTAAGTGTATTGAGACGATCGCCGTTATAGAAAGTTTTTTGACCCGTTTCAGTTTTTGGGTCCGGGCAGTCGAAAAAAAAATTTGGTCGAAAAAATTTCGTGCCCATCCAGTCAGTTTGACCTGGGAAGAGTTTTGAGACACTCGCCATTATAGTGATTTTTCGCGAAAAATAAGAGGAGCGCAAAAAAAAAGCAGCGCAAAAAAAAGAGCGAAAAGAAAAATAAATTCCAGAGTGTGCTTTTCCTTTGTTTACGTGCAGCGCCGTGATTTTGTTAGTGTTCTAGGCTCGCGTCTCTAGCACGGTCTAGCCTAGGACCAGACACAAGATCCGTCGTTGAGCGTTTATTCAACTTTGCATCTCTGAATTGATTATTGCTGACCCTTTTGCTACCATATTATAAGCCTTCCCAGCTCCACATACATCTACATCGTGCGTTTGACTCTCCACAGTAATCGCTCTATCCAAGCTTTGAGAGTTTTGACTACATCGGTTCTTGATCACCGCTTTCTTCTTGGGTAAGAACTGGTAAGAATTTGAGATTTGCTTGACGGATTTGTGACCGTCCACCACACCACCACCACCACTTCCTAGTAGTCTGTCAATCATATTCTTGTGTGTTTCTATTGCTGCTAACCATGGCAGGATCACAAGCCAGCGTGTCGACCGGGAGAACATGACAAACAAAGCGCTACATGATAAGTTTCAACAAATGATGAGTGGGCAGGTGGAAGATGTGCTAAATAGATTTGAAGAGGCCATGGAGAAGATAGATGGCATTGAGAAGGCGTTCAAATAAAGCTCGATAACAAGTTTAATGAATTGCTCGCGTCTACCACCACCACCACCGGCGGCACCTAACGCACCTCTACTACAACAACAAGGACTACCTCCACATCGTGAAACAGCCCTCCGCCGAGCTTCCGTGTCCTCTTCAGCTGGCCAAGCTGCTGGTGTCATTGTTGATACTACGTGGCTCCTGCTGCGATGTGGGGAGGATGATTATGTGAGAGATTACGAGGATGAGGTTGATCAATATCGAACTACGTGCAACCACCAGCACCACAACCACCAGGTCGTCCACATGCAAATAATGGCAATGTTGGGCTCCTCTTCAGTGCGAGATCATGACCATCTCCCTAAACTGAAATTGAATATTCCACCATTTGAGGGTAGATATGTTCTGATATATATCTTACTTGGGAGTTAGAAACTGAACAACGATTTACATGTTTACAATATCCCGAGGAGAGACGTGTTCTGCTGCTGTTTGTGCTTTCACTAGCTTTGCATGTGTTTGGTAGTCTAAACATTGTAGATTATATCCTGTTCCAGCTACTTGGGCTGCTTTGAAAACTGCTATGCGTGCGTTGGGTTCCACCATATTATCAGCGTGAATTACTTCAAAATTGCAGCGCTTAAGACAAGGAAAAATTCGGTAGAAGAATATTATCAAGAATTACAAACTGGCTTGATTAGATGTGGTATTGTTGAGGAGAATGAAGCTATGCTTGCACGTTTTCTGGGTGGATTAAATAGAGATTCAGACCATTCTAGACTACAAGGATTATAATAATATCACTCGATTATTCCATCTTGCTTGTAAAGCTGAGCGTGAAGTGCGGGATCGACAGCGTTGGCGGACTAACTTTTCTGCAGGTCGACCTTCATCATGGACACCACGTTCATCATCTACTTCCACACGTTCTACTACACGGCACCTCCGTCGGCTGCCACCTCCAACCGTGATATAAGAAAGCAGGCACAACCACCACTATCTACCAAGAGCACACTGCTGGGCCTACAGAGCTCTTCTTCTTCCATGGCGTCAACAGGCACACAAGTGATATTATTTGTCGTCGTTGTAAGGGAAGAGGACATTTTTGAGAGAATGCCAATCTCAGTGTGTGATGATTGCTACGAGGATGGTGGGTATGAGTCCGCTAGTGACTATGATGAAGAGACTTTGGCTCTTATTACACATGAAGAACACGGTGGAGATGATTACGATCATGAGACGCAATACATGGCTCTTGAAGATCTTGACAGGTATGAATGTTTAGTTGCTCAACGTGTTTTGAGTGTGCAGGTTACACAAGCTGAGCAAAATCAGAGGCATAACTTGTTCCATACAAAGGGAGTTGTGAAGGAACGTTCTATTCGCGTCATCATAGATGGAGGGAGCTGCAACAACTTGGCTAGCATGGATATGGTGGAGAAGCTTTCTCTCACCACAAGACCACATCCACATCCTTACTACATCCAATGGTTCAACAACAGCGGCAAGGTTAAGGTAACACGTACTGTTCGTGTGTATTTTAGTATCTCTACATATGCTGATTATGTTGATTGTGATGTGGTACCTATGCAAGCATGTTCCTTATTACTTGGTAGACCATGGCAATTTGATAAAATTCTGTACACCATGGTAGAAACAATCAGTATACTCTTGTTCACAAGGATAAAAATATTACTTTGCTTCCTATGACTCCTGATTCCATTTTGAAAGATGATATTAATAGAGCTAATAAAGCAAAACAGGAGAAAAATAAGAGTGAAAATCAGATTGTGGCAAAAGAATTTGAGCAACAAATGAAGCCTAATAATAAACCATCTCATGTTGCTTCTGAAATTAAACTGAAAAGTGCATGTTTATTTGCCACCAAATCTGATATTGATGAGCTAGATTCTAGCAAATCTGTTTGCTATGCTTCTGTGTGCAAGAGGCATTATTTTCATTCGAGGACGTGCCTTCCTCTTTGCCCTCTGCTGTCACTAACATTTTGCAGGAGTTTGCTGACGTCTTCCCACAAGACGTGCCACCGGGATTACCACCTATTCGAGGGATTGAGCATCAAATTGACTTAATTCGGTGCATCGCTACCAACCGCGCACCATACCGTACCAATCCGGAGGAGACGAAGGAGATTATCGTCAAGTACAGGAGCTGCTCGACAAAGGTTATATACGCGAATCTCTTAGTCCTTATGCTGTTCCTATTATACTAGTGCCTAAAAAGGATGGTACGTCGCGTATGTGTGTTGATTGTAGAGGCATTAATAATATTACTATTTGTTATCGTCATCCTATTCCTAGGCTAGATGATATGCTTGATGAATTGAGTGGCTCTACAATATTCTCCAAAGTTGATTTGCGTAGTGGATACCATCAAATTCGTATGAAATTGGGAGATGAATGGAAAACAACATTTAAAACTAAGTTTGGATTATATGAGTGGTTAGTCATGCCTTTTGGGTTAACTAATGCACCTAGTACTTTCATGAGATTAATGAACGAAGTTTTACGTGCTTTCATTGGACGATTTGTGGTAGTTTACTTTGATGATATACTGATTTATAGCAAATCTTTGGAAGAACATTTGGAACATTTACGTGCTGTTTTAATGCTCTCGTGATGCACGTTTGTTTGGTAACCTTGGGAAGTGCACCTTTTGCACCGACCGAGTATCTTTTCTTGGCTATGTTGTTACTCCACAGGAATTGAAGTTGATAAAGCCAAGATTGAAGCTATTGAGAGTTGGCCGCAGCCCAAAACGGTCACACAAGTGAGGAGTTTTCTTGGACTCGCTGGTTTCTATAGGCGTTTTGTGAGAGACTTTAGCACCATTGCTGCACCTCTCAATGAGCTTACAAAGAAGGATGTGCCTTTTGTTTGGGGTACCGCATGGAAGAAGCCTTCACGGTATTGAAAGATAAGTTGACACATGCTCCTTTACTCCAACTTCCGACTTTAATAAGACTTTTGAGCTTGAATGTGATGCTAGTGGAATTGGATTAGGAGGTGTGTTATTACAAGATGGCAAACCTGTTGCATACTTTTCTGAAAAATTGAGTGGGCCTAGTCTGAACTATTCTACTTATGACAAAGAATTATATGCTCTTGTTCGAACTTTAGAGACATGGCAACATTATTTATGGCCCAAAGAATTTGTTATACATTCTGATCATGAATCTTTGAAACATATTAAAAGTCAAGCTAAACTGAATCGTAGACATGCTAAATGGGTTGAATTCATTGAGACTTTCCCTTATGTCATTAAACACAAGAAGGGTAAAGAAAATGTTATTGCTGATGCTTTGTCTCGTCACTATAATATGCTTTCACAACTTGACTTCAAAATATTTGGTTTGGAGACCATCAAAGATCAATATGTGCATGATGCTGATTTTAAAGATGTAATGCAGAATTGTAAAGAAGGAAGAACATGGAACAAGTTCGTTATTAATGATGGTTTTGTGTTCCGTGCTAACAAGCTATGCATTCCTGCTAGCTCTGTTCGTCTTTTGTTGTTGCAGGAGGCGCATGGAGGAGGCTTAATGGGACACTTTGGCGTCAAGAAGACGGAGGATATACTTGCTACACATTTCTTTTGGCCAAAGATGAGACAGGATGTTGAGCGTTTTGTTGCTCGCTGCACTACATGTCAAAAAGCTAAGTCACGACTCAATCCTCATGGTTTATATATGCCTTTGCCTGTGCCTAGTGTTCCTTGGGAGGATATATCTATGGACTTTGTTTTAGGTTTACCTCGAACAAAGAAGGGGAAGGATAGCATATTTGTTGTCGTGGATAGATTCTCGAAAATGGCACACTTTATACCATGTCATAAAAGCGATGATTTGTTAATGTTGCTGATTTGTTCTTTCGTGAAATTATTCGCTTGCATGGTGTGCCAAATACTATTGTTTCAGATCGTGATACTAAATTTCTTAGCCACTTTTGGAGATGTTTATGGGCTAAGTTGGGGACTAAACTGCTTTTAGTACTACTTGTCACCCCAAACCGATGGACAAACTGAAGTAGTCAATAGAACATTGTCTACTAATCTTAGGGCTGTTTTGAAGAATAATAAGAAAATGTGGGAAGAATGCTTGCCTCATATTGAATTTGCTTATAATCGTTCATTGCATTCTACTACTAAGATGTGCCGTTTTGAAATTGTGTATGGCTTCCTACCTCGTGCACCTATTGATTTGTTGCCTCTTCCATCTTCGGAGAAGGTTAATTTTGATGCTAAAGAACGTGCTGAATTGATTTTAAAAATGCATGAGTTAACTAAGGAAAACATTGAGCGTATGAATGCTAAATATAAACTTGCTGGAGATAAGGGTAGAAAACATGTTGTCTTTGCACTGGAGATCTTGTTTGGTTACATTTGCGTAAGGATAGGTTTCCTAATTTGCATAAATCAAAGCTAATGCCACGTCTTGATGGTCCATTTAAGGTGTTAGAGAAAATAAATGATAATGCATATAAACTTGAGCTGCCTGCAGATTTTGGGGTTAGTCCCACTTTTAACATTGCAAATTTGAAGCCTTATTTGGGTGAGGAAGATGAGCTTCGTCGAGGCGACTTCATTTCAAGAAGGGAGGATGATGAGGACATCAATACCATTGTTACACCCACAGCCCTGCTGCTATACATAATGGACCAATTACTAGAGCTCAAGCGCGCCAATTGAATTATCGGTACTTTCGTTTCTTGGTAATGATTCCAATGTTCATGAGAATATGATGCTGCCTAAATTGGATACATTTGTTTTTCTTACAAATGAAGGGCCTACCATGGACAAGAAAGATGAACCTTGGAGCAAGTTCAAGCATGGAGATGTTGGATGCGCAAGGGGAACAAGAACGGAGTTACAAGTGATGATTCCAGGACTTTGAAGCCACCCTAATGAGTGCATGAGGCCTTGGACGAAATATACAAGATGCCACTTCATAATATTCGTCCATAGGCTATTCTAGGTGCTGGGTCACCTTATTATTGGGCCAGGCCCATGTAATTTCGAAATACTTAAGTATAGGCTGTTTTTAGAGTCCGTATGTGTGGGGAAACAAGAGTTAGGGTTGATTTCGGACCCCTCCACCAAGGGCCACGAAATTCCCCCCCTCTTCCTCCATATATACAGCCCTTAGGGCACCGTTTAGACCTCGGGTTTTGTTTAGATCAAAAGTTCGCCATAGCAGCAACTTCGCGTACTTCGTTTGTGTTCAACGACCAGACCAAGGCGTCACAGAACCCCACCTTCATTAATAAAGCTTTCCTCTTATATTCGCAATATCCAGATTACAATCTTAGTTTCTTGCTTGTTCTTCGTTTGCTCGCAGGAAATAGGCCCTCGTGGTCAGGTTGATCGTGCTCCGGCGTGGTTAATAACCCTCGGAAGTTGGTTTAGCGATTGCTAAGGCGCGACGTCTCGCACGTACGTAGTCGGATCGTCAAGGTCGACTCCCACAGAAACGATAGCCACCATCTCATCGAAACATCGGGACACCTTTGCCTCTATCACTACCCCTCTTTTTCTAGCTTGATTTTGTTGTGTTCTTCCCCAAAATCGAAAATCCCCACCAAAAATAGCCCCAATTTTTTTGTGATTTGTTAGTTTGATGATGTTTTGTTGATTTTGATCCATGGATTTGCTTGGTTTCGAGTAGATCTAGCATCTGCCCAAGTTTCCCCATCTTTCATCCACAAAATCCCTTCAATTTTGACCCCAAAATCCCAAAATTCCGCCCAAAATCGCGTCACGGAGCTCAAATCCCACGTTGACCCCCGACCCCCGGATGTCCGACCTTTCCCGGACGACCGGAACCTCTAACCCGAACCGAATTTACGGATTTCCGACCTTCCCGGATGTCCGACGCCCCGGACATCCGACCTTTAAGGACGTCCGTACCCTGTAGGTTCCCACTTCGGCTGATTTTTGTTTTGTCCATAACTAATTCATCCGAACTCCGATTTTGACGTTCTTTAGCTCGTTGAAAAGCTCTTGACATCCCCCTTCCAACAAAAATACCACCAAAACCATTTGACTCCATCAAATGTTGTGAACTTTGGCATCTTTGCCTAGGGCTTCCACCACATTTTCCGCTACACCACCACCGACTTCCGCAACATAACCAATTTTGTTCCCCATAGAATTAGTGGTTGGTTGAGTTGTATTCGAGTCTCCTAAGGTGTTTCGGCTACTTAGGGACGGTTGCTTCTTCATCAACCACCGCCGCCACTTCCGCATAGGCTTGACCAACATACACTTCCACCACTCCCAACTTAACCCAATTTTGTTTGTGTTGTGAGTTGTGTCTCCTAAGGTGTTTCAGCTACTTAGGGACCGTGCTTCCAACTCCGACACCATGTATAGTTCACCACCTTACCCTCGACTTCCGCATTGCGTACGGTAAAACCTCCATTGCATTTCCGCAATCCCATTGAGCTTCCGCAACCACCACCGCATTCTGCTACCACCATTTGACATTTGTCATTTGAGATTTTGAGTTCGCGGTTTTTCCGTTTCCTAAGGTGTTTCGGCTACTTAGGGACGAGTCTCCATCATCTTGGTATCTACATCAAGAACACCGCCACTCATTATCGCCCAGGACGGTAACCTCGACAACACCATTGTATATTCCCTTGCAATTGCATTGATAACCCCTAGCCCATTTTGCGTCACTTGCCTATCGAGACTAGCCATTTGAGTATTGCCGGCAACATTACTTGTGCACATTAGTGATCATTGATCTACTCCATCCATTGCATACATACCATATCATATGGGTATCACATCTTGTGTCACAAGTTTGTTCCCGCATATACACAACTGCTATCTTGGTTGTGCATTGTGCAAAAGTGGCCATACAAAAAAAAGAGAATATGCTTTTAAGCAAAAAAAAAAGAAAGAGAGCAAAGAGCTTGTAAGCAAGTGCCATAGCATCATACCACATTGCATATAAGATTGTTATATCCGATCATCTAGGATCATCTTGAGAAACACCGTGATGAGGACATCAATACCATTGTTACACCCACAGCCCCTACTGCTACATATACTGGACCAATTACTAGAGCTCGCGCACGCCAATTAAATTATCAGGTACTTTCGTTTCTTGGTAATGATTCTAATGTTCATGAGAATATGATGCTGCCTAAATTGGATACATTTGTTTTGCTTACAAATGAAGGCCCTAGCTTGGAGAAGGATGGACATTGGAGCAAGAACAAGCATGGAGATAATGCCATGCTAAGGGGAACAAGAACGGAGTTACAAGTGATGATTTCAGGACTTTGAAGCCACCATAATGGATGCATGAAGCCTTGGACGAAATATACAAGATGCTACTTCATAAATGTCGTCCCGAGGCTATTCTAGGTGCTTGCGTCACCTTATTAGTGGGCCAGGCCCATGTAATTTCGAAATACTTAAGTATAGGCTGTTTTAGAGTCCGTATGTGTGGGGAAACAAGAGTTAGGGTTGATTTGGACCCCTCCACCAAGGGCCACGAAATCCCCCCCTCTTCCTCCATATATACAGCCCTTAGGGCACCGTTTAGACCTTGGGTTTTGTTTAGATTAAAAGTTCGCCATAGCTGCAACTTCGCGTGCCGTTTGTGTTCAACGACTGGACAAAGCGTCACAGAACCCCACCTTGATCAATAAAGCTTTCATCTTATATTCGCAATATCCAGATTGCAATCTCAGTTTCTTGCTTGTTCTTCGTTTGCTCGCAGGAAGCAGACCCTCGTGGTCGTTGATCGTGCTCGGCGTGGTCAATAACCTCTCGGAGTTGGTTTAGCGATTGCTAAGCGCGACGTCCTCTGACGTTCAGTAGTCGGATCGTCAAAGTCGACTTCCTCCAAAGCGAAAACCACATCTCATTGAAAGACGGGACACCTTTGCCTCTATCAAGTGGTATCAGATTTCCGAGGTTGCTCGGTGAGATTTTCCAGTTTTTCGTAGTTTAGATCGAGTCTGTTCTTCATACCTATTGTCCACGAAAAAGCCACAAAAAAATTAGGGTTAGTTCATCATATCCGAACCAATCTGAGCCTTTGCATAATCTTTTTAGGGTTTTTGCTTTGTTGAATTTGCGGTTGCATCGTCGTGTCAAGTTGCTGGTCTTAGAGTCTAGTCTTTTAGAGTTTGAGTTCGGTCATAAGTTGTCACGCATGCGCCGCACCATCATCATCGCCTTGCCATCTACCACCATTGCTTATCCGCCACCGCTCTGAATCCGTATCCATATACCACCACCAATCCGTATCCATATACCACCACCGTTACCATATACCACCACCGCTGTCATATACCACCACCATATATCCACCACCAATCCGAGTTCTTCTCATATTAGGTTTGTTTTCGAGATCCATCTAGTTTCCGATTCGTGTTTCCTTGCCGGAGTAGGATTCGGAAAAAAAAAAACCACCCTCCGTTTAGGCCCAAAATTTTCCAAAAACGTACTTGTCAAAAATTTTTCTGGCTATCCTATTTTTAGGTGTTTCTAAGTGGATTGAAACAGTCGCCGTTATAGAAAGTTTTTTGACCCGCTTCAGCTTTTGGGTCCGGCGATCAAAAAAAAAAATTTTGTCGAAAAATTTCGTGCCCATCCTGTCAGTTTGACCTGGGAAGAGTTTTGAGACACTCGCCATTATAGTGATTTTTCGCAAAAAAAAAAAAGCAGCGCAAAAAAAAAAGAGCGAAAAAAATTCCAGAGTGTGCTTTTCCGTTGTTTCCGTGCAGCGCCGTGATTTTGTTAGTGTTCTAGGCTCGCGTCTAGCACGGTCTAGCCTAGGACCAGACAAGACTGCAAATCGTTGAGCGTTTATTCAACTTTGTATCTCTGAATTGATTATTGTGACCCTTTTGCTACCATATTATAAGCCTTCCCAGCTCCTCATACATCTACATCGTATGCGTTTGACTCTCCCCAGTAATCGCTCTATCCAAGCTTTGAGAGTTTTGACTACATCGGTTGCCGATCACCGCTTTCTTCTTTGGGTAAGAACTGGTAAGAATTTGAGATTTGCTTGACGGATTTGTGATCGTCCACCACACCACCACCACCACTTCCTAGTAGTCTGTCGAATCATATTCTTGTGTGTTTCTATTGCTGCTAACCATGGCAGGATCACAAGCCGGCGTGGTGATCGGGAGAACATGACAAACAAAGCGCTACATGATAAGTTTCAACAAATGATGAGTGGGCAGGTGGAAGATGTGCTAAATAGATTTGAAGAGGCCATGGAGAAGATAGATGGCATTGAGAAGGCGTTCAAACAAAGCTCGATAACAAGTTTAATGAATTGCTCGTGCGTCTACCACCACCACCACCGTGCACCTAACGCACCTCTACTACAACAACAAGGACTACCTCCACATCGCGAAACAGCCCTCCGCCGAGCTTCCGTGTCCCACTTACACTCGCCAAGCTCTTTGGTGCTGCTGTTGATACTTCGTGGCTCCTGCTGCTGCGGTGGGGAGGATGATTATGTGAGCTTACGAGGATGAGGTTGATCAACATCGAACTACGTGCAACCACCAGCACCACAACCACCAGGTCGTCCACATGCAAATAATGGCAATGTTGGGCTCCCCTTCAGTACGAGATCATGACCATCTCCCTAAACTGAAATTGAATATTCCACCATTTGAAGGTAGATATGTTCTGATATATATCTTACTTGGGAGTTAGAAACTGAACAACGATTTACATGTTTACAATATCCACGAGGAGAGACGTGTTCCTGCTGCTGTTTGTGCTTTCACTAGCTTTGCATGTGTTTGGTGGTCTGAACATTGTAGATTATATCCTGTTCCAGCTACTTGGGCTGCTTTGAAAACTGCTATGCGTGCTCGTTGGGTTCCACCATATTATCAGCGTGAATTACTTCAAAATTGCAGCGCTTAAGACAAGGAAAAATTCGGTGAAGAATATTATCGGGAATTACAAACTGGCTTGATTAGATGTGGTATTGTTGAGGAGAATGAAGCTATGCTTGCACGTTTTCGGGTGGATTAAATAGAGAGATTCAAACCATTCTAGACTACAAGGATTATAATAATATCTCTCGATTATTCCATCTTGCTTGTAAAGCTGAACGTGAAGTGCAGGATCGACAGGCGTTGGCACGGACTAACTTTTCTGCAGGTCGACCTTCATCATGGACACCACGTGCATCATCTACTTCCACATGTTCTACTACACCGGCACCTCCGTCGGCTGTCACCTCCAACCGTGATACAAGAAAGCAGGCACAACCACCACTATCGCCAAGAGCACACTGCATTGGGCCTACACAGCTCTTCTTCTTCCATGGCGTCAACAGGGCACACAAGTGATATTATTTGTCGTCGTTGTAAGGGAAGAGGACATTTTTTGAGAGAATGCCAATCTCAGCGTGTGATGATTGCTACCGAGGATGGTGGGTATGAGTCCGCTAGTGACTATGATGAAGAGACTTTGGCTCTTATTACACATGAAGAACACGGTGGAGATGATTCGATCTTGAGACGCAATACATGGCTTTGAAGATCTTTGACAGGTATGAATGTTTAGTTGCTCAACGTGTTTTGAGTGTGCAGGTTACACAAGCTGAGCAAAATCAGAGGCATAACTTGTTCCATACAAAGGGAGTTGTGAAGGAACGTTCTATTCAAGCGTCATCATAGATGGAGGGAGCTGCAACAACTTGGCTAGCATGGATATGGTGGAGAAGCTTTCTCTCACCACAAGACCACATCCACATCCTTACTACATCCAATGGTTCAACAACAGCGGCAAGGTTAAGGTAACACGACTGTTCGTGTGCATTTTAGTATCTCTACATATGCTGATTATGTTGATTGTGATGTGGTACCTATGCAAGCATGTTCCTTATTACTTGGTAGACCATGGCAATTTGATAAAAATTCTGTACACCATGGTAGAAACAATCAGTATACTCTTGTTCACAAGGATAAAAATATTACTTTGCTTCCTATGACTCCTGATTCCATTTTGAAAGATGATATAAATAGAGCTAATAAAGCAAAACAGGAGAAAAATAAGAGTGAAAATCAGATTGTGGCAAAAGAATTTGAGCAACAAATGAAGCCTAATAATAAACCATCTAATGTTGCTTCTGAAATTAAACTGAAAAGTGCATGTTTATTTGCCACCAAATCTGATATTGATGAGCTAGATTCTAGCAAATCTGTTTGCTATGCTTTTGTGTGCAAGAGGCATTATTTTCATTCGAGGACGTGCTTTCCTCTTTGCCCCCTGCTGTCACTAACATTTTGCAGGAGTTTGCTGACGTCTTCCCACAAGACGTGCTTTCCTCTTTGCCCCCTGCTGTCACTAACATTTTGAATTCATTGAGACTTTCCCTTATGTCATTAAACACAAGAAGGGTAAAGAAAATGTTATTGCTGATGCTTTGTCTCGTCGATATACTATGCTTTCACAACTTGACTTCAAAATATTTGGTTTGGAGACCATCAAAGATCAATATGTGCATGATGCTGATTTTAAAGATGTAATGCAGAATTGTAAAGAGGGAAGAACATGGAACAAGTTCGTTATTAATGATGGTTTTGTGTTCCGTGCTAACAAGCTATGCATTCCTGCTAGCTCTGTTCGTCTTTTGTTGTTGCAGGAGGCGCATGCTGGAGGATTAATGGGACACTTTGGCGTGAAGAAGACGGAGGATATACTTGCTACACATTTCTTTTGGCCAAAGTTAAGATGGGATGTTGAGCGTTTTGTAGCTCGCTGCACTACATGTCAAAAAGCTAAGTCACGACTCAATCCTCATGGTTTATATATGCCTTTGCCTGTGCCTAGTGTTCCTTGGGAGGATATATCTATGGACTTTGTTTTAGGTTTACCTCGAACAAAGAAGGGCAAGGATAGCATATTTGTTGTCGTGGATAGATTCTCGAAAATGGCACACTTTATACCATGTCATAAAAGCGATGATGCTTTGTTAATGTTGCTGATTAGTTCTTTCGTGAAATTATTCGCTTGCATGGTGTGCCAAATACTATTGTTTCAGATCGTGATACTAAATTTCTTAGCCACTTTTGGAGATGTTTATGGGCTAAGTTGGGGACTAAACTGCTTTTAGTACTACTTGTCACCCCCAAACCGATGGACAAACTGAAGTAGTCAATAGAACATTGTCTACTATGATTAGGGCTGTTTTGAAGAATAATAAGAAAATGTGGGAAGAATGCTTGCCTCATATTGAATTTGCTTATAATCGTTCATTGCATTCTACAACTAAGATGTGCCCTTTTGAAATTGTGTATGGCTTCCTACCTCGTGCACCTATTGATTTGTTGCCTCTTCCATCTTCGGAGAAGGTTAATTTTGATGCTAAAGAACGTGCTGAATTGATTTTAAAATGCATGAGATAACTAAGGAAAACATTGAGCGTATGAATGCTAAATATAAACTTCTTTGGAGATAAGGGTAGAAAGCATGTTGTCTTTGCACTGGAGATCTTGTTTGGTTACATTTGCGTAAGGATAGGTTTCCTAATTTGCAAATCAAAGCTAATGCCACGTCTTGATGGTCCATTTAAGGTGTTAGAGAAAATAAATGATAATGCATATAAACTTGAGCTGCTCGCAGATTTTGGGGTTAGTCCCACTTTTAACATTGCAGATTTGAAGCCTTATTTGGGTGAGGAATATGAGCTTCGTCGAGGGCGACTTCATTTCAAGAAGGGAGGATGATGAGGACATCAATACCATTGTTACACCCACAGCCCCTCTTGCTACATATCTTGGACCAATTACTAGAGCTCTCATGACGCCAATTAAATTATCGGTACTTTCGTTTCTTGGTAATGATTCTAATGTTCATGAGAATATGATGCTGCCTAAATTGGATACATTTGTTTTGCTTACAAATGAAGGCCCTAGCTTGGAGAAGGATGGACATTGGAGCAAGAACAAGCATGGAGATAATGCCATGCTAAGGGGAATAAAACGGAGTTACAAGTGATGATTTCAGGACTTTGAAGCCACCATAATGGATGCATGAAGCCTTGGACGAAATATACAAGATGCTACTTCATAAATGTCGTCCCGAGGCTATTCTAGGTGCTGCATCACCTTATTAGTGGGCCAGGCCCATGTAATTTCGAAATACTTAAGTATAGGCTGTTTTAGAGTCCGTATGTGTGGGGAAACAAGAGTTAGGGTTGATTTCGGACCCCTCCACCAAGGGCCACGAAATTCCCCCCCTCTTCCTCCATATATACAGCCCTTAGGGCACCGTTTAGACCTTGGGTTTTGTTTAGATTAAAAGTTCGCCATAGCTGCAACTTCACAGCATGCCGTTTGTGTTCAACGACCGGACAAAGCGCCACAGAACCCCACCTTGATCAATAAAGCTTTCATCTTATATTCGCAATATCCAGATTGCAATCTCAGTTTCTTGCTTGTTCTTCGTTTGCTCGCAGGAAACAGACCCTCGTGGTCAGGTTGATCGTGCTCCGGCGTGGTCAATAACCTCTCGGAGTTGGTTTAGCGATTGCTAAGGCGCGACGTCCTCGCACGTTCGTAGTCGGATCGTCAAAGTCGACTTCCTCCAAAGCGAAAACCACATCTCATCGAAAGACGGGACACCTTTGCCTCTATCACACCGGGAACCATACATGCATAGCATACTTGGGATAGAAAGTTTATCCATTTTTGCATCTTATAGGTTGTGCACAAGTGTCGTATCCGCCTATTGAGCAATCGTGCTAGCGTCTCTCTTGAGTTGTGCAACACGAGCGTTTTGGTGGATTCCACATTTTGTGCTCATTCCTTGGTTGCACGACCCCATTTATCTATCCGTGTGTGTGTTTCCATGTGCCATTCTTTGCTATTGGTCTACTTGTTTCTCTTGCGAATTTGTGAATCTCTTTCAACATTATTGACTCTTGCTAACATTTTGCATTAAATTTTTGTGCCACTATCCTCACCGAGCTCCACCATAAGCTTTACTTGTGTAGGTGTGAGAAACCGACAAGAATTGGTATCAATTGTGCTATTACCTTGTTACACATTGAGTGATCATTGATCCATTTTCAACATCGGTCAAGGTACATTTGGTATAAGTTCTTCTCTTCCTCCCACTCATATTTGCTCGAGACTTGTGATGGATAGGCAAGGCATTTCATCTCCGGTCTTCGACAACGACGATGGCGTGAACAACTACATCACCAAAGCGTCAATCTTCGATCTACAATGACAAATGCAAGGCGCACAATCAATATTGCGAGAGCGCATCGAGAACATCTCCATCGACATTCGTCACTCCGAAGCAAGGAAAAGGGACTACATCGACAAGAAGCTTTCTGCACATAAAGAGGAGCAAGATGCAAGGATGGAGGAGATTAGAGCCTTGATCAAGTCTTCTCCCCGTTCGTCATCTTCAAGGCGGTGACGTTCAAGCCACAAGTCTTCGGAGCGCCCAAGGGATGCAAGCGCAAGTTGTCCACGTCCACATCTACATGGCGACCACCATCACGTTCGTGATCAACATCGTCATGAAGGGCAAGTCACCTCCAAGCATCATGTGCATGACGACAACGAACGACACCTACTACGAGCTCAAGCACGACAACGACATCATCATCATGAAGATGCTCCACAAGCGCAAGTGCACAAGTCCCAACAAGCCCTACTTCACGCCAAGTCCAAGCTTCATGAGCAAAAGAGAAGACCGCGAGACGACCACCACCAAGACGGTGCTACGACTACAACAACTACTTCGGCATCTTCGCCAAGTGCTATCAAGGCATCTTCGCCTTTGGACGTACATCATCTTCGCGTACTTCCCACGAGTACGCCTACAACGACTTCATCAAGTCCAAGGCGACTACCTACGAGCGAGGGCGACACTTCCATCTTCGGAAGCCCCTCAAGGAAGAGGGCCGAGCATGGGAAATTCCCTTCGATCATGGAGACGAGCTACGAGGTGCGACATCATATGGGCCTCCAATAACAAGACGGCGACAACAAAGTTGAGCATGGAGACATTTGCACCTACATCTCTCCGACACCCACATATGTCGAGATGCCCCAAGTGCCATGTGAGGAGAGCCACCACCACATGAGAGACATGAGTGACTCCACCATATATGACATTGAGTGCATTTCCTATGAGAGGATGAGTGTGACCACCACTAGCCCCACACGTGAGAGCATGCCACACATCCTATGTGAGGTTGAGCGCCATTTGAGTGACTCCACCAACCATACGAGTGAGAGCATCATATTGGGAGTGAGTGAGCCACAACACTTAGTGAGTGAGGTAGTTTACACGGCATGTGAGGCCACCATGATTTCTAATGACTTAACCTCTACTCCTAGTGTGTTTTCTTCATTGGTGCTAGGTCTCCTACATGACGACATGCCTATCATCGACGAGTCCATCCCTCCAAAGGACCGATGGCCATGGTGGACGATGATGCACCCCCACATGGTTCCATCAAGACGAAGATGACAACGAGTGGATCTTCAACACCTCACCTACAACACATGAGCGATGCTCCAAAGGTAACATAGGTGATGGTGCTTCTCTTGTTCCACTAGTGGACTCTCTTGACATTGATTGCTCCCATGATGTTGACCCACCTATTCCCATGCTTCATGCTAGTGAGACTTCTTCATGCCTTGACTTACCTATTTACGATGAATATGATGATGAGCATGTTGAGTTGCCTAGTTGTGATGCTATGCTCCATAGGACATCTTGTGAAAATTCTATTGGTCACTTCATGTTTGACAATCCATTGAACTTGTCATATGCTATGAGTGAGATCTCCCATATTACATCATTTCAATCTCAACATAGTAACTATGCATGCCCCATTAAAATAAATCCTATTTGCACATATGGCATAGATGACGAGATGATGGTCATTGGCTTTTGTTTTTTATGCGATGATATTGCCATGCTTCCTTTACATGATTTGCGCAATTCATCTACTATGCCATGCCATGATCACATTGTTCCAAATATGCTTTGTTTTGAATGTTGTCAATATTCTGCATGTGATGTTTCTACTCATACTCATGAGGAGAGCCCCATAGTTTCCTCATACATATTAGGAGATATTGATGCATTCCATACTTTTCATGATTCCCATGATTGTGTGCACCATATGCATTCCATGAATAACAATGCTCTCGATATTTCCCATGATGCATTACACAATTTGAGTCTCCATTATGCTATACATAACAACAAACCTATCATGATGGATGACATGTTTCTATATCACGCATCTCATTTATTTGAGCATTGGCTATTTTGTGCTAACCGATACAAGCACGTGCGCATCATGATGGATGATGTGTACATATACCATGCACACAATTTTTCCTTTGCCTTTGTTTTGTGTAGGTACTCACATATACTCGTCAACCTCTCAATCCCAAGAGTTGACGAAACGAGCTCTTGAGAGCAACGATGTTTTGGGATCCCGTGGACTATCCTTACCACCGTTCTCTTCGCGCAAGGACTACGCGCACCTCTTCTACTTGGCTCTCACAGGGCTATGGGCTATATACCATTTGTCCCCTTATGCTCATTTTACCATGTTCCCTTTGCATGTTATACTTGCTTCTATGCCTTTGCCATGCAATTGTGACCCTTGCTTGCATCTACCCATGATTGACCCTATGTGTATTTGCATGCTTGGTGGACATCCTTGTTGCTATTGCCATGTTTGTCATGTGCCCCATGCTATCGATGCTTGTTGTGTTGGGAGAGTCATGATGTCCCGTTGCTATTTACATATGGTCTCTCGCCAATACATTGATGCTATTTGCCTCACATTTTGCTTTCATGCTTGTGCTATGACATGTGAATTATTCATGCCCACTATTTGCACCAATGACATGCTTGCCATGATTCCGTCTAGTACGTTGCATCTTCGCACTACTAGCTTGCTTGACTTGAGCGCTATGATTGCTTGCTATGTTGCATCACCCATGTTCCACTATCACTTGCTTTCTTGGGTTGATGACATATATGTTCATGCCTCTCACTTGATTTGCCATGATCATTGTCTCTTGTCTCCATTAGTTGCATCTCTCATATCACCTTGTATTGAGTGCAACCATACTATGCTTATTGCTCTCGGAGACTTTGACAACTTACTTGTGATGCATGATTGTTTACTTGAGCCTATTGAGTTTGGTTGTTCTCGCATCATATGCCTCCATACTATAAAATGCTCCCTTGTACTTTCTTATGATGAGCATGATGCATACACTTGTTGGGTATCTTACCACACGAATGATAGGTTTTGCACTTCCGCTAACCTCATTTGTTTTTCCGAGTGTTTGTCATGTTCTTTCATTTTGAAGGATTCACAAGGCGGTAACATCACGAGACAACTTGCTTATGTGAAGCATACAAGATGCGCAACTCCATCATCCTTGAGAACCTCCTAAAAGTGACCTCCTTCCCTTTGAGCCATCCTCAAATACACATATTGGGCGGGTCATTCTTTCATTGTTTGTTTCCTTCTTCTTGTATACATAATACATATATTGGATGGAGGACCGACATTGGAGATGGACCCCATGGACCTTCAAGTTGAGGAGTGCCACGACATCGAGCTATGGTACAACACCACCCATGACAAATTTGCACCCTATGCATGGATTGACAGACATTATGATTGTCTTGTTGCACCTCTTCCCATGTCATCCATGATACATGAGCTTGTGCATTTTCTTAGCAAATTTGTTGTGATCTTTCTTGATGGCATCTTCATACATAATGATCACATTGCCTATCATCAATTGCAAGATAACATAATCATATTGAGCATCCATTACCATATTCATGCTATTGATGAACCGCCTCTCTATGACATCATTTTGCACAATGGTATAATTTGTCGCTTTGTGCACCATGCTTTTGTTCCCATGAATGCTTTGCATCTCATTCTAGATCATCTTGATAAGCTTCATGCGCTTTTTCATGACCAATCTTGCCGCACGGACTCATTCTTACATGATGGACACTTTGTGTGCGCTAACCATTGTATTCCCGAGTGTTGCTTGTGTTTGCTCTTTTTGCATGTCTATCTCTCCGGCGACACCTTGGACTACTTGGATTGCGCCATGTCTTCAACTTCGTCCAACTACAAGTCCGTCTACGACAACCGTTTCCATGGTGATGAGGATCACGATCCGAGATCGGATCTTTCCCAAGGGAGGGGAGATGATGCGGAGCATCCCACGTTCATCCCCATGTACACTCCGACTACTCCCCAGACACCAAGTGGACATATGATGAGACCTCGAATCTACGCCATTGGACACAAGGTGAACTCGCTGCTCTGCGAACCGTCACTTCCCACATGTGAGACATGGTTACTACCTCAAATATATGTGCTATGCATGACCAGGAACAAGGAGGAAAACCATGGACAAGACGGCGAGGACACCAAGTACAAGGACCAAGAGAAGAAGTTGCCGGCTACAGCCCCGGACGACCGCCCAGCCAGACGTCCGCCCTCAAGGTCACAACAGCCCAAGGAAACCAGGCCAGCAAATGCTACAGCGGCCGGACGTCCGACCAGGACCGGACGTCCGACGAACTCCAGGCACCGGACGACCGGCCACCTCCGGACGTCCGACCGAAGCGCACCCGAGCCGAATCTACGGAAGTCCGAAGAGCACCGGACGTCCGGACCTTCCTGAGCCTCCGGACGACCGAACCCACCGGACGTCCGACACCTGTCTGCACACAGTGTATTGGACCGAGTCCATGTATCCCCCACTTACCCCTTCGTGGCCCATGACTATATTTACTCCTCCACCTCCTCCTAGTTAGGGTTAGCGTTGATTTAGCTCATTGTTAGATAGAGCTTCGCTCATCCATATCGGATCTCCTCCTCGTGTGAGACCGCGGCCTCTTCGGAGAAGATCCACCATGGATTCAAGACCCCTTTACGGGAAGATCCCTCGTGGATCCAAGACCTCCTGTCGGAGATGAGCTACCGCCACTTGTATTGTCCGTTGTTGACTTTGGATCATGTATCTCCCTTTGTGTTCATCGATCTAGCACATGTGTGATTGATCTTGTTGGTTTGAGTGATTCTCTTGTGATTTCCTCGTGATTCCCCGCGTGTTCTTGCGCCCGTTCTTCGTGTTCCTCGTAGGGATCCTCTCCAAATGTGAAAGATCGTCCATATAGGGTTCCGCCCTACAGTAGTGTTGTGGCTCATTCGCTCCCTCAAGGATGCTCTCACTCATATTGTTGGTGGAGTCACTCAAATGGCGCTCAACCTCACATAGGATGTGTGGCATGCTCTCATGTGTGGGGCTAGTGGTGGTCACACTTATCCTCTCAAAGGAAATGCTCTCAATGTCACATATGGTGGAGTCACTCATCTCTCTCATAGGGTGGTGGCTCTCCTCACATGACAAATGGGGCATCTCGACATATGTGTGTGTCGGAGAGATGTTGATGCAAATGTCTCCATGCTCAATTCCTATCGTCGTGGTCGAAGGGGATGGCCCTTGCTCGACCTTCTTGTCACCGTCTTGGTGTGGGAGTCCCATATGATGTGGCAACTCATAGCTCGTCTCCATGACCGAAGGGAGTTTCCCATGCTCGGCCATCTTCCTTGGGGGGCTTCCGAAGGTGGAAGTGTCACCCTCGCTCATAGGTAGTCGCCTTGGACTTGATGAAGTCGATGTAGGCGTACACGTGGGAAGTAGACGAAGATGCCGTACGTACAAAGGCGAAGATGCCTTGATAGCACTTGGCGAAGATGCCGAAGTGGTTGTTGTAGTAGACGTAGTGTTCTCATGGTGGTGCTTGTCTCGCGGTCTTCTCTTGTGCTCATGAAGCTTGGACCTGGCGTGAAGTAGAGCTTGTTGGGACTTGTGCATTTGCGCTTGCTGATCATCTTCATGATGATGGTGTCGTTGTCGCGCTTGAGCTCGTAGTAGATGTCGTTCGTCGTCGTCGTGCACATGATGCTTGGAGGTGACTTGCCCTTCATGATGATGTTGATCACGAACGTGATGGTGGTCGCCATGTAGGTGTGGATGAGGACGATTTGCACTTGCATCGCTTTCGCGCTCCGAAGACTTGTGTCTTGAATGTCGCCGCCTTGAGGATGACGAAGGGGAAGAAGACTTGATCAAAGCTCTAATCTCCTCCATCCTTGTATCTTGCTCCTCTTTATGTGCGGAAAGCTTCTTGTCAATGTAGTCCCTTTTCCTTGCTTCGGAGAGATGAATGTCGATGGAGAGGTTCTCGATGCGCTCTTGCAATCTTGATTGTGAGCCTTGCATTTGTCGTTGTAGATTGAAGATGGACGCTTTGGTGATGTAGTTGTTCACGCCGTCGTTGTTGTCATAGACCGGAGAGGAAATGCCTTGCCTATCCATCACAAGACTCGAGCAAATATGAGTGGGAGAAAGAGAAGAACTTGAGCAAATGTACCTTGACCGATGTTGAAAATGGATCAATGATCACTCAATGTGTAACAAGGAAATAGCACAATTGGTACCAATTCTTGTCGGTTTCTCACACCTACACAAGTAAAGCTTATGGTGGAGCTCGGTGAGGATAGTGGCACAAAAATTTGATGCAAAATGTTAGCAAGAGTCAATAACAATAATGTTGAAAGAGATTCACAAATTCGCAAGTGAAACAAGTAGACCAATAGCAATGAATGGCACACGGAAACGCACACACGGATAGATAAATGGGGCCGTGCAACCAAGGAATGAGCTCAAAATGTGGAATCCACCAAAACGCTCGTGTTGCAAAACTCAAGAGAGACGCTAGCACGATTGCTCAATATGCGGATATGACAGTTGTGCACAACCTATAAGATGCAAAATGGATAAACTTTCTATCCCAAGTATGCTATGTATGTATGGTTCCCGGTGTTTCTCAAGATTATCCAAGATGATCGGATATGACAATCTTATGTGCAATGTTGTTATGATGCTATGTCACTTGCTTACAAGCTTCTTTGTTCTCTTTCTTTTGCTTAAAAGCTTTATTTCTTTTTTTCTATGGCCACTTTTGCACAATGCACAAACCAAGATAGTTATTATGTATATGCGGGAACGATATTGTGACACAATGGATGATATGATACCAATATGATATGGTATGTATGCAATGGATGGTGTAGATTAATGATCACTAATGTGCACAAGTAACGTTGCCGACAATACTCAAATGGCTAGTCTCGATAGGCAAGTGACGCAAAATGGGCTAGGGTTATCAATGCAATTGCAAGGGGAATATACAATGGTGTCGTCGAGGTTACCGTCCTTTGTGATGATGAGTGGCGGTGTTCTTGATGTAGAAACCAAGATGATGGAGACTCGTCCCTAAGTAGCCGAAACACCTTAGGAAACGGAAAAACCGCGAACTCAAAATCTCGAATGACAAATGTCAAATGGTGGTAGCGGAATGCGGTGGTGGCTGCAGAAGCTCAATGTGATTGCGGAAATGCAATGGTGGTTTTGGAGTACGCGATGCGGAAGTGGAGGGTAAGGTGGTGAACTATACACGGTGTCGGAGTTGTAAGAACGGTCCCTAAGTAGCCGAAACACCTTAGGAGACACAACTCACAACACAAACAAAATTTGGTTAAGTTGGGGGTGGAAATGTATGTTGGTCAATCCTATGCGGAAGTGGCGGTGGTGGTTGATGAAGAAGCAACCGTCCCTAAGTAGCCGAAACACCTTAGGAGACTCGAATCACTACTCAAGCAACCACTAATGCTATGTGGAACAAAATGGGTTATGTTGCGGAAGTCGGTGGTGGCTATGCGGATGATGTGGTGGAAGCCCTAGGCAAATATGCCAAAATTCACAAAATGTGATGGAGTCAAATGATGTTGGTGGGATTTTTTTGGGATGGGGGAAGTCAATAGCTACAAAACAAGCTAAAGAACGTCAAAATCGGAGTTCGGATGAATTAGTTATGGACAAAACAAAAATCAGCCGAAATGGGAAACTACAGGTATCGGACGTCCGGGAAGGGTCGGATGTCCGGGGGCCGGACGTCCGAGAGGGCTCGGAAATCCGTGATTTTGGTTCAGGTTAGGGGTTCCGGTCGTCCGGGAAAGGTCGGACATCCGGGGGTCGGGGGTCAACGCGGGCTTTGAGCTCCGGGACGCAATTTTGGACGGAATTTTGGGATTTTGGGGTCAAAATTGAGGAGATTTCGTGGATGGAAAGTGGAGAAACTTGGGGAAATGCTAGATCCACTCGAAACCAAGCAAATCCAAGATCAAAATCAACAAAACATCATCAAACTAACAAATCACAAAAAAAATTGGGGGCTATTTTTGGTGGGGAATTTTCAGATTTAGGACAAAACAACGAAATCAAGCTAGAAAACACGGGGTAGGGGCTCCAAAAACGTGATCAACGTGGCTCATGATACCAAGATGATGTAGAGCGGAACCCTATGTGGACGATCTTTCACGTTTGGAGAGGATCCCTACGAGGAAAGCGAAGAACAAGAGGAAGAGCACGAGGGAAATCACGGGGGAAAACACAAGACAATCACTCAAACCAACAAGATTCGATTACACATGCGCTAGATCGATGAACACAAAGAGAAATACACGATCCACGATCAACAAAGGAGGATACAAGAGGTAACCGGGTTCTTTTCCGTGAGGAGATCTTGATGGGGGCCACCCAAGAGGGGGTCTTGAATCCCTTGGAAGGATTTTCTCCGATGGAGGCACGTCTCCGAGGAGAAGGTAACCAAGTGGATGAGCAAAGCTCTCACACAAACCTGAGCTAATCCTTTGCTAACCCTAACTAGAAGGAGGTGGAGGAGTATATATATTCTAGGGCCATGAAGGGGTAAGTGAAGGGGTACATGGGCTGCGGCCCAACACATGGCAGCGCACAGGCGCCGGTCGTCCGACGGGTACCGGACGTCCGCTGGCTCGCGAGGGTCCGGTCGTCCGGTACTTGTCGGACGTCCGGCGATTTGGCGCGGTGTGGATTTGTCGGATTTCCGGACGTTGTCGGTCGTCCGGTGGCTGATGGTCGTCGGACGTCCGGCCTTGGTCGGTCGTCTGCAGCCTGGGAGTCGTCGGACGTCCGGTGGCTCCGGTCGTCCGTAGATTCGGCTCGGGTCCTCAGGGGCCGGACGTCCGGGCTGGGCCGGTCGTCCGGTGGTTTTAGCTTCGCGCAGCTTCTTCTCTTGGTCCTTGTACTTGGCGTCCTCGCTAGCTGTTCCGTTGGATGTACACGTTGGAGGTAGTAGCCATATCTCACATGTAGAAAGTGATGGTTCGGAGAGGAGCGAGTTCACCTTGTGTCCAATGGCGTATGTTCAAGGTCTCGCCATATGTCCACTTGGGTTTTGGAGAGTAGTCGGAGTGTACATGGGGATGAACATGGGATGCTCCGCATCAAAACTGAACAACAATTTACATGTTTACAATATCCTGAGGAGAGACGTGTTCCTGCTGCTGTTTGTGCTTTCACTAGCTTTGCATGTGTTTGGTGGTCTGAACATTGTAGATTATATCCTGTTCCACCTACTTGGGCTGCTTTGAAAACTGCTATGCGTACTCGTTGGGTTCCACCATATTATCAATGTGAATTACTTCATAAGTCAAGGAAAATTTTTTGTAGAAGAATATTATCAGGAATACAAACTGGCTTGATTAGATGTGGTATTGTTGAGGAGAATGAAACTATGCTTGGACGTTTTATGGGTGGATTAAATAGAGAGATTCAGACCATTCTAGAGTATAAGGATTATAATAATATCACTCGTTTATTCCATCTTGCTTGTAAAGCTGAACGTGAAGTGCAGGATCGACAGGCATTGGCGTGAACTAACTTTTCTGCAGGTCGACCTTCATCATGGACACCACGTGCATCATCTACTTCCACTGCACCATCACCTCCTTTGTGCCACCTCCAACCGTGATACAAGAAAGCAGGCACAACCACCACTATCTGCCAAGAGCACACCTGACGGGCCTGCACATAGTTCTTCTTCTTCCATGGCGTCAACACGGCCCACAAGTGATATTATTTGTCGTCGTTGTAAGGGAAGAGGTCATTTTGCGAGAGAATGCAAATCTCAGCGTGTGATGATTGCTACTGAGGATGGTGGGTATGAGTCCGCTAGTGACTATGATGAGGAGACTTTGGCTCTTATTACACATGAAGAACACGGTGGAGATGATTCTGATCATGAGATGCAATACATGGCTGTTGAAGATGCTGACAGGTATGAATGTTTAGTTGCTCAACGTGTTTTGAGTGTGCAGGTTACACAAGCTAAGCAAAATCTGAGGCATAATTTGTTCCATACAAAGGGAGTTGTGAAGGAACGTTCTATTCGCGTCATCATAGATGGAGGGAGCTGCAACAACTTGGCTAGCATGGAGATGGTGGAGAAGCTATCTCTCACCACAAGACCACATCCACATCCTTACTACATCCAATGGTTCAACAACAGCGGCAAGGTTAAGGTAACACGTACTGTTCGGGTGGATTTTAGTATCTCTACATATGTTGATTATGTTGATTGTGAGGTGGTACCTATGCAAGCATGTTCCTTATTACTTGGTAGACCATGGCAATTTGATAAAAATTATGTACACCATGGTAGAAACAATCAGTATACTCTTGTTCATAAGGATACAAATATTACTTTGCTTCCTATGACTCATGATTCCATTTTTAAAGATGATATTCATAGAGCTAATAAAGCAAAACAGGAGAAAAATAAGAGTGAAAATCAGATTGTGGCAAAAGAATTTGAGCAATAAATGAAGCCTAATAATAAACCATCTAGTGTTGCTTCTGAAATTAAATTGAAAAGTGCATGTTTACTTGCCACCAAATCTGATATTGATGATTTAGTTTTTAGCAAATCTGTTTGCTATGCTTTTGTGTGCAAAGAGGCATTATTTTCATTCGAGGACGTGCCTTCCTCTTTGCCCCCTGCAGTCACTAACATTTTGCAGGAGTTTGCTGACGTCTTCCCACAAGACGTGCCACCGGGATTACCACCTATTCGAGGGATTGAGCATCAAATTGACTTAATTCCCGGTACATCGCTACCCAACCGTGCACCACACCGTACCAATCCAGAGGAGACGAAGGAGATTATGCGTCAAGTACAGGAGCTCCTCGACAAAGGTTATATTCATGAATCCCTTAGTCCTTGTGCTATTCCTATTAATCTAGTGCCAAAAAAGGATGGTACGTCTCGTATGTGTGTTGATTGTAGAGGCATTAATAATATTACTATTCGTTATCATCATCCTATTCCTAGACTAGATGATATGCTTGATGAATTGAGTGGCTCTACAATATTCTACAAAGTTGATTTGCGTAGTGGATACCATCAAATTCGTATGAAATTTTGAGATGAATGGAAAATAGCTTTTAAAACTAAGTTTGGTTTATATGAGTGGTTAGTCATGCCTTTTGGGTTAACTAATGCATCTACTACTTTCATGAGACTAATGAACGAAGTTTTACGTGCTTTCATTGGACGATTTGTGGTAGTCTATTTTGATGATATACTGATTTATAGCAAATCTTTGGAAGAACATTTGGAACATTTACGTGCTGTTTTTATTGCTCTACGTGATGCACGTTTGTTTGGTTAACCTTGGGAAGTGCACCTTTTGCACCGACCGAGTATCTTTTCTTGGCTATGTTGTTACTCCACAGGGAATTGAAGTTGATAAAGCCAAGATTGAGGCTATTGAGAGTTGGCCGCAGCCCAAAACGGTCACAGAAGTGAGGAGTTTTCTTGGACTCGCTGGTTTCTATAGGCGTTTTGTGCGAGATTTTAGCACCATTGCTGCACCTCTCAATGAGCTTACAAAGAAGGATGTGCCTTTTGTTTGGGGTACCACACAGGAAGAAGCCTTCATGATATTGAAAGATAAGTTGACACATGCTCCTTTACTCCAACTTCCAGATTTAAAGACCTTTGAGCATGCATGTGATGCTAGTGGAATTGGACTAGGAGGTGTGTTATTCAAGATGGCAAACCCGTTGCATACTTTTCTGAAAATTGAGTGGGCCTAGTCTGAACTATTCTACTTATGATAAAGAATTATATGCTCTTGTTCGGACCTTAGAAACATGGCAACATTATTTTGGCCCAAAGAATTTGTTATACATTCTGATCATGAATCTTTGAAACACATTAAAAGTCAAGCTAAACTGAACCGTAAACATGCTAAATGGGTTGAATTCATTGAGACTTTCCCTTATGTCATTAAACAAAAGAAGGGTAAAAAAATGTTATTGCTGATGCATTGTCTCGTCGTTATACTATGCTTCCACAACTTGACTTCAAAATATTTGGTTTGGAGACCATCAAAGATCAATATGTGCATGATGCTGAATTTAAAGATGTATTGCAGAATTGTAAAGATGGTAGAACATGGAACAAGTTCGTCGTTAACGATGGATTTGTGTTTCGTGCTAATAAGCTATGCATTCCATCTAGCTATGTTCGTCTTTTGTTGTTGCAGGAGGCGCATGGAGGAGGATTAATGGGACACTTTGGCATGAAGAAGACGGAGGACGTACTTGCTACACATTTCTTTTGGCCAAAGATGAGACGGGATGTTGAGCATTTTGTTGCTCGCTGCACTACATGTCAAAAAGCTAAGTCACGACTCAATCCTCATGGTTTATATATGCCTTTGCCTGTACCTAGTGTTCCTTGGGAGGATATATCTATGGACTTTGTTTTAGGTTTACCTCGAACAAAGAAGGGGAGGGATAGCATATTTGTTGTCATGGATAGATTCTCGAAAATGGCACACTTTATACCATGTCATAAAAGCGATGATGCTGTTAATGTTGCTGATTTTTTTCTTTCGTGAAATTATTCGCTTGCATGGTGTGCCAAATACTATTGTTTCAGATCGTGATACTAAATTTCTTAGCCACTTTTGGAGATGTTTATGGGCTAAGTTGGGGACTAAACTACTTTTTTGTACTACGTGTCACCCCCAAACTGATGGACAAACTGAAGTAGTCAATAGAACATTGTCTACTATGCTTAGGGATGTTTTGAAGAATAATAAGAAAACATGGGAAGAATGATTACCTCATATTGAATTTGCTTATAATCGTTCATTGCATTCTACTACTAAGATGTGCCCTTTTGAAATTGTGTATGGTTTCCTACCTTGTGCACGTATTGATTTGTTGCCTCTTCCATCTTCGGAGAAGGTTAATTTTGATGCTAAAGAACGTGTTGAATTCATTTTAAAAATGCATGAGTTAACTAAGGAAAACATTGAGCGTATGAATGCTAAATATAAACTTGCTGGAGATAAGGGTAGAAAACATGTTGTGTTTGCACCTGGAGATCTTGTTTGGTTACATTTGCGTAAGGATAGATTTCCTAATTTGCGCAAATCAAAGCTAATGCCACATGCTGATGGTGCTTTTAAGGTGTTAGAGAAATTAAATGATAATGCATATAAACTTGAGCTGCCTGCAAATTTTGGGGTTAGTCCCACTTTTAACATTGCAGATTTGAAGCCTTATTTGGGTGAGGAAGATGAGCTTCCATCGAGGACGACTTCAGTTCAAGAAGGGGAGGATGATGAGGACATCAATACCATTGTTACACCCACAGTCCCTTCTGCTATACATACTGGACCAATTACTAGAGCTCGCGCACGCCAATTAAATTATCAGGTACTTTCGTTTCTTGGTAATGATTCTAATGTTCATGAGAATATGATGCTGCCTAAATTGGATACATTTGTTTTGCTTACAAATGAAGGGCCTGTCATCGAGATGATGGCATGCGCGAGGGGAACAAGAACGGAGTTACAAGTGATGATTTCAGGACTTTGAGGCCACCATAATGAGTGCATGAAGCCTTGGACGAAATATACAAGATGCCACTTCATAATATTCGTCCATAGGCTATTCTAGGTGCTGCGTCACCTTATTATTGGCCAGGCCCATGTAATTTCGAAATACTTAAGTATAGGCTGTTTTTAGAGTCCGTATGTGTGGGGAAACAAGAGTTAGGGTTGGTTTCGGACCCCTCCCTCAAGGGCCACAAAATTCCCTCGTCTTGCTCCATATATACAGCCCTTAGGGCGTCGTTTAGACTTTGGGTTTTGTTTAGATTAATAGTTTGCCATGCACTTACTTGTTTGTACGCTCAATCGCTTAGTGCAAGAGAACGTCACGTTGTATTGCCCCTTAAGATGACAACCTTTATTATGCAGTCTGTCGCTTTTATTCTTTGTCATCCAAGTTCATACAACGCTCAATTTTCTCTTACACTAAAAGATCTCACATATTTAGAAGCAATTTTTATTGCCTTTTTGCACCGATGACAACTTGTTTGAGGGATCTTGCTCAATCCATAGGTAGGTATGGTGGACACTTGAAAAAGTTTTGTGTTTAAGGGTTTTTGGATGCACAAGTAGTATCTCTACTTAGTGCAGAATTTTTGGCTAGCAAAGATAGGCGCAAGCATCACATGTTAAACGATCTATGACAATATAATTTTTATGTGAATATAAACATACATAACCCATCACGTTGTCTTCCTTGTCCAACGTCAACAATTTTGGCATATAATATTTTGATGAGGGCTCACAATCACTGACCAATGCTATGTTGGTCAATCTCTAATAAATTTTTCTTACTTATAATTTTCCTTATGTGGTGCTATCACCTACCGTAGGATTTGTATATGATCTTATTGATTTATTTCCTATCTTTTGTTTGCTTTCTTTCTCTTTATTTACAACATGAAAGTGAAGAAAGTAAAAACTTAAACTAACTTTATTATATAACTTGCACACGATAACAATGATAGATCACTAAGCAAACTCTGAAATAGGAAAAAGGATCGAACTAAACTTTATTTCATCTAAAGCAAAAAGATCGAACTGAGATAAGTAAAAGCAAAAAGATAGTGGGATGATATGATACCGAGACACCTCCCCCAAGCTTGGCGGAAGCCAAGGGGAGTGCCCATACCCGATACTCAGTTCTCCTTTGGTGGTGAAGAAGACGGTGGTGGTGATGAAGCAATCCTAACCTTGAGGATCAAGAGATTCTCCAACTGACGGATGACGCTCAGGAGGTGGATGATATGCTCTTGATGCAGAATATTTTCGCGAGTGAGATACTTATTCTGTATGCGAACTATTTCAATGATGCAAAAAGCTTCAATTTCAGCAGGGGTAAGATGAGTAAGGTAGGGCTTAAGGATATCTTCTTCCTCCTCCTCGGCCAGCAGTGCTTGTGCTGCTAACGGGGATGGATCTAAGGTAGCTTCCTTGCCCTTGCCTCCCTTGACGGCGTCCATAGGCTCCTCCCTCTTTGTCACGATCTTCATCAGCCAAGCATCTTCTTCCATGTTGTTGGAGGAGCAGGAAGACATGATGCCTAGCTTGATAAATCTGACCAGAAATAGCAAGAAAAGAGAACAGAGGATTTTCTCCTCGATACGGTGGTTATCAGGTTCGGGAAGTATATATAGATTTTTTTTATCTTGGAGGACAAGTATATGGAAGAAAAACAGAGTACGGGAGGTGTCCCAGGTGGGCACAACCCACCTGGGCACGGCACGCATGCCTGGCGCGCCCTGGTATCTTGTGCCCACCAGGCGACGCTTCCTGGAAGTTTCTTTATTTCCAAAATTCTAAAATATTCCAAAACTGACAAAAAATATTTATGCGGATTTTTCGGAGTCTGTTTACTTACCGTATCACGTACCCCCTTATTTTGACGATTTTGGAGTGTTCCGAAAGGACTCTTTTATGTGCTCTTCATGTGTCAAAGTTTGGATAATATTGCTTTCGACATTAATAGGCGTACCTGAGATATAATGCTTTATTTGTTTTCTGTTGACAACCTTCGGGTTAGTACCTTCGGAACTATTTATTTTGATGGCACTGGACCGGTAAACCTCCTAGATGACGTATGGGCCTTCTCATTTCGAGAGGAGCTTCCCTGCAAAAAATGTAAAACGAGAGTTGTTCAAAAGAACATATTCTCCGACTTTAAACTCATGCTTTTGGATTCTTTTGTCATGCCATCTTTTAACTTTGTCTTTGAACAACTTTGCATTTTCAGAAGCTTGGGTTTTTCATTCATCTAATGAGCTAATATCAAATAACCTCTTTTCACCAGCAAGTTTGAAAACATAATTGAGTTCTTTAACTGCCCAAAATGATTTATGTTCTAACTCAAGAGGCAAATGACAAGCTTTTCAATAAACCATTTTATAAGGAGACATACCCATAGGATTTTTATATACTGTTCTATAAGCCCAAAGTGCATCATCTAATTTCTTAGACCAATTCTTCCTGGACCTATTAACAGTCTTTTGCAAAATTAATTTTATTTCTCTATTGCTAAGTTCAACTTGACCACTAGACTGAGGATGATAGGGTGATGCAATTCTATGGTTAACATCATACTTAGCAAGCATTTTACGGATAGCACCATGAATAAAGTGTGAACCACCATCAGTCATATAATATCTAGGGACTCCAAACCTTGGGAAAATAACTTCCTTAAGCATTTTAATAGAGGTGATGTGATCAGGACTACTGGTTGGAATAGCTTCTACCCATTTAGTAACCAAAATATGTGTATACCCATTAGAGGAAGGAAAAGGCCCCATGTAATCGAATCCCCAAACATCAAATGGTTCAACAGCAAGTGAATAATTCATAGGCATTTCTTGATGCTTACCGATATTACCTATTCTTTGGCATTCATCACAAGATGAGACATACTTACGAGCATCCTTGAAGAGAGTAGGCCAATAAAATCCAGACTGCAATACCTTATGAGTAGTTCTATCCCAAGCATGATGCCCTCCATAAGCCTCGAAGTGACATTTCCGTAGGATTTGTCCCTATTCATGCTCAGGTACACAACGTCTAATAATACCATCTACTCCTTTATAAAGATGTGGGTCGTCCCAGAAGTAATGTCTTAAATCATAGAAGAATTTTTTGTTTTATTGGTAAGTAAAGCTAGGTGGTAAATATTTAGCAACGATGTAATTAGCATAGTCAGCATACCAAGGAGTATTGTGAGAAACATTTATTGCAGCTAACTTCTCATCGGGAAAACTATCATCAATAGGTAGTGGGTCATCAAGCACATTTTCAAGCCTAGACAAGTTATCAACTACGGGGTTCTCAGCTCCTTTTCTATCAATAATATGCAAATCAAATTCTTGTAACAAGAGAACCCAATGAATAAGTCTAGGTTTAGCATCTTTCTTTTCCATAAGATATTTAATAGCAGCATGGTCTGTGTGAACAGTTACTTTAGAATCAACAATATAAGGTCTAAACTTATCACAAGCAAACACCACCGCTAAGAATTATTTTTCAGTTTTAGCATAGTTTCTTTGAGCACTGTCTAGAGTTTTACTAGTATAATGAAGAACATTCAATTTATTATCAACTCTTTGTCCTAGAACAACACTAACAGCATAATCACTAGCATCACACATAATTTCAAAAGGCAAGTTCCAATCAGGAGGTTGAACAATAGGTGCAGAGATTAAAGCTTTCTTGAGTGTTTCGAAGGCTTCAAGACAATCATCATAAAAAACAAAAGGAATATCCTTTTGCAAAAGATTAGTAAGAGGCCTAGAAATTTTAAAGAAGTCCTTGATAAATCTCCTATAGAAACCAGCATGACCTAGGAAACTATGAATACCTTTGATGTCCTTAGGACATGACATTTTCTCAATTGCATCAACCTTAGCTTGGTCCACTTCAATACCTCTTTTAGAAATTTTATGACCCAAGACAATGCCTTCACTAAACATAAAGCTGCACTTCTTCCAATTCAAGACAAGATTTGTTTGTTCACATCTCTGTAAAACTCGATCAAGATTGCTTAAACAATAATAAAAAGAATTCCCATAAACAGAAAAGTCATCCATGAAGACCTCAACAATATTTTCACAAAAATCAGAGAATATAGCCATCATGCATCTTTGAAAGGTAGTAGGTGCATTACATAAACCAAAAGGCATACGTCTATAAGCATAGGTTCCAAAAGGACAAGTAAAAGTGGTCTTTTCTTGATCAGGTTGAGAAACAGGTATTTGTGAGAAGCCAGAATATCCATCAAGGAAGCAAAAGTGTGTGTGCTTAGATAATCTTTCAAGCATTTGATCAATAAAAGCAAAGGGTAATGATCTTTTCTAGTAGCTTTATTAAATTTTCTAAAATCAATTACCATTCTATAGCCTGTAGCAATTCTTTGTGGAATAAGTTCATTCTTATCATTAGGAACAACAGTAATACCTCCTTTCTTAGGGACACAATGAACAAGACTTAGCCATCTACTATCAGCTATAGGATAGATTATACTTGCTTCCAGAAGTTTTAATATTTCTGTTCTTACCACATGTTTCATCTTCGGATTTAACCGACGTTGGCGATCAACAACAGGTTTAGCATCAGGTTCCATATTAATTTTGTGCGGACATAGATTGGGACTAATGCCCTTTAAATCATCAAGAGTATATCCAATAGCAGCTTGGTGCTTCCTCAGAACTTTCAATAATCTTTCTTCTTCATGTTCTGAAAGAGTGCTAATAACAGGATATATTTTCTTTTCATCAAGATAAGCATATTTCAAAGTGTCTGGCAATTATTTTAATTCAAACACAGGATCACCTTTAGGTGGAGGAGGACCTCCAAGAGTTTCAATAGGCAAATTGTGTTTAAGCAGAGGACGTTGTTCAAAGAAAATCTTATCTATTTCATTTCTTTCATGCATATGTAAATCATTCTCATGGTCTAGAAAATATTGTTCTAAAGGATCAATAGGTGGCATAGTAATAGAAGCAAGACCAATTAATTCATCCTTACTAGGCAATTCTTTTTCATGATGATTTCTACTAAACTTGGAAAAATTAAACTCATGAGACTCATCACCAAAGCTAACACCAACAGCTTGTTTCTTGCAATCTATCCTAGCATTAATTGTGTTCAAGAAAGGTCTACCAAAGATAATGGCACAGAAGTCATCTTGTGGGGAACCAAGAACAAGGAAATCAGTAGGGTATTTTATTTCCCACACAAGACTTCAACATCTCTAATAATCCCACAAAGTGATATGCTGTCTCTATTAGCAAGTTTAATAGTAACATCTATGTCTTCTGTCTCTGCAGGTGCTATGTATTTCTAAATTTCTTGATATAAAGTGTAGGGAATAGCATTCACACTAGCACCCATGTCACATAAACCATGATAACAGTGATCTCCTATTTTAACTGAAATGATAGGCATGCCAACAACTGGTCTATGTTTATCCCTTTTATCTGGTTTAGCAATTATAGCAACTTCTGCACAGAAGTAAATAACATACCCATCTATATCTTCTTGCAAGAGATCTTTAACCATAGCAACATTAGGTTCTACTCTAATTTGTTCATCTGTTTTAGGTGTTCTAACATAGCTTTTGTTAACCACAGTTGAAACTTTAGCATGTTCCTTTATCCTAACAGGAAAAGGGGGTTTCTCAATATAAGCAGTAGGAACAAATGGATCAACATTATAGAGTATAGTTTCTTCTTTAACTGGTACCCGTTCTTTAATTTCTTCTTTAATAGGTGGGTGATATTTAAACCACTTCTCTTTAGGGAGTTCAACCAGAGTAGCAAATGATTCATAAAAGGAGGCTACTATCTCAGAGTCAACTCCATATTTAGTGCTAAACTTTTGAAAAGCATCAGTATTCATAAAAGTTTTAACACAATCATACTTAAGCTTTTATACCTGACTCTTTACCTTCGTCGAGTTCCCAACCTTGAGAGTTGCATTTAATTCTTTCCGAAAGATTCCACCGGAATTCAATAGTTTTCTTCATAAAAGAACTAGCACAAGAAGTATCCAACATGGTTTGATCATTACGAGAAAGCCGAGCATAAAAGTTTTGAATAATACTTTCTCTTGAGAGCTCATGATTGGGGCATGAATGTAACATTGACTTAAGCCTCCCCCAAGCTATAGCAATACTTTCTCCTTCACGAGGCCAAAAATTATATATATAATTCCGATCACGATGAACTAGATGCTTAGGATAAATTTTTTGGTGGAACTCCAATTTTAAATGATTCCTATTCCATGATCCAATATCATCGGATAGCCTATACCATGCCAATGCTTTTCCCTTCAAAGATAAAGGGAAAACCTTTTTCATCACCTCATCTCCGGGTAAACCTGCAAGCTTGAACAATCCATAAATTTGTTCCACATATCAAGTGCATATCATGATGTTCTATTCCATCTCCTGCATAAGGATTAGCTAGCAGTTGTTCTATCATACCCGAAGGAATTTCATATTCAATAATTTCAGTAGGTGCAGTAGGTTAAGGGGTAGCTTATTTTGGTTCCGGACGAGGTGAAGATACCCCGAACAAACCCATCAAAGGATTGTTTTCCATAGTAACAAGTGACAGTAAATTTCAACACACTATATAAATGTTTCCTTACCGAATTCCACTTACTAAAGGCGCTTCACTCCCTGGCAACGGCGCCAGAAAATAGCCTTGATGACCCACAAGTATAGGGGATCAATTGTAGCTCTTTTTGATAAGTAAGAGTGTCGAATCCAACGAGGAGCAGAAGGAAATGACAAGTAGTTTTCAGTAAGGTAATGTCTGCAAGTGCTGAAATTGTAAATAGCATAGTTTAGTAGCAAGATAATTTGTAACGAGCAAGTAACGATAATAGTAACAAGTATGAAGCAAGGTAGCCCAATCCTTTTGAGGCAAAGGATAGGCCAAAATGGTCTCTTATAATAGGCAAAGCGTTCTTGGGGGTACACGGGAATTTCATCTAGTCACTTTCATCATGTTGGTTTGATTTGCGTTCGCTACTTTGATAATTTGATATGTGGGTGGACCGGTGCTTAGGTGCTGTTCTTACTTGAACAAACCTCCTACTTATGATTAACCCTTCCGCAAGCATCCGCAACTATGAGAAATGTATTAAGAATAAATTCTAACCATAGCGTTAAAATCTAGGATCCAACCGGTCCCTTACGGAATAGTGCATAGACTCGGGTTTAAGTTTCTGTCACTCTACCCACCATATATTTACTACTCCACAGTGCATTCCCTTAGGCCCAAATATGGTGAAGTGTCATGTAGTCGACGTTCACATGACACCACTAAGGGAATCACAACATACATACCATCAAAATATCAAACACTGATGAGGACATGACTACCTTGGATGAGACCAAAAATATTGCATACATGCATATTTCTCAGGTGATTTCTAGTGCAAACTATTCAATAATATATTTATGTTATCCAGAACAAAAATACTTCACATACTTTTGTGTTTTGCCTAATTGCAGGTGTATGGGACATTTGTACAATCCACATATGAAGATAAGGGAGAAAGAGATGTTTACCTGCTGTTCAAAAAGTTCTCTCACGTCACTTTTGGCCCAAGAGAAGATAGAGTCCAAGTCTCTCACGTTCGGACTCAGATTCGGACTGCTGCAGACATACCTGACTCAAAACGTCTATAACTTTTCATACGGACTCCAAATTGGTTGATTCTTTTTGTTGGAAAATAGATTTCGTGCATTTTCCAACCCAATTGGAATCACCTTAAAATCCGTCCGGAGCGTTGAGTTATAGACGAAACAATCTGATGCTGCAGCAGAATCCGAGTCAAACTACAAGTCCAAAGGTGTTACGTCACCTCCGCTTGGGCCCATTGGCCTTGTACGACCTAGGGTTAGTTTTAGGCTGCCTTGGGACGTCCTCCCACCTCCTTGGCCGCCACCCTTGCTCCTATATAAGTAGATCCATCTAGTAGCTTTTTCCTTGGGATTTGTTTAGTTAAAGTTAGCCATTGCAACTTCGTACTTCGTTTGTGTCCAACGACCAGGCCAAGACCGCTTACGGATCCCCACGTTTATCAATACTTCATATATATTCGCAATATTCAGATTGCATTATCATATTCTTGCTTGTTCTTCGATTGCGTGCAGGAATAGACCTTCGTGGTCGCTGATCGTGCTTCCGCATCGTCAAGTAACCTCGGAGATTGGTTTAGCGATTGCTAAGGCGCAACGTCGTGCACGCTTGTAGTCGGATCGTCAAAGTCGTCTCCACCAAATCGATAGTTATCATCTCATCGAAGATCGGTACACCTCGCCTCTATCAAGTGGTATCAGTTTTCAGGTTGCTCGGTGAGAATTTCCAATTATCCCTAGATTAGATTTATTTTCTTACCTATTGTCCAAGAAAAAGCCACAAAAAAAAAGTTAGATCTATTCATCCTTTGTCCAAGCCAGTCTGAGCCTTTGCAGTTTTCTTTTCATTGTTTGCATTATTGAATTATTGGTTGCATCGTCGTGTCGAGTTGCTGGTCTTAGTGTCTAGTTCGTTTAGAGTTTCGAGTTCTGTTCACATTAGTCACGCCGCCGCTGCATCGTTATCCCTTCCGTTGACCAATCCATCCATCAATTTCCACCACGTGCTACCCACCGTTCATTGTCATAACCATAGTTGAGATCGTTCACATCTTCACTTGATCCAATCTGCATCTTATCTAGTTTGTTTGGAAAGAGGGAGAGAGAAAAAAAAGATTGAAAAAAAGTAAAAAAAAAAGTCAGAGAAAAAAAAGAGAGAAAGAAAAAGGAAAAAAAAGTGTGAGAAAAAAAAGAGAAAAAAAAAACAAAGTTCGGATCTATCTAGACTCAATCTCGTAGCTGAATTCGGATTGGAATCTGTTTTGTGCACTGTTCGGTAAAACAGGCATAACTTCCTCATACGAAGTCCGTTTTGGCTCATGAGTACTCAAATTAAAGCTAGAGACGAGCCGCATCTAAATAGTTGCAGAAGCTAGTTCAATATTTGGCACCTCAAAATCGGCTTCTAAATAGGTCTTTTGCCCTCTGAAGTTCGTGAACACAGCTTGTTCCAATTTTTCAGGCCAGTTTTAGAATTCTTTGACTCCTCATATCAACTCGGAATTGAGTGATTCTTTTGCATTGGAAAGCTTGAGTTAGTAGCATTCTTTGAAAGAATTTATCAGAAAATTGGCTCAAACTTTTCAAGAGGAAAGTTGAGAGAGAGTTGTTGTATGTCCTGCTTGGCGCTTGTTTTTCATCATTATCTTCACTTTGCCGTTGTGATCTTCACTTATATCTTGCTGTCAAGAGCTACTTAGTATCCTTCATTGATGCTAGTTGTGCTATGCCGTGACCTCATTAGTGTTCTAGGCTCGCGTCTCTAGTCCGGTCTAGCCTAGGACCAGCACAAGACCGTCGTTGAGCGCTTATTCAACATTGCATCTTTGAATTGATTATTGCTAATCTTTTGCTACCATATATAGCCAACCCAGCTCCACATATTTCTACACCGTGTATCGACGCTCCCCGGCAATCGCTTTACTCAATATTCGAGTTACTTGACACCGCTGGTTGCCGATCACCTTTCTTTGCATGGTAAGAACTTGTAAGACATTGATATTTGCTTTATTGTGAGCGTTTTACCACCACATCCTAGTAGTTATAGGAACATTATTTTTGGATTTTGTTTCTTGTTCTACTAATCATGACAGGATCCGAGTCAATTCATGGGCTTTGTCGATCGGGAGACATGCCACCACCTATGCAAATACCACAACCGTCACGAGAGGTGCACAAACATCCAAATGCACATGATCAGGTTCATGTTTCTATACCACCATTTAATGGCCGTTTTAGACCTCCTTTATATATTGAATGGGAGTTAGACATAAATAATATATTTGCTTCCCATAATTTTGATGAACGTAAAAAGTTATGGTTGCGGTTGGTTCTTTCACTGGTTATGCTCTAGTTTGGTGGAGTGAATATTGTCGGTTACACCCTGATTATGTACCTAATACTTGGGTTGATTTAAAACATGTCATGAGAGATAGATTAAATCGATGTTTATTATACTCGTGGCATGATTAAAAACTGGAACATTTAAAACAAGGTAGTGACACCGTAACAAAATATTATGATGATTTACAAACTACCTTGTTGCACTCATTTTAGAAGAAAGTGAAGAAGATTTTATGGATAGATTTTGGGGAGGATTAAACCATAATATTCAGGAGATACTAATTCATGAAGAGTGTTATCCTATGGACCATTTGTTTCGTCTTGCTTGCAAAGCTGAACAGAAATAAAACGACGTGTTGCCCACAAGGAGAACAAGCGCGGTGCACATTCCAACTGTTGATACAGATGTTTATTCAACTACTAGGCGTACTATGACAACCACATCCGTTGTTGCGAGGACTACATCATCTCCACCATGTGACACATCACCATCGAGAGTGCCTGCATCATCTGAGTTGACTATAAGAGGTAATGACAAAGGTACAGATTTTCCACTTTTACATGAGAATGATGCATGCCTAGTTAACTTGAATACATCATGTGTTGAGCTACCCACTACTTTGATCACACCACCTATTTTAGAGGATTATATTGATAATTTGACTTTGCCATGTGATCAAACAACTCAAATACCAACAATTTTGAGAGCACCCATTGAATTAACTATTGATGCAAAAGAATCAATGTTTAATCATTTTGATATCGACCTCTAATCTTGGTGATGATTCTGTGTCGAATGACTCATTGCATGTTTGCTTATCTAAGCATGTTGTAGCATGTAAATTTGATTCAAATAAGGTTTATTCACCAATGTTGGGATGGTTTAATGATGAACATTGTCAATCTCTTGAAATAAATAAGAGCTTCACTTATATGTGCAAACTGAGTTGCAGTATTTTCAAGCCTTCTAGTTCTTGTGCTAATTTGTTGGCTTTAGATTTTATGAACTATGCAAGTTACTCATCTATTCATGTGTCATATATGCAAAAATCAAGGGAAGTAAAATGGATGACGATACATATACAACATGTACACCTTGTCTCTTTTGTTAGCCACATTTCAGATTAAGCAACGCCGAGGACGGCTTTGTTTTCAAGAAGGGAGGATGATGAGGACATGACTACCTTGGATGAGACCAAAATATTGCATACATGCATATTTCTCAGGTGATTTCTAGTGCAAACTATTCAATAATATATTTATGTTATCCGAACAAAAATACTTCACATACTTTTGTGTTTTGCCTAATTGCAGGTGTATGGGACATTTGTACAATCCACATATGAAGATAAGGGAGAAAGAGATGTTTACCTGCTGTTCAAAAGTTCTCTCACGTCACTTTTGGCCCAAGAGAAGATAGAGTCCAAGTCTCTCACGTTCGGACTCAGATTCGGACTGCACAGACATACCTGACTCAAAACGTCTATAACTTTTTCATACGGACTCCAAATTGGTTGATTCTTTTTTTGTTGGAAAATAGATTTCGTGCATTTTCCAACCCAATTGGAATCACCTTAAAATCCGTCCGGAGCGTTGAGTTATAGACGAAACAATCTGATGCTGCAGCAGAATCCGAGTCAAACTACAAGTCCAAAGGTGTTACGTCACCTCCGCTTGGGCCCATTGGCCTTGTACGACCTAGGGTTAGTTTTAGGCTGCCTTGGGACGTCCTCCCACCTCCTTGGCCGCCACCCTTGCTCCTATATAAGTAGATCCATCTAGTAGCTTTTTCCTTGGGATTTGTTTAGTTAAAAGTTAGCCATTGCAACTTCGTGTACTTCGTTTGTGTCCAACGACCAGGCCAAGACCGCTTACGGATCCCCACGTTTATCAATACTTCATATATATTCGCAATATTCAGATTGCATTATCATATTCTTGCTTGTTCTTCGATTGCGTGCAGGAATAGACCTTCGTGGTCAGGCTGATCGTGCTTCCGGCATCGTCAGTAACCTCAGGAGATTGGTTTAGCGATTGCTAAGGCGCAACGTCGTGCACGTTTGTAGTCGGATCGTCAAAGTCGTCTCCACCAAATCGATAGTTATCATCTCATCGAAAGATCGGTACACCCTCGCCTCTATCAAACACATGTCAAATTCACATGATTACTTGCAACATGATTTATCCCGTGACCTCAAGAACAAATGTAACTACTCAAAAAAATAAACATGCTCATGATCAGAGGGGTATTAATATGCATAATGGATCTGAACATGTGATCTTCCACCAAATAAATCATATAGTAATCAATTACAAGATGTAATCAACACTACTAGTCACCCCCTAGCAACAATCTATAGTTCCAGTAACAAGATTGAATACAAGAGATGAACTAGGGTTTGAGATGAGTTGCTGGTCAAGATGTTGATGGAGATTGCCATCCCCAAGATGGGAGAGTTGTTGGTGATGATGCTGACGATGATTTCCCCCTCCAGGAGGGAAGTTCCCCCGGCAAAATCGCTCCGCCGAAGGGCAAAAGTGCTCCTGCCCAAGTTCCGCCTCGAGACAACAGCGCTCCTCCCAAAAGCCTTAGCTTTATTTTTTTTCTAGGTCAAAATGACTTATATACCAAAAGATGGGCACCGGAGGTGGGCCGAGGAGGCCACAACCCACCAGGGTGTGCCTAGGGGGCCTGGCGCGCCCAGGTGGGTTGTGCCCACCTGGTGGTCCCCCTCTGGTGATTATTGGATCCAATATTTCTTAAATAATCCAAAAAAAATCTCCGTGAAGTTTTAGCTCATTTGGAGTTGTGCAGAATACGTGGCCTGACGTAGCTTTTTCAGGTCCAGATTTCCAGCTGCCGGAATTCTCCCTCTTGGTGTGTACCTTGCAAATTATGAGAGAAAAGGCATTAGAATTACTCCAAAAAGCATTATTATGGATAAAAACATTATAAATAACAGTAAGAAAACATGATGCAAAATGGACGTATCAAGGGAGCGCTCGGTATGTTCAATCTAAACCTACCATGGTCGGCATGGCCTAAATTTGTGAACATATACCGTCTGTTGCTACATTATCTATATACTTGCATCAAATCTTTGTTACATTATCTATTTTTAATTCTATATTTTTGTACTTTGCTTTCATCTATATATTGATTTGTTATATCAGTTACTCCCATATTTGCATCTTGCTCTGTTATTTCAATATATCTAATTTACGATCTTAATTTTCATTTCAAGTAGTACATCCCTTGCTTTGCAAGAACAGGAGTAGAAGGAAATCTTGGGCTTTACTTTGCTGATGACTCCCAGGATGTCATATTGACAACGCAGCATGGATTTACAATGACGGTTAGCGTAAAACTTGATAAACATGGTCACTCCTATTTTAATGCGGACCTTTGGAGAAAAATATCTAAGTGTTATGAACTGAAAGCTGGCAATAAAATTCTAGTGCGTGCACCACAACCTAGTCTAATTAACATGGATGTTTACTTCCCCAACATCATCAGCCGGTCAAAGTCTGATCGAGGTTAGTGTCCTTTCAACTTTCTCCATGCTGTTATATTACTATTTAAGCAACCAATTGTGATATCATATTCTTACTCGTTCCTAGGCAGTAACAAATTCTATTTACCAATTTACGCGCACTATATTCTTCTGCCATGTTCTGAATAAATAATACCTTTCCACCTTTTAAGCAGGATATGTTGGATGCATAGTGAACAACCTGTATGTTACTAAGCGTACCAGATTTCACTGGAAGGACTTGAAGCATGTCATAAACTTTGTTGATAATCTGACAGAGATAGCACATCATATCAACGCTGGATTTTGGATGGGATTAATTAGACCTATGGTGCACACACAGAACAAGACCAATTTTGTGCACAAAACGCTGGTAAAAAGTCTTATTTTAATGTTGATGCTCATAAACAATATATATCTTCAACAATATGTTACAATTGTTTTTTATTCTACATGTCAACAGAAATTGCCCCTGTAGTAGTTCCTGGATCGATTTCCCGGCATGGTCGAATTACACTTGTGCCTGCTAATAACACCAAAGTGATTGCAAGGTACTGCATTTCCCGAAGAAATGGAACCATTCAAATTAACAAGTTCTCTCTTCTCGTGGCAATGCATCCATATTGGAAAATTGGAGACATTGTTCTACTCTTGCTCTACCAAGGCACAAGAAGGCTCTTCCTTTTCATTGACGAGATGCCGAGTCGCCGTGATCAAGCTGCTTCCAGTGGATAGTTGTGGTTGTTGGCCCTCAGCCTCTTAAAATGTGCTAGTTGTTACTATATATGTTAAGTCTGTAGATATGGAGCATACGGTTGTTGGCCCTTAGCCTCTTAAAATGTGATAGTTGTTACTATGTTAAGTATGTGGCTATGGACCATATGGTTGTCAAAACCGTGTTACGAGGATCCTCCTTTTGTCAAATTGTGTAACCACTATATATATGTTACTCAAATGTTGTTACCCAAGTTCATAAATTTTCATGGAAAGTATTAGTATCATACACAGTTCATTGAGTTTAAGCGTGTGCCCGATGTCCAGAAGGCATTTGCATATTAACTATCCATATTACAAATTCACACACATGTTAACATAAGGAAACGTATGTGTAACATACTAATCATCGCACACGAGTACTCGCAGACGTATTGTGTGTGATACTCCTAGCCACCGCAAGCAACTAGTTTGCATTTCCAAAGTTTTTTGTATACACAGAATCACACACGAAGTAACTATATTGATCCTCTGTGTTGTAATTTCTCATCGAAAACAGTTCATCCGAGTCGGTTGTTTGCCACGTATCACACACATCTTGTTTACACGACTCGTTTGTGTTCTTTTGACTCATTGCAAACAGTTCATCCATGTGAACTGTATGCCTCATATCACACACATCTTGTTAAGTTGAACCATTTCTGTTGTGTTCCCTAATCGAAAACAGTTCGTCCGAGTGAACCGTATGCCGTATATCGCACACATATAGATATGGCTGCCCATTCTGTTGTTCTACCTCATCGCAAACAGTTCGAATGGATTAACCGTGTGTCCTGCATCGCACACAGATTGATATGGCTGCCCGTTTCTGTTGTTTTGCCTCATTGTAGACAATTTGAATGGATTAACCGTGTGCCCTGCATCGCACACGCAACTAAAATCTGAACCGTGTTTGATGGCTCCGCCATCGCAAATGTTTTGCACCTTTTTTGACAGTTTTTTACACCACCGTTTGTGATTATTGCATCGCACACAGTTCCGGCAAAGGGTCTCTGATCGTAGTGTCGCGTTAGCAGTATCCTGCAGTAGTGTCATGCACGGAGTGCCATGGCATTTTAATTCCAAAAAAGTAAAAAATGATCCAAAAAACATGAAACCTTGCTTGTGTAATGTCATGGCACGAAGATGATGTGGTAAAAAAAATGGCGTATTTGACGAAAGTTTGGACACACACCCCTCACATACCGGAGCAACTCACTAGAAGGCTCGTGGTTCCGAGAGGGTACAATGCATGTTTGATGACGAACGGGAGATAGCTTCCTCTTGCGGACTTCAAATTTTTTCCATGTTTTAACATGCACTAATACAACTGTCATGTGAAAATTTGGAAAATTTCAGGGGTCATTTGACCTTTTAAAGACATTTAAGTGATTTTCTAGCCATTTAATGACTGTAATTCAAATTTGAACTACATCTACATGCAACAACTAACCATAACGGTTCGAAAAATCATATTTGTGTACTTACGTGCGAGTTAATTCCATGTGCAGTAAATTAGAAGGAATTTTCAAGCATAATGGCCTCACGGCATGGACACGTGCATGGAGTGCTATGGCATTTTAATTCCAAAAAATAAAAAAAATGACCTGAAAACATGAAACCTTGCTTGATGTAATGTCATGCCACCAAGATGATGTGGTAAAAAAATTGGCTTGTTTGACGAAAGTTTGGACACACATCCCTCACAAACCAGAGCAACTCACTAGAAGACTCGTGGTTCTGAGAGGGAACAATGCATGTTTGATGATGGACAGGAGATAGCTTCCTCTTACGGCCTTCAACTTTTTTCTATGTTTAACATGCACTAATACAACTGTCATATGAAAATTTGGAATATTTCAGGGATCATTTGACCTTTTAAAGACATCTAAGTGACTTTCTAGCCATTTAATGACCGTAATTCAAATTTGAACTACACCTACATGCAATGGCTAACCATAACGTTTTGAAAAATCATATTTTTGTGTACTTGTGTGCGAGTTAATTCCATGTGCAGTAAATTAGAAGGAATTTTCAAACATTTTGGTCTCACGGCATGGACACATCCATGGAGTGCCATGGAATTTTAATTCCAAAAAATTAAAAAATGATCAGAAAAACATGAAACCTTGCTTGATGTAATGTCATGCCACCAAGATGATGTGGTAAAAAAATTGGCATGTTTGACGAAAGTCTGGACACACACCCCCTCACAAACCGGAGCAACTAACTAGAAGGCTCGTGGTTCCTTGAGGTAAAAATGCATGTTTGATGATGAATGGGAGATAGCTTCCTCTTAAGGCCTTCAAATTTTTTCTATGTTTAACGTGCACTAATACAAATGTCATGTGAAAATTTGGAAAATTTCAGGGGTCATTTGACCTTTTAAAGACATTTAAGTGATTTTCTAGCCATTTAATGACCGTAATTCAAATTTGAACTACATCTACATGCAACGACTTAACCATAACGATTTGAAAAATCATATTTTTGTGTACTTGTGGGCGAGTTAATTCCATGTGCAGTAAATTAGAAGGAATTTTCAAACATATTGGTCTCATGGCATGGACACATGCATGGAGTGCCATGGCATTTTAATTCCAAAATTTTTAAAAATGATCAGAAAAACATGAAACCTTGCTTGATGTAATGTCATACCACCAAGATGATGTGGTAAATAATTGTCCTGTTTGACGAAAGTTTGGACACACCGCCCTCACAAACAGGAGCAACTCACTAGAAGGCTCGTGGTTTCGAGAGGGAACGATGCATGTTTGATGACGAACGGGAGATAGCTTCCTCTTACGACCTTCAATTTTTTTCTACGTTTAACATGCACTAATACAACTGTCAATGTGAAAAATTGGAAAAAATTTGGGGTCATTTGATCATTTAAAGACATTTAATTGATTTTATAGCCATTTGATGACCGTAATTCCAATTTGAACTACATCTACATGCAACAGCTAACCAGAACGGTTTGAAAAATTATATTTTTATGTACTTGTGTGCGAGTTAACTCCATGTGAAGTAAATTAGAAGGAATTTCAAACATATTGGTCCCAGGGCATGGACACATGCATGGAGTGCCATTGCATTTTAATTCCCAAAAATTAGAAAATGATCAGAAAAACATGAAACCTTGCTTGATGTAATGTCATGCCACAAAGATGATGTGGTAAAAAAATTGGCATGTTTGACGAAAGTTTAGACACACACACCCTCACAAACTGGAGGAACTCATTAAGAAGGCTGGTGGTTCCGAGAGGGAACAATGCATGTTTGATGATGAACGGGAGATAGCTTCCTCTTACGGCCTTCAAATTTTTTCTATGTTTAACATGCACTAATACAACTGTCACGTGAAAATATGGAAAATTGCAGGGGTCATTTGACCTTTTAAAGACATTTAAGTGATTTTCTAGCCATTTAATGACCGTAATTCAAATTTGAACTACATCTACATGCAACGGCTAACCATAACGGTTTCAAAAATCATATTTGTATACTTGTGTGCGAGTTAATTCCATGTGTAGTAAATTAGAAGGAATTTTCAAACATATTGGTCTCACGGCATGGACACATGCATGGAGTGCCATGGCATTTTAATTCTAAAATATTAAAAATGATCAGAAAACATGAAACCTTGTTTGATATAATGTCATGCCACCAAGATGATGTGGTACAAAAATTGGCCTGTTTGACGAAAGTTTGGACACCCGCCTCTCACAAACCAGAGCAACTCACTAGAAGGCTCGTAGTTCCGAGAGGGAACTATAAATTTTCTATGACGAACAGGAGATAGCTTCCTCTTACGGCCTTCAATTTTTTTCTACGTTTAACGTGCACTACTACAACTGTCATGTGAAAATTTGGAAGATTATGGGGGTCATTTGACATTTTAAGGACATTTAAGTGATTTTCTAGCCATTTAGTGACTGTTATTGAAATTTGAACTACATCTACATGCAACGACTAACCATAACGATTTGAAAAATCACATTTTAGTGTACTTGTATGCGAGTTAAAAAATCATCAGATGATGTAAATATCTGGTGTTCAAAAAAGAAAATGTAAAGATCTGCCAAGACAACCGGTGATGAGGACATCAATACCATTGTTACACCCACAACCCCTACTGCTACATATACTGGACCAATTACTAGAGCTCGCGCACGCCAATTAAATTTTCAGGTACTTTCGTGATGCGGAGCATCCCACGCTCATCCCCATGTACACTCCATCTACTCTCCAAGCCCCAAGGATACATAAGATGAGACCTCGACTATGCGCCATTGGACCTAAGGTGAACTCGCTCCTTTCCGAATCTTCCCTTTCCGCATGTAAGACATGGATGCTACTTCAAGCGCGGACCTTGTGCATACTCAGGTACACCCGAGGAGACCATGGAGAGCCCAAGGACGAAGGCCAAGCATGCGCGGAAGCATGGAAGAGGAGAAGGAAGAAGAGCCAGATCTCTGAGCCCGGACATCCGCCCCACCGACATCCGGCCCTTCCATAAGCCCGGACATCCGCCCGAGCCCGACATCCGGCGCCCATCACAACGCCAGAAGACTACAGGGCCGGACATCCGGTCCCAGAGCCCCGGACATCCGGCCTCCCACGAAGCCCCGGATATCTGGCCACTCGCCCGGAAATCCGGCGCCCCACACCCGATTCGGCCGAACCAGACCCCGCCAGCCCGGACATCCGGCGTCTCGGGAAAGCCCGGACATCCGGCCCGACGCCCGGACATCCGGCCTCCCCTGCCTGCGCGCAGAGCCTTTGCTCACCCACTTGGCTACTTCTCCTCGGAGATCAGGACCTCTACGGAGAAGATCCCCAAGCGGATTCAAGACCCCCTTCTAGGGTGGACCCCATCAAGACCTCCTCTCGGAGAAGAACGGCTACTCGTGTATCCTTACCTTTGTTGATCTCGAATCTTGTGCCACTCTATGTATTCGATAATCTAGCACTTGTGTGATTGGTTTCTTGTCGGTTGAGTGCATTCTCTCTCGTTTTCCCCGTGTTTTCCCTCTTGTTCTTCCGCGTGTTCGTCGTGATTCACCGTAGGATCCGCTCCAACGTGAAAGATCGTCCACGTAGGGTTCCGCCCTACATCATCTATGGTATCAGAGCTTAGGTTGATCACGTTTTTGGAGCCCCTACCCCTCTTTTTCTAGCTTGATTTTGTTGATTTCGTCCTAAATCCGAAAATGCCCACCAAAAATAGCCCCAAATTTTTTTGTGATTTGTTAGTTTTGATGATGTTTTGTTGATTTTTTGATGAGGACATCAATACCATTGTTACACCCACAACCCCTGCTGCTATACATACTGGACCAATTACTAGAGCTCGCGCACGCCAATTGAATTATCAGGTACTTTCGTTTCTTGGTAACGATTCCAATGTTCATGAGAATATGATGCTGCCTAAATTGGATACATTTGTTTTGCTTACAAATGAAGGGCCTACCATGGACAAGAAAGATGAACCTTGGAGCAAGTTCAAGCATGGAGATGTTGGCATGCAAGGGGAACAAGAACGGAGTTACAAGTGATGATTCAGGACTTTGAAGCCACCCTAATGAGTGCATGAGGCCTTGGACGAAATATACAAGATGCCACTTCATAATATTCGTCCATAGGCTATTCTAGGTGCTGCGTCACCTTATTATTGGGCCAGGCCCATGTAATTTCGAAATACTTAAGTATAGGCTGTTTTAGAGTCCGTATGTGTGGGGAAACAAGAGTTAGGGTTGATTTGGACCCTCCACCAAGGGCCACGAAATTCCCCCTCTTCCTCCATATATACAGCCCTTAGGGCACCGTTTAGACCTTGGGTTTTGTTTAGATTAAAAGTTCGCCATAGCTGCAACTTCACGCATTTCGTTTGTGTTCAACGACCGGACAAAGCGCCACAGAACCCCACCTTGATCAATAAAGCTTTCATCTTATATTCGCAATATCCAGATTGCAATCTCAGTTTCTTGCTTGTTCTTCGTTTGCTCGCAGGAAACAGGCCCTCGTGGTCGTTGATCGTGCTCGGCGTGGTCAATAACCCTCGGAAGTTGGTTTAGCGATTGCTAAGGCGCGACGTCTCGCACGATCGTAGTCGGATCGTCAAGGTCGACTCCCACAGAAACGATAGCCACCATCTCATCGAAACATCGGGACACCTTTGCCTCTATCAAGTGGTATCAGATTTTCAGGTTGCTCGGTGAGATTTTACAGTTTTTTTCGTAGTTTAGATCGAGTCTGTTCTTCATACCTAAAGTCCATGAAAAAGCCACAAAAAAAAATTAGGGTTAGTTCATCATATCCGAACCAATCTGAGCCTTTGAATAATCTTTTTAGGGTTTTGCTTTGTTGAATTTGCGGTTGCATCGTCGTGTCTAGTTGCTGGTCTTAGCGTCTAGTCTTTTAGAGTTTCGAGTTCTGGTCATAAGTTGTCACGCCGCCACCGCACCATCATCATCGCCCCTGCCACCTACCACCACCGCTCTGAATCCGTATCCATAGACCACCACCAATTCGTGTCCGTATACCACCACCGATCCATATCCATATACTACCACCGCTACCACCACCGCTGCCATATACCACCACCATATATCCAATCCGAGTTCCTTGCATATTAGGGTTGTTTTCGAGATCCATCTAGTTTCCGATTCGTGTTTCCTTGCCGGAGTAGGTTTCGGGAAAAAAAGAGTCTGGAAACCACCCTCCGTTTAGGCCCAAAATTTTTCGAAAACGCACTTGTCGAAAAATTTTCTGGCTATCCTGTCTTTAAGTGTTTCTAAGTGTATTGAGACGATCGCCGTTATAGAAAGTTTTTTGACCCGTTTCAGCTTTTGGGTCCGGCAATCGAAAAAAAATTTTTTTTGGTCGAAAAATTTCGTGCCCATCTGTCGGTTTGACCTCGGAAGAGTTTTGAGACACTCGCCATTATAGTGATTTTTCGCAAAAAAAAAAGCAGCAAAAAAAAAAACAGCAAAAAAAAAAAAAAGCGAAAAAAAATCCAGAGTGTGCTTTTCCTTGTTTACGTGCAGCGCCGTGATTTTGTTAGTGTTCTAGGCTCGCGTCTCTAGCACGGTCTAGCCTAGGACCAGACACAAGATCGTCGTTGAGCGTTTATTCAACTTTGCATCTCTGAATTGATTATTCTGACCCTTTTGCTACCATATTATAAGCCTTCCCAGCTCCACATACATCTACGTCGTATGCGTTTGACTCTCCCCAGTAATCGCTCTATCCAAGCTTTGAGAGTTTTGACTACATCGGTTGCCGATCACCTTTCTTCTTGGGTAAGAACTGGTAAGAATTTGAGATTTGCTGACGGAGTGCTGTCCACCACACCACCACCACCACCACTTCCTAGTAGTCCGTCAATCATATTCTTGTGTGTTTCTATTGCTGCTAACCATGGCAGGATCACAAGTCGACGAGACTGACTTGGAGAACATGACAAACAAAGCGCTACATGATAAGTTTCAACAAATGATGAGTGGGCAGGTGGACGATGTGCTAAATAGATTTGAAGAGGCCATGGAGAAGATAGATGGCATTGAGAAGGCGTTCAAACAAAGCTCGATAACAAGTTTAATGAATTGCTCGCTGCGTCTACCACCACCACCACCGGCTGCACCTAACGCACCTCTACTACAACAACACGGACTACCTCCACATCGCGAAACAGCCCTCCGCCGAGCTTCCGTGTCCCTCTTCACCGCCAAGCTCTTTGGTGCTTCTTTGTTGATACTTCGTGGCTCCTCTGCTGCGGTGGGGAGGATGATTATGTGAGAGCTTACGAGGATGAGGTTGATCAACATCGAACTACGTGCAACCACCAGACCACAACCACCGTGTCGTCCACATGCAAATAATGGCAATGTTGGGCTCCCCTTCAGTACGAGATCATGACCATCTCCCTAAACTGAAATTGAATATTCCACCATTTGAGGGTAGATATGTTCTGATATATATCTTACTTGGGAGTTAGAAACTGAACAACGATTTACATGTTTACAATATCCCGAGGAGAGACGTGTTCTCGCTGCTGTTTGTGCTTTCACTAGCTTTGCATGTGTTTGGTGGTCCGAACATTGTAGATTATATCCTGTTCCAGCTACTTGGGCTGCTTTGAAAACTCCTATGCGTACTCGTTGGGTTCCACCATATTATCAACGTGAATTACTTCAAAATTGCAGCGCTTAAGACAAGGAAAAATTCGTAGAAGAATATTATCAGGAATTACAAACTGGCTTGATTAGATGTGGTATTGTTGAGGAGAATGAAGCTATGCTTGCACGTTTTCGGGTGGATTAAATAGAGAGATTCAGACCATTCTAGACTACAAGGATTATAATAATATCACTCGATTATTCCATCTTGCTTGTAAAGCTGAACGTGAAGTGCAGGATCGATGTGCCTTGGCGCGACTAACTTTTCTGCAGGTCGACCTTCATCTTGGACACCACGTGCATCATCTACTTCCACACGTTCTACTACACGGCACCTCCGTCGGCTGCCACCTCCAACCGTGATACAAGAAAGCAGGCACAACCACCACTATCGCCAAGAGTACACTGCTGGGCCTACACAGAGCTCTTCTTCTTCCATGGCGTCAACAGGCACACAAGTGATATTATTTGTCGTCGTTGTAAGGGAAGAGGACATTTTTGAGAGAATGCCAATCTCAGCGTGTGATGATTGCTACGAGGATGGTGGGTATGAGTCGCTAGTGACTATGATGAAGAGACTTTGGCTCTTATTACACATGAAGAACACGGTGGAGATGATTCGATCCCTGAGACACAATACATGGCTGTCAAGATCTTTGTGGTATGAATGTTTAGTTGCTCAACGTGTTTTGAGTGTGCAGGTTACACAAGCTGAGCAAAATCAGAGGCATAACTTGTTCCATACAAAGGAGTTGTGAAGGAACGTTCTATTCAGCGTCATCATAGATGGAGGGAGCTGCAACAACTTGGCTAGCATGGATATGGTGGAGAAGCTTTCTCTCACCACAAGACCACATCCACATCCTTACTACATCCAATGGTTCAACAACAGCGGCAAGGTTAAGGTAACACGTCTGTTCGTGTGCATTTTAGTATCTCTACATATGCTGATTATGTTGATTGTGATGTGGTACCTACGCAAGCATGTTCCTTATTACTTGGTAGACCATGGCAATTTGATAAAATTCTGTACACCATGGTAGAAACAATCAGTATACTCTTGTTCACAAGGATAAAAATATTACTTTGCTTCCTATGACTCCTGATTCCATTTTGAAAGATGATATTAATCGAGCTAATAAAGCAAAACAGGAGAAAAATAAGAGTGAAAATCAGATTGTGGCAAAAGAATTTGAGCAACAAATGAAGCCTAATAATAAACCATCTAATGTTGCTTCTGAAATTAAACTGAAAAGTGCATGTTTATTTGCCACCAAATCTGATATTGATGAGCTAGATTCTAGCAAATCTGTTTGCTATGCTTTTGTGTGCAAAGAGGCATTATTTTCATTCGAGGACGTGCCTTCCTCTTTGCCCCTGCTGTCACTAACATTTTGCAGAGTTCACGACGTCTTCCCACAAGACGTGCCACCGGATTACCACCTATTCAAGGAATTGAGCATCAAATTGACTTAATTCCGGTGCATCGCTACCCAACCGCGCCATATCGTACCAATCCAGAGGAGACGAAGGAGATTATCGTCAAGTACAGGAGCTGCTCGACAAAGGTTATATACGCGAATCTCTTAGTCCTTGTGCTGTTCCTATTATACTAGTGCCTAAAAAGGATGGTACGTCGGCGTATGTGTGTTGATTGTAGAGGCATTAATAATATTACTATTCGTTATCGCCATCCTATTCCTAGGCTAGATGATATGCTTGATGAATTGAGTGGCTCTACAATATTCTCCAAAGTTGATTTGCGTAGTGGATACCATCAAATTCGTATGAAATTGGGAGATGAATGGAAAACAGCATTTAAAACTAAGTTTGGATTATATGAGTGGTTAGTCATGCCTTTTGGGTTAACTAATGCACCTAGTACTTTCATGAGATTAATGAACGAAGTTTTACGTGCTTTCATTGGACGATTTGTGGTAGTTTACTTTGATGATATACTGATTTATAGCAAATCTTTGGAAGAACATTTGGAACATTTACGTGTTGTTTTAATGCTCTACGTGATGCACGTTTGTTTGGTAACCTTGGGAAGTGCACCTTTTGCACCGACCGAGTATCTTTTCTTGGCTATGTTGTTACTCCACAGGGAATTGAAGTTGATAAAGCCAAGATTGAAGCTATTGAGAGTTGGCCGCAGCCCAAAACGGTCACACAAGTGAGGAGTTTTCTTGGACTCGCTGGGTTCTATAGACGTTTTGTGAGAGACTTTAGCACCATTGCTGCACCTCTCAATGAGCTTACAAAGAAGGATGTGCCTTTTGTTTGGGGTACCGCACAGGAAGAAGCTTTCACGGTATTGAAAGATAAGTTGACACATGCTCTTTTACTCCAACTTCCTGACTTTAATAAAACTTTTGAGCTTGAATGTGATGCTAGTGGAATTGGATTAGGAGGTGTGTTATTACAAGATGGAAAACCTGTTGCATACTTTTCTGAAAAATTGAGTGGGCCTAGTCTGAACTATTCTACTTATGACAAAGAATTATATGCTCTTGTTAGGACTTTAGAGACATGGCAACATTATTTATGGCCCAAAGAATTTGTTATACATTCGATCATGAATCTTTGAAACATATTAAAAGTCAAGCTAAACTGAATCGTAGACATGCTAAATGGGTTGAATTCATTGAGACTGTCCCTTATGTCATTAAACACAAGAAGGGTAAAGAAAATGTTATTGCTGATGCTTTGTCTCGTCGCTATACTATGCTTTCACAACTTGACTTCAAAATATTTGGTTTGGAGACCATCAAAGATCAATATGTGCATGATGCTGATTTTAAAGATGTAATGCAGAATTGTAAAGAAGGAAGAACATGGAACAAGTTCGTTATTAATGATGGTTTTGTGTTCCGTGCTAACAAGCTATGCATTCCTGCTAGCTCTGTTCGTCTTTTGTTGTTGCAGGAGGCGATGGAGGAGGATTAATGGGACACTTTGGCGCCAAGAAGACGGAGGATATACTTGCTACACATTTCTTTTGGCCAAAGATGAGACGGATGTTGAGCGTTTTGTTGCTCGCTGCACTACATGTCAAAAAGCTAAGTCACGACTCAATCCTCATGGTTTATATATGCCTTTGCTGTGCTTAGTGTTCCTTGGGAGGATATATCTATGGACTTTGTTTTAGGTTTACCTCGAACAAAGAAGGGAGGATAGCATATTTGTTGTCGTGGATAGATTCTCGAAAATGGCACACTTTATACCATGTCATAAAAGCGATGATCTTTGTTAATGTTGCTGATTTGTTCTTTCGTGAAATTATTCGCTTGCATGGTGTGCCAAATACTATTGTTTCAGATCGTGATACTAAATTTCTTAGCCACTTTTGGAGATGTTTATGGGCTAAGTTGGGGACTAAACTGCTTTTTAGTACTACTTGTCACCCCAAACTGATGGACAAACTGAAGTAGTCAATAGAACATTGTCTACTATGCTTAGGGCTGTTTTGAAGAATAATAAGAAAATGTGGGAAGAATGCTTGCCTCATATTGAATTTGCTTATAATCGCTCATTGCATTCTACTACTAAGATGTGCCCTTTTGAAATTGTGTATGGCTTCCTACCTCGTGCACCTATTGATTTGTTGCCTCTTCCATCTTCGGAGAAGGTTAATTTTGATGCTAAGGAACGTGCTGAATTGATTTTAAAACGCATGAGTTAACTAAGGAAAACATTGAGCGTATGAATGCTAAATATAAACTTGTTGGAGATAAGGGTAGAAAACATGTTGTCTTTGCACGGAGATCTTGTTTGGTTACATTTATGTAAGGATAGGTTTCCTCATTTGCGCAAATCAAAGCTAATGCCACGTCTGATGGTCCATTTAAGGTGTTAGAGAAAATAAATGATAATGCATATAAACTTGAGCTGCTGTAGATTTTGGGGTTAGTCCCACTTTTAACATTGCAGATTTGAAGCCTTATTTGGGTGAGGAAGATGAGCTTCCGTCGAGGACGACTTCATTTCAAGAAGGGAGGATGATGAGGACATCAATACCATTGTTACACCCACAACCCCTGCTGCTATACATCTTGGACCAATTACTAGAGCTCAAGACGCCAATTGAATTATCGTACTTTCGTTTCTTGGTAACGATTCCAATGTTCATGAGAATATGATGCTGCCTAAATTGGATACATTTGTTTTGCTTACAAATGAAGGGCCTACCATGGACAAGAAAGATGAACCTTGGAGCAAGTTCAAGCATGGAGATGTTGGCATGCTTTTTGTCCCACTAGTGGACCATCTTACATTGATTGCCCCATGATGTCGACCCACCTATTACCATGCTTGCTAGTGAAACTTCTTCATGCCTTGACTTACCTATTTATGATGAATATGATGATGAGCATGTTGAGTTGCCTAGTTGTGATGCTATGCCCAAGGACATTTGTGAAAATTCCATTGGTCACTTCATGTTTGACAATCCATTGAACTTGTCATATGCTATGAGTGAGATTCCATATTGCATCATTACAATCTTCACATAGTAACTATGCATGCCCCATTAAAATAAATCCCATTTGCACTTATGGCATAGATGATTAGATGATGGTCATTGATTTTGCTTCTTGTGATGATATTGCCATGCTTCCAATGATTTGCAATTTCACTATGTCATGCCATGATCACATTGTTCCAATATGCATTGTTTTGATGTTGTCAATATTTACGTAATGTTTCTACTCTTGCTCATGAGGAGGCCCCCATAGTTTCCTCATACATATTAGGAGATTTTGATGCATCTCATACTTTGCATGATTCCCATAATTTGAACCATATGCATTCCATGAATAACAATGTCTAGATATTGCCATGATGTTACACAATTTGAGTCTCCATTATGCCATACATAATAACAAACCTATCATGATGGATGACATGTTTCTATATCACGATCTCATTTATTTGAGCATTGGTTTTTGTGCTAACCAATGCACGGCAAGATCATGATGGATGATGTTACATCTACCACGCACAAAATTTTCCCTTTGTCTTTGTTTTGTGTAGGTACCAACCCACATACACTCCCAACATCTCAATCCCATGAGTTGAAACGAGCTCTTGAGAGCAATGATGCTTTGGGATCCCATGGACTATACTCAAACGCCCCTTCAAGGCAAGGACTACGCCAAAATTCTACTTGGCTCTCACACCATATGGGCTATTTACCACTTGTCACCTTATGCTCATTTTACCGTTCACATTGCATGCTATGCTTGCTTCTATGCCTTGCCATGCATTGGACCCTTGCTTGCATATACCCATGATTCACCATTATGCTACTTCATGTTATTTGCATGCTTGGTGGAGATCCTTGTTACTATTGCCATGTTTATCATGTGCCCCATGCTATTGATGCTTGTTGTGGGGAGAGTCATGATGCCCCATTGCTATTTACATATGGTCTCTCGCCAATACATTGATGATAATTTTCATATCTTGCTTTCATGCTTGTGCTATGCCATGTGAATTATTCATGCCCACTATTTGCACAATGACATGCTTGCCATGATTCCTTCTAGTATGTTGCATCTTGACTACTAGCATGCTTGACTTGATCGCTATGATTGCTCGCTATGTTGCATCACCCATGTTCCACTATCACTTGCTTTCTTGGGTTGATGAATATATGCTCATGTCCATGATATATCTTGATCATTGTCTCTTGTGTCCATTAGTTGCCCTTTTCATATCCATTTGTATTGAGTGCAACCATACTATGCTTATTGATCTTGGAGACTTTGAATATTACTTGTAATGCATGCTTCTTTGATTGAGCCTATTGTTTGGTTGTTCTTACATCATATGCCTCCATATTGAAATGCCCTTGTCTTTTTATGATGAGCATGATGCAACTTGTTGGGTATCTTACCCACAATGATTGGTTTTGCACTCCGCTAACCTCATTTGTTTTTCCGAGTGTTTGTCATGTTCTTTCCTTTTGAAGAATTCAAAGGCATTAACGCCATAAGACATATTGGTTTGTGAAGGCATACATGATGCAACTCCAACATCTTGAACATTCATAAGGTGAACTCCTTCCCTTTGAGCCATCCTCGTTTGATATTGATGGGACTTTTCATTGTTGTTTCCTTCTTCTTGTCTACATGATACATCTATTGGATGGAGGACCACATTGAGATTGGCTCATGCACCTTTACATTGAGGAGCGCCAACTTAGTGGATGCACCTTCGGTTTTCCACTCTTGCCACAACATCGGCATTGGTATACCAACACCCCATATTTGTTGATTGTGCTCATACCATGCTCGATGGAATATCATACTCAAAAAGTTTGAGGTTTCCATTTATTGCCTTTTGATCTTGTATTCCCATGTCATCCATGATATATGAGCTTTGCATTCCAGCAAATTTGTTGTGATCTTTTGATTATTCATACATCATGATCATATTGCCCATCATCAATTGCATGATAAAACATGTTCATCCATTGCCATATTCATGCTTTTGATGCACCATCCCAATGACATCATTTTGCACCGGGTTGCATTCATCAATTCACAACACATTTGTCCGCAAATGATTGCATTTCTCCCATGAATGCTTTGCATCTCATTCTAGATCATCTTGATAAGCTTCATGCGCTTTGTCACACCAATCGCCCATTGACCATTCTTACATGATGGACACTTTTGTGCGCTAACCATTGTATTTCCGAGGTTGCTTGTGTTTCCTTTTTATGTCTATCACCCCGACACCTTGACTAGGATTGCACCATATCTTCAACTTGCCAACAAGTCCGCCAAAACCGCTTCCATGGTGATGAGGATCACATCCAGGTCGGATCTTTCCCAAGGGGGGAGATGACGGAGCATCCCCGCCATCCCCATGTACACCCATCTACCTCCAAGCCCCAAGGATACATAAGATGAGACCTCTACGCCATTGGACCTAAGGTGGCCCTTCCAAATCTTCCCTTTCCGTGTAAGACATGGATGTATTGGACTTTTGATACCAAAACCCAGGAGACCATGGAGAGCCCGGACCAAGGTGATGGAGCATCCCACGATCATCCCCATGCATCCACAACCCCCATCAAGAGCCAAGAGGACCCATGACTAGAGCAAGCTGAGCTCGAGACCGAGGTGACTTTCTCCTTAGTAAATATCAATGACCTCTCGAGACATGGCACACTAACCAATGTTTGTGCTTAGGTACCAAGGAACCAACCAGGAGAAGGTGCAGCCCAAGATGGACACCAAGAGCAAGAGGAGGAGCCCAGAGTCCAGGGGGGTACACCGCCGCGTTTCATTTCACCTAAGCCATCTTGCCGTCACAAAGCCGAGCCAAGCGAAGCCCCATCCGGATTCGCAAAACCCACACACTTAAATCGAAGGGCCGAGAGGTCAACGTTGTTACTAAAGCGGCATTACCTTGAGAACGGTACACCAGAACGGGAACCCCTTGGGGGGTTTGCCGAGGCCCATTACGCCCTCAACTCCCCTTTTAGAGGTCCTAGACTATAAATAGACCTTCCCTCATCCTTTCTAGGGAGCTTTGATTTGCTCATATTTCGGTGAGAGCCTTTGTCATCCCCTTGCCTACTTCTCCTGAGATCGACCCCACGGAGAAGATCCCTGGGGATCCAAGACCCCTTCTAGGGCACCCATCAAGATCCTCAGGGAGAAGAACGGCCACGTGTATCTTACTTGTTGATCTTGAACCTTGTGCCACTTATGTATTCGATAATCAGCATTGGTGATTGTTTTTGCTTGAGTGTTGTCCTTGTTCTCCCTGATTTCCCGTGTTTTCCACCCTTTCGGATTTCCCCAGGGATCCGCCCCGGAAAGATCGCCCGAGGTTCCCACATCAAAGGCCAAGCATGCACAAGGGGAAGAGGGAAGAAAAGAGGATTTACAGCCCGGAATCCGCCCAAATTTACATCCCCCTTCCCGAAGCCCGACATCAAAAGGGCCCGGAATCCGGGCGCCATCAACCGCCCGAAGACTAGTGGCCCACATCCGGCCCGGCCCTAATCCGCCTCCCCACGGCCCCGGATATCCGCCATCCCAAATGGCCCGACCATTCCCAACGCTTTCCCCCAAACATCCGCCTACCGAATCCGGCGCCTAAAGCCGACATCCGCCCGACGCCTGGACATCCGCCTTCCCGAAAAGACCGGACTTGTCCCTTGTACCCTTTCCCGAGACAATATATTATGGAGCAACCACCTCATCCCCATGTACACTAATACTCTCCAAGCCCAAGAGGACATATGAGAATTCCAATTAACGCCTATAGGGCACAAGGTGAACTCACCTCTTCAACCCATTTCCACATGTGAGACATGGCTAATTACCTCATGCATGGACCTTAACTCGTTAAACCGAGACGCACTGGAGGATCCAAGGACCAAGGCCAAGCATGGAAGAGGAGAAGGAAGAAAAGGTGGGAGCAAGGTTATCCGGCCCAAAGGGATTTACCGCTTATCATCACAAGGGCACACCCCACATCCACTCCACTCAAGAAGTCCGAAAACTTTGATTAAGCCCGAGCGATTTAAACCCCATCATAGCGGATTACATTTAAGCTCATTTTATCACCAAGGACCGACACCCCGGGTTCAGGGGGTATTAGATTTGATTCTTCTCACTTACCCCTTCGGGGTTAGCACTATATATACCCCCCCCTCCTAGTTAGGGTTAGCTTGATTTAGCTCATTAGATAGAGTCCCATCCATACCACTACCCAGAGAGACCGAGGCCCCCTTCGGAGAAGACCACCTTGGATTCAAGACTTTCCCTTTGGGAGAAGACCATCATCAAACCCTCACGGAGAAGAACGGCTACCGCTTTGTATCCCTTCTTTGTCGATTTTGAATCATGTATCTCCCTTTGTGTTTTTTGATCAGCATTTGTGTGACCGATTCCTTGTTGGTTGAGTGTTTTCCCTCCCTCCCCTGATTTCCTGTTCTTCCGCCGCCTTCGTGATTCCCCGAGATCTGCCCAACGTGAAAGATCGCCCACAGGGTTCCGCCCCACATCATCTATGGTATCATGAGCCACGTTGATCACGTTTTGGAGCCCCTACACCTTTTTCTAGCTTGATTTTGTTGATTTGCCTTAAACCAAAAAATCCCCACCTAAAATAGCCCCAATTTTTTTTTGTGATT